>CM050168.1:236150121-236487621 GCA_027410445.1 Discoglossus pictus | reverse complement strand
CTGGTGCAGTTAGGGTGTGTGTGTTGCCATACTTTTATATTGTGATGTCACACTGGTGCAGTTAGGGTGTGTGTGTTGCCATACTTTTATATTGTGATGTCATACTGGTGCAGTTAGGTTGTGTGTGTTGCCATACTGTTATAATGTGATGTCACACTGGTGCAGTTAGGTTGTGTGTGTTGCTATACTTTTATATTGTGATGTCACACTGGTGCAGTTAGGTTGTGTGTGTTGCCATACTTTTATATTGTGATGTCATACTGGTGCAGTTAGGTTGTGTGTGTTGCCATACTTTTATATTGTGATGTCACACTGGTGCAGTTAGGTTGTGTGTGTTGCTATACTTTTATATTGTGATGTCACACTGGTGCAGTTAGGTTGTGTGTGTTGCTATACTTTTATATTGTGATGTCACACTGGTGTAGTTAGGTTGTGTGTGTTGCTATACTTTTATATTGTGATGTCATACTGGTGCAGTTAGGTTGTGTGTGTTGCCATACTTTTATATTGTGATGTCATACTGGTGCAGTTAGGTTGTGTGTGTTGCCATACTTTTATATTGTGATGTCACACTGGTGCAGTTAGGTTGTGTGTGTTGCTATACTTTTATATTGTGATGTCACACTGGTGCAGTTAGGTTGTGTGTGTTGCTATACTTTTATATTGTGATGTCACACTGGTGCAGTTAGGTTGTGTGTGTTGCTATACTTTTATATTGTGATGTCACACTGGTGCAGTTAGGTTGTGTGTGTTGCCATACTTTTATATTGTGATGTCACACTGGTGCAGTTAGGTTGTGTGTGTTGCTATACTTTTATATTGTGATGTCACACTGGTGCAGTTAGGTTGTGTGTGTTGCTATACTTTTATATTGTGATGTCACACTGGTGCAGTTAGGTTGTGTGTGTTGCCATACTTTTATATTGTGATGTCATACTGGTGCAGTTAGGTTGTGTGTGTTGCCATACTTTTATATTGTGATGTCATACTGGTGCAGTTAGGTTGTGTGTGTTGCCATACTTTTATATTGTGATGTCACACTGGTGCAGTTAGGGTGTGTGTGTTGCTATACTTTTATATTGTGATGTCACACTGGTGCAGTTAGGGTGTGTGTGTTGCCATACTTTTATATTGTGATGTCACACTGGTGCAGTTAGGGTGTGTGTTATGCCATACTATATACATTCTTTATAAGATGTTAATATTGTTTTTGCCATGTAATCAACCCCTGTACAGCGGTACGGAATATGATGGCGCGTTTCAAATAAAGATAATACTGTTATAATGATGCCACACAGGGGCAATGAGAGTGTGTGATGTCATATTGTTCTGATGTGATGCCATACTGGTGCAGTTAGGTTGTGTGTGTTGCCATACTTTTATATTGTGATGTCACACTGGTGCAGTTAGGTTGTGTGTGTTGCTATACTTTTATATTGTGATGTCACACTGGTGCAGTTAGGTTGTGTGTGTTGCTATACTTTTATATTGTGATGTCACACTGGTGTAGTTAGGTTGTGTGTGTTGCCATACTTTTATATTGTGATGTCATACTGGTGCAGTTAGGTTGTGTGTGTTGCCATACTTTTATATTGTGATGTCATACTGGTGCAGTTAGGTTGTGTGTGTTGCCATACTTTTATATTGTGATGTCACACTGGTGCAGTTAGGTTGTGTGTGTTGCTATACTTTTATATTGTGATGTCACACTGGTGCAGTTAGGTTGTGTGTGTTGCTATACTTTTATATTGTGATGTCACACTGGTGCAGTTAGGTTGTGTGTGTTGCTATACTTTTATATTGTGATGTCACACTGGTGCAGTTAGGTTGTGTGTGTTGCTATACTTTTATATTGTGATGTCACACTGGTGCAGTTAGGTTGTGTGTGTTGCTATACTTTTATATTGTGATGTCACACTGGTGCAGTTAGGTTGTGTGTGTTGCCATACTTTTATATTGTGATGTCACACTGGTGCAGTTAGGTTGTGTGTGTTGCCATACTTTTATATTGTGATGTCACACTGGTGCAGTTAGGGTGTGTGTTATGCCATACTATATACATTCTTTATAAGATGTTAATATTGTTTTTGCCATGTAATCAACCCCTGTACAGCGGTACGGAATATGATGGCGCGTTTCAAATAAAGATAATACTGTTATAATGATGCCACACAGGGGCAATGAGAGTGTGTGATGTCATATTGTTCTGATGTGATGCCATACTGGTGCAGTTAAAGGGTGTGTGTGATGTCATACTGTTATAATGTGATCCTACACTGGTAATAATAATAATACAGCCTCTAATATATTTTGTATGCATTTATTCTGCCATGGAATATACCATGCCGGCTTCAGCAGAATCTTAGAGTAATAGGTGAATTTAAATACACAGTAAATGCCTGTCTGCACAATGGTATTGTGGCATTTATATCTGCCACTTCTCTTTTTTTGCTTTCTAAAACTTTTTGCCATTATCATATTTAACAAACACTATAGAAACAATCTGTCCACCTTGATCCTTTAAAGGTCCATATAAATAGATATATGTGATGGCACTGTCACATTCATTTACACTGCATAGTCTGGTAAGTGACACAAGGATGTCCAGCTGTTCTATTATTGAGCTGAATGACTCACAAATCACTTCCTCCCCCACCCCCGGATCTTGTAGCACAGTAATATGGAGGAGGCAAGAAGGACATAGGAAGAGAAGAGCTTAACAGCACTTCACACTTTAGTGAATGTGGCCCATGGTACAGTATGTATCAGTCTGTATTGTCACAGTTGCTGTAGGGGAAGTGATTGTGTGATGCAATATATATATATTGTGCAAAAGTAATTCAAATGTTACAATGTGAAAATGGGATGGGAGCCTGTGATGTCACGTGCAGTGCTGGGGGATGGGAGCCTGTGATGTCACGTGCAGTGCTGGGGGATGGGAGCCTGTGATGTCACGTGCAGTGCTGGGGGATGGGAGCCTGTGACGTCACGCGCAGTGCTGGGGGACGGGAGCCTGTGACGTCACGCGCAGTGCTGGGGGACGGGAGCCTGTGACGTCACGCGCAGTGCTGGGGGACGGGAGCCTGTGACGTCACGCGCAGTGCTGGGGGACGGGAGCCTGTGACGTCACGCATACAAACTTTTTTTTATATTCCGCCAACACATTCCGTGGCGCTGTACAGGGGATAAGAACAAGGCAAATACAATATTAACAAAATCAGAAATTGAAGGGCCCTGGTGTGAGTTTAGAATCTTTACAGAAGGTGCTTTTTTCCAAAGCACGCTACAAGACTGGAAACTCACTACATGCAATCTAAATGGCATGAAAGGGCAGAGACCTGGGAGGGGTAACGGATAAGGAATAAGAAGGGTCAGGAAGAAAATGAAAGTTAGAAAGATTATTAATTAGTAGGAGGGATAAGAGATGCGAGGCTTTAGTATGTTGTCTGACCCCTAGTGGTGGGAAATATAATCTGAAAGTAGGAAAGTCAGGTTCTATAAATTAAAGGGATATCTAAGTTTCCTGGATTATGAATGCATCTGAAGTGTATGAAAAAATACCAAATTAAACACTTACCTTGAAGTTAGCGAAATCTATTGTAATTTCTGACAGTTTAAAATGAAGGTTAACACCCCCTCCAATTTGTTTTGGCCAATCCGGTTAGAGAAAGATTTAAGACATAGCACTGTTAGTTGCCATGGCAACAGCCCACAGCATAGACAGTAGGTAGGGATCAGTCATATACCAGCAGTGACAACACTGCTCTCCTATTGGCTGGGGTGCAAAGCAGCATGGGAGCTGTCAAAAATAGGCAGTACACCCCAAGCCTCAAACACTAACCCCCCTAAACCTCACTTCACAACCAAAACCCCTAACCCTCACTTTCTAACCTCCTAACTCTGTAACCATAACCCGAAACCCCTAACCACTTACCAAGCGTGCTGGGCTCCCGTCCCTAGACTAGTTGTTGGCACGCTTACAGAAATGTGCACATAAATCAGGATAGGTCCGGCCGCTTTTCGCAGATAAGACTTGGCACTGCAAGAAAATGGGAAAACAAGGCATTACATAATTTTTAAAGTCATCTGAGAACTTCTAAACTGATCCAAACAGAGCCTTTGAATATGTGATTCCACTTGGTCTTACTGTTGGTTTAATTCAACTTGTGCTGTCCTTTGCAGGGAAACACTTGCTTGGAGACAGGCTCGTACTTGCTGAACTATGTGAGCTGCGCTCAGTGTAATAAACGGGATTTTGTGCTTATCGCCAATAAAGCCATTGAAGACGAAGATGGGGAAGAAATCATCACTTATGATCGTAAGTTTTTGAATGTCCAATGATATCCTTTTTAAAACTAGGGCCTGTGGCTCCCAAGGGATAGTGTCACCCAGGGGTGCCAGGGTATCTTATTTTGAATACAGTTGGATCAGCCAATGGCTCAATATGTTTTTTGTTTTTTTTTTCACCCCTAACATTTCCTAAAAAAATGCTTTGATGCCCAGACTTGGATTACTGGGATGTTGGCTTGCCTAAAATTCAAATTTAAATCATGCTGTTATTTATTGTGTTGTAACAAAGTACTGCTTTGGATTGACTATGAGGGCTACTCCATTTCTTCTGTAGGATTCTTGACCACAGTAGAAGATCTGGTGGTTGTCTGGTGTGACATGCCCAATTCCAGTCCATTTGAGTTAACTAGTTCCCAGGGTATCCATGTCTAACCTTGTCATCTCATGTTTGACCACATCCAGTTGCCTTGGTTCATAGTCCTACCATTCCAGGTCCCTATGATGAATATGCCCCTCTAGACACATCCACTGCTGGGTGGCTTTGGCCCAACCACTTCATTAGATCTGGTGCTACTTGTACTTGCCCTCTGCTCTTCCTCAGTAATGTGGTAGGCACCTTCTGACCTAAGGGGCTCATCTTCCAGTGCCATATCTTTTGTCTCTGGTTGTGCTTGACCATAAAGTTATCTTAGAAAAGTTACTGGAGTGGGTTGCCAGTTCCTTCTCTAGTGGACCACAGTTTGTTCTACTTCTCTGTTCTACATGGTATAGCTCACAGCTTCATTGAAGTACACAAGCACCTTCACCATGACAAGGTGGTGATCCCAAAGGGAGTCAATGGCTTACCTGCTAATCTGTTAGTTTAGTATATACTTGACAAACAAGTGTCTTTTTTTTTTTTTCTTCTTAAAATGCATTGCTCCATTACGCAAGCCCAGTGTCCCCCCCTATATATATATATATATATATATATATATATATATATATATATATATATATATATATATATATATATTAAAGCTACTTTGTGCCCTCTACTGGTTGGCCATATGTTGGATCGTGTGATGATCTTGTAGAACAAAAGCAGTTCTTGCAGTTTACTATTAATGCATCTAAATGTTTGCTTGTTTTGTGTTTTTTCAGACATGTGTAAAAGCTGCCACCATGTGATAGCAAAGCACGAGTACACCTTCAGCGTGGTGGATGATTATCAGGTATATATTTCACTGTGTTGTTGTGTACGACTCTGTGACCTCATGGACTGCAGCATCCAGGCATATCCATATCCATAAATTATGTTTTTGGTTATGCTTATCCATAAGGTTTTCTTAGCAAATATACTAGAGTGGGTGCCAGTTCCTTCTCCAGTGTACCGCGATTTGTCTGACCTCTCTGCTATTACATGCCCATCTTGGGTGACCCTACATGGTATAGCTCACTGCTTCATTGAGGTACACAAGTCCCTTCACCACAGTGATCCAGATGGGACCTTTCACTGTACATGATGTTGTATTCCTTTTGAAGACATGATAACGTGTAAATATTATGGGAGAGCTGCAATTGGAGGCATTTGTGTTTCTGTATTGGTGAGACGAGCCACTGAGTATTTTTGTAGATTGGAAGAACCTTGACCAACAAAAAACTAAATAAATCTATAGATGTTAGAGACACAGATCGTACCCTGTTTGTTATACTAAAATAAGGTACCTAAGGAATTATTTGCATATTTTAAATAATTTTATTCACTGAAACCTTCCAAACAGTCCCGCAAAGGTCCGGCTACAACCGCTCATGCACACAGAGTTTCTATAGTATTAGATTTACAACAAAACTTCACTGTAGACGGGTAAAATAGCTATTATTAATGATTAAACTGCATTCATATACGAGGTCCATATTTATCAATTAAAGTGACATTTTAGGCATAAAAATGTTTAAACTTGTTAATTAATAATGTTCCTTTCCTCAGTGTAATTGTCATATAAAATTACACTTCACACAAGAATGCTCCAGAATAAATGTCTCTTACCTTCTTCCTCCTCCCTTTTTCTTCCTGCCTTTCTCATGAGGTGACATAAAGCTGCACCCAGATTAGAGGGGCTCCTTTGTCTTTCGTGCATTCCTTCGTGCTGTTGGCAAGCAGGCAGTGACATGCTGTCATCTTTCTAACTGCAGCATGACATTGCTCGTGTAGCCTTAGGTCACAGATGTGTAAGATGTCACCTCTCATGGGAGAGAACAGGAATAAAGGAGGAGGCTGCAGAATTAAATAATCTGTTACTCTGGGGGCTTCTTGGAAGTGAGTGAAGTTCACATTTGATATCACAATTACACTGTGGGGAATAACAAAATATAAAAAGCCTAATGAGTCTCTTTTTAATAATTAAATGATTACATCAGCTGGCTATGAATGGGTCCTAAAGCTGAATATGACAGGCATGTGATCTAACAGGATGTTATTGTTAGATATTGGCCATCCATCAGTATCACTAAAGACCTGATATAAATAAAACCGAGCCGCGTGCTTGTGTGGGCTGCTTTTATTATCCCACATCACTAGTACAAGTCTGTTTCTAAAGGTCAAATATACTGGTTTATATTGAATATCTTTTCATCTCTTTCACCTAAAACATTATGGATTATTTCATTTAGTGTAACAAAACATATGACATGACTGCATTCAGTCGTGTCCGACTCTCAGTGACCCTTTGGACTGCATTACGCTAGGCACATCTATATATGTCTCTGGCTGTAGAGGTTTAGATCTGGTGCTACTTGTACTTGCCCTCCGCTCTTCCTCAGTAATGTGGTAGGCACCTTCTGACCTAAGGGGCTCATCTTCCAGTGCCATATCTTTGTGTCTCTGGTTATGCTTGACCATAAAGTTATCTTAGAAAAGCTAATTGAGTGGGTTGCCAGTTCCTTCTCTAGTTGGCTGCAGTTTGTCCTACTTCTCTGATATGACCTGTCTATCTTGGGTGACCCTACATTGTATAGCTCACTGCTTCATTGAAGTTCACAAGCATCTCCTTCACCACAAGGGGATATATATATATATATATATATATATATATATATATATATATATATATATATATATATATATATATATATATATATATATATATATACAAACACACAGTGGATATAAAAAGTCTACACAACCCTGTTAAAATGTCAGATTTCTGTGCTTTAAAAAAATTAGACAAAGATAAATAATTTCAGAACTTTTTCCACCTTTAATGTGACCTATAAACTGTACAACTCAATTGAAAAACAAACTGAAATCTTTTAAGTAGATGGAAGAAAAAATATAAAAATAAAATAATATGGTTGCATAAGTATGCACACCCTTAAACTAATACTTTGTTGAAGCACCTTTTGATTTTATTATAGCACTCAGTCTTTTTGGGTATGAGTCTATCAGCATGGCACATTTTGACTTGGCAAGATTTGCCCACTCTTCTTTGCAAAAACACTCCAAATCTGTCAGATTGCGAGGGCATCTCCTGTGCACAGCCCTCTTCAGATCACCCCACAGATTTTCAATCGGATTCAGGTCTGGGCTCTGGCTGGGCCATTCCAAAACTTTAATCTTCTTCTGGTGAAGCCATTCCTTTGTTGATTTGGATGTATGCTTTGGGTTGTTGTCGTGCTGAAAGATGAAGTTCCTCTTCATGTTCAGCTTTCTAGCAGAAGCCTGAAGGTTTTGTGCCAATATTGACTGGTATTTGGAACTGTTCATAATTCCCTCTATCTTAACTAAGGCCCCAGTTCCAGCTGAAGAAAAACAGCCCCAAAGCATGATGCTGCCACCACCATGCTTCACTGTGGGTATGGTGTTCTTTTGGTGATGTGCAGAGTTGTTTTTGCGCCAAACATTTCTCTTGGAATTATGGCCAAAAAATTCAACCTTGGTTTCATCAGACCATAACACCTTTTCCCACATGCTTTTGGGAGACTTTAGATGTGTTTTTGCAAAATGTAGGCTGGCTTGGATGTTTTGCTTCGTAAGAAAAGGCTTTCGTCTTGCCACGCTACCCCATAGCCCAGACATATAAAGAATGCGGGAGATTGTTGTCACATGTACCACACAGCCAGTTCTTGCCAGATATTCCTGCAGCTCCTTTAATGTTGCTGTAAGCCTCTTGGTAGCCTCCCAGACCAGTCAATCAATTTTGGAGGGAGCTCCAGTTCTTGGTAATGTCACTGTTGTGCCATATTTTCTCCACTTGATGATGGCTGTCTTCACTGTGTTCCATGGTATATCTAATGCCTTGGAAATTCTTTTGTACCCTTCTCCTGACTAATACCTTTTAACAATGAGATCCCTCAGATGCTTTGGAAGCTCTCTGTGGACCATAGCTTTTGCTGTGGGATGCGACTAAGAACATTTCAGGAAAGACCAACTAGAGCAGCTGAACTTTATTTGGGGTTAATCAGAGGCACTTTAAATGATGGCAGGTGTATGCTGACTCTTATTTAACACAATTTGGTATGTGATTGCTTAATTCTGAACACAGCTACATCCCCAGTTCTAAGAGGGTGTGCAGACTAATGCAACCACATTATTTTTCTTTTTTTTCTTCTTCCCTCCACCTAAAATATTTCAGTTTGTTTTTCAATTGAGTTGTACAGTTTATAGGTCACATTAAAGGTGGAAAAAGTTCTGAAATGATTTATCTTTGTCTCATTTTTTTACAGCACAGAAATCTGACATTTTAACAGGGGTGTGTAGACTTTTTTTTATCCACTGTGTATGTATGTATGTATATTTTACCTATTAATAACTTGGAGACACTTTTTAAGAATAAGAACTCATCACTCACTAATAATTATATATACTTTTTTAATAGTTTTAACTAAAAATGAATGTAATGCTTGGTAATCTTTCTCTACCACAGTATATATTTGTATATTCCCCATTCACCTGTTACTCAACCAGTCACCATCCTGCCATACAGTAACACTTTTTGTTTTTCAGGAGTACACCATGCTGTGTATGTTATGTGGAAGATCGGAGGATTCGGTCAGTGTCCTTCCAGATGATCCACGACAGATGGCTCCACTGTTCTAAAGACCTCATCTATATTCTTGATATATCTTAATGCTAGGAGTGTACTGATCTTAAATATGGACAAAAGGTCAACTTGAAATATTAAAATTAAATAAACGTACTTCTTGACCCAGATACTGGTGATCGGACTACTCCCAGGATGAATACTCCTCTAGTTATCCAAGAAAAACCCTGAATGCCCTTTTTTATTAAAAAATATATTGAATCCCTTTTTTTTTAAAATGATCCATCGCATCTGCGGTCACCACCTCCCTTTGTTAGAGAATTCCACAGTTTAACCTCCTTTACTGTGAAGAACCCTTTTCTTTCTTTAAAAGAAAACTTTTAAAGAGATGTCCTCTTGGCACAAAAGGTTCACTTGACAAAGCTTTGTATTGACTCAAGATGTATCTATATAAGATAATAAATTCCCCTCTTAGAGAACTTTTTTCTGTAAATGACCAATCCTGTAACTAAAAACTGATGGTCACTTCAGTACATTTTGTGTTTGTATCATGAATGTTGACATGCAATGGTTTGGGCGAGACCTAGAGTCTTATGACACAAGGATTCCCTTATTTATATCACAGAAGGTGGATTATATATGGTGTTAAGGGACACATGTCCCTCCATGTTACCTGAGTAGCCACAGACTGTACAGTGACAAAAAGGGTGTAGCCCCAAGTGTAATCACCCACAATAGTTATAGGGATGTAACATTGTTATTCAAATCTTCTATTAAATACTCATACTTAGCAGGTAAACACATTCATTTAATTATTTAAGGCAAATAGATTTATTAAACAATAAATAACCTAAAGTCGAAATCCGCGCTGGGTGCCTGTACGCTCGGTGTACCTTGTGCTCTTTGGAGGCTCTCCATGTTGTCCTTATTCTGTTCTTGCACCAGGAGAGTATTTACTTCTTCGATAGTCCATTTTCTCCCATCACCTCAAACTTATCACGGACTAGCTCTTCCCCATACTATGTATTTCTCTGTTACTGAATATTCACTACACTGGAAATTGATCACACTTAAGATATCTGTTTGGATATTTATTTTAACCCTCTGTATCAGATATGCTCCTTTATGCCATGTTTAGACATCTGTATGGTAGCTGTTATTGCTCATGTTACACTTCTTTAACGTTCCTGTCCAGGACCATGTGATATGAATCTTGTACCATCTCTAAACATTTTCCCATGGACCTTGTACATACCGGAAACATTCTTCCCAGTGACCCTTCATTATCCATTTTCACTATGGATCCTGCACACTCCCCTACACTTTTTTTTTTTTTTATAGGGGTCCCTCCTCAAAAATATGCTCTCCTTTATCCTGCACCCTTCCCATAGATATTCTCCCCAGGTGTCCAGCCACAGCCCATCAAAATCACCAGGGATGTTCAAGAGGCATGCAGGACCCATCAAGATCCCCAGGGATTGTCAAAAGGTCTATCAGTACCCTGGAGATCCCCACTAGGCCCACCTGTCCAAAAGAAATCCTTTAGGATCAGCATTAGGTTTGCCTTGATGGGCTCCATGGACCTTGTGGGGATCTCTGGAGTCTTCCTTGCTCTAGCAGGGTTGTCTATAGGATCCACACTATGCCTTTGGGCCCTAACATATTTTAACAACTGGTTCAAGATCTGCTTCAAAACTGCTGAATGACACCATTGTCTAGACTTCAGAATTGCTTTTCTTTTAAATAAGGAATAAAACATAAAGTGGACAGTGAAGTCTCGTCCCCTCGGGACAGACCCTAATGAATTGCACATGGCGGTAGCTCCGTCCCGTGTTCTGCACATTGTCCAAACTTTCTTCCTGTGGATCCAGTACACTCTCCAAAAAATATCCCTATGCATCCAGTAACTCTCCAGTCTCCTTTATGGACGTTGTACGTTCTCTAAAGATCCACCTATAACCCTCATCTTCTCTCTGGAGTCTTAATACTCTCCGGATTTCACTGGACTGTTTTTCTGTTATAGTTTGCTAGTTCATCTTAAATATACACTGTTTTTAGTCCTAGTTCTGATTTATATATATATATATACACACACACATATATACCTTAAAGGGACAACATGGCTCACCATATGCACACTCCCCTATTTGTCTCATACAAATATTTTCTATTTTATCTTATAAAAAATAAATAACCATGGCCATGGGCATATATATGTAAAGCAATTGAGCCAGGCATAGATATGGCAGAGTGAATGACCACGCTCACATATGGTTTCAGTTCTACAGATTAATAAAATGCTTAATCAGTGGATTGAAAACAAGACAAGAATTGTAATTCTGACTCTTCACTACATTTCTATGATGCAGTACTGTCTGTGCCCACATGGGGGCGAGCTTTGATGTCTTAAAAATCTATATTGTAAGGGAAGCCAGTAAAACCTACAAAATAAAGTGTCCTCACTTCATTTGTTGAATATATATACCAAAAATGGCAAAATATTTTGTCTAAGAAAGATGTGAATTAAATGAGAAAATAAATATGAATTCCCAAAGACCACCAAAGCTGAGGTCTAAGATGGCAGGAAAATCAAGGAGCAACAGCAAAAGGATTCCACCACTTTATTAATTTACCCTGGCCACTCAAGTATTTTTTATCCCCTTTTCCAGCCTTCATCTCTTAACCTCACTCTTCTGTCTTCCCTAGGTCTCCCTGTTCCTACTTTGCCCTCTTTACATTCTTTCTCACTCATGTCTCTTTCCAATACTTTCTCCTAGTCATCCCTATTCATGTTTCTCAATGTCCATCCTTCTCTTCCACTCCTTTCCCCTTATGCCAACATGGACGGTTTGCATCTCTCAACAATATAACAAAGGGAAGAGATTGCTCTTGAGAATCCTTTGATCTGTCACTTTCATAAGGCTTAAATCGCTATTCAATTGCTCAGTTTCCCCAAGCCCGCAAATTTTTTCTCATACTCGTAAATGGCAAAAGAAGGAGAAGATCCTACGAGTGCTAGAGAGGACCCGCAAGGGGGTTAAACACCTATTCGTAGCACTGTAAATGCAAATAAAAAAAGCATTACTGCACTGTAAATAATGGGGAAAGTGATGATAGACATTAGAATTAATTGCACAACAGTCTCAAGCAGGAAATAAAATTAAATTTTGTGTCATTTCGGGGTTAAATCGATCTCAGGTATCAATGAGTTAATACATATCAGGCCACCCATATGGAGTAGAACATTATTGGCATTCATTTTCATAATTCTTTAATTTGAGAGTTTTGCCCGTTTCGCATATCGGACTCCTGAACCTAATTGACATGTAACCTCCAAGTGCATTGTTTCAAGGTGATGATGTCAACTTGACACCTCAGTTGACACCTGCCTTTCCCAAGAACATGATGCCTTGATTGTATTGGGAATCCGGAATTGAATCTTGGCTATAACTTGAACCATCCCATGCCCTGACTTTGGCTTCTCAACTATCCAGTTTACTGCCAGCCCCAAGCATTTGCCCCCTTCTAGATCTTGCTGGCAGCCACTGACCTAAAGTTGGAAAATTACTATTCTTAAATTGGCCAAACCTGGACCCCATTGCAAGGAACAGTCTCTATTTTTTTTTACCTCTGTTCCATAGGCCCTAATGTTCAACAACCACCAGAATACCATTGGCCAAGGCAGAAATATGTCACTGTCTCCTCTAATATACGCTCATCGAAGAAAGACATTTACTTGTAGTATAAAGGGGAAGGTGCTGGCTTATCTTAACCAGAAATTAAAGAAAATATGTAAGATAACCCTGCATAAGCAGAAGCAATGATGACAAATGGCACATAAATAATAAATTATACATTTTTTGTTTTAATGAACACAATGGCTAAAAAAATATATCCTGTGGGTTTAAGGACCACTGTATTTTAAGAAAAAAGGTTCTTGTTTGTGAAGTATGTAATATACGAACAACATAAACAGCTGTATAAGCTATAGACATTTTAGAGAAAATTCATCATTTCCTGTGAACTGGATTTTATCTAGCAATGGACAGATTTTTAGTACCCAGAATGCTTTAACTCCCTGATATTTTCTGTAAAAAAATAAAAAAAACCTGGCCTGTGCTCCTGAGTGCCAGAATTAGCAATGTCAATTTTCAAATCATTCAGCTCCGAAAGCTGCTCAGGTGCCTGATTACTGTTTAATGCTAAAGCAGGTTAAGAGCATATTTATTTCCTAAATCCTTTCATTTTCTTTTATACTTTTGTTTAATGTTTATGGACCATCTGAATAAAGCTCAGATCCTGTCCTATGGTAATTAGGCGTATTTAGGACTTTGTTTAACAAATGTATGTTGATACAGTTGCCAAAACACGGTCACTTATTAGTTATAATCGATTAAAAAACTTACATAAAATTTACATATAATTCTGCATTTTTGTCTCAAGGTAAAATTGACCGGTGGATAATTCACCAGGGAATAAGACGTGGTAAAGAGTTTTGGATACGATTTGTAGTTGCTGAATGTAGTCATTGGGATGGAAGAGGGAAAGAGACGTCCAAAGCACAAAGGAAAAACATGGCCTTGGTAAAAAGGTGAGAGGCAATAGGGGCAAATGTAAAAAGATCCATTTAATCTCTCTGCCCAAAGTGGACTTCTCTTGATCTCTCACTTGATATGTGTACCCATGACCATCATCTTGCTTCTGGCCCATTACCCAATTTCGGCAACAAACCAAAACATCCCTATGCTCTATCATGTTTGCTCTGTAAATCCCCCTCTATACGGCACAACAATAATATACCACTTTATAATGATGTAAAGTGCTTTGGATAAAGTCGCAAAATGGTTAGGGCAATGGAGAAGACAGAGAGAGAAAGTGAGAAGAGAGACACTCAGGGTCTGAAATGAAACGGTCACATTCGAGGAGAAAACAACCCAAGACAAGTGATTGCAGAGACAAAGCAAGTAAGGAAAGAGACAGTCAGGGCCTCTGAGTCAAATCAATGGAGGAGATAGTCCGGTCAATGGAAGACTGAGCAAACTAGGGGATATAGAGAGGTTGAGCCCGGAAGCAAGAGACCCGATCTTATTTTTTATTTCCTTCTACATTTCTCATACAATCAATACTCCACTTCTCATATCCCAAACTTCATTCACAACCATAAATTATTTGGATAAAGCTAACCCCAAGTACGTCACCCTTCTCCAATTAACTCAAACCTCACCTCATTGTTTCACTTTCATTTCTCCATCATCCCTGACTTGGCAGCCAACCTTTTTTACCTACAGGGCCTTACTCACTTTATAACACTACCTCAACTCAACTCTTTTATCTCCAACAACCTAGAGAATCCACTACCCCCCATTACATGGACTCACTCTTCTTACTATCAACATGACAACCCAAAGGCAGAAAGTGGGTAAAATGGAAATGTCCAAAACTGATATAAATGTTGTAAACAAACAGTCTAGAAAGGTCAATAAGCAAGTTTATATTTATTTTTTATCTCCGAACCAATTGAAAATAATGTGTGTACATAAATAATTGTGTATACACTTCCCACAAGAACAAATTAGTTTCTAAAAAAAAGGCACGATCAGCAGGTAAGATGGGCCAACTGGCTCTTATCTGCCACCAAGTTCTATGTATATCTGTATTGATTAATGGATAATCTGTATATACGTATGGAAGTAGAGACTCCAGGAAAGCTCTGGAGATATCTGTGAGATTTCCCAGCACTTGCACATTTGGACGGTGTCTCTGACACTTTGATGATATGAGCTCTCAAATGATGTCCCACCCTTGTCCTGCCAGCTGGGTGCCTGACCCCCTCCCCTCCATGCCATTCCACAGCTGACACTATGTGCTTCCCATATACAGAGAATATCTCAGCCCCTCAGGAATGCTCACTTGCTGATAACTTTATTTTTGTCACTTGGGCGGGTCTTGTCCTAGCGAAACGTGGACTCCTCTGTGGAAGAACTCTTCTTACCTGCTTTTCAGCTGTTCTTTCTCCTTTGTCCCAATATATTTCCCCTTTTGTTGGTGCCACTGGTGAGAAATTATACGCTAAACTGGACAAAGACAAGGTACAGTCAAGTTTACCATATTATCCTTAAACATAATAGTATACGTATAATGTACTTGTGTTCTGAACTTATAACTTGAGAAGAATATATGGATTCATGCATAAATATGTGTGCATGTGTGTTTGTGTGTGTATATATATATCCAAATAATATTTTTTACTTATCTTCGGACTTTCAAATGTGAACACAAATGTACTAATTATTTTATATATATATATATATATATATATATATATATATATATATATATATATATATATAAATTATATATGTGTGTAAAATGTGTCAAACACCGGAGCCAGCTAAAATGTTTTAGGTGCTATAGATTGTTTTTTTTTATAGCTCTGTGTCGCCTAGCCAAAAAGTTAGGAGCTAGAATTACAATTTTAGGAGTTGTGGTTCCCTTGCTCCAATGAATTGTCCAATCCTGTGTGTATACATACATATATATATATATATATATATATATATATATATATATATATATATGCATCCACTCTGTACACGTAAACAGGTTCCTGTAGTTGCACAGTGCTTTTATATTGTACATACATTTGTTTTCTTGATAAACCAACTAGAAGTAAATTGTAAGTACGCCTGATATTTTTTTGGTAATATGATGCAATGTACAATATATGTCAGATGTTACTTAGAAACAGGTGTCTGTGCTTTGTAAGCTTTTATGTTGTACTTGTGTATTTTCTTGGTAACCTTCTTGGCAACTTGTGAATTATAAGCACATTCTCAGAAGCAATAATATTTGTGTATAAAATATATATATATATATATATATATATATATATATATATATATATATATATATATATATATATATATACACACAGCGGAAATTTCCTAGGAGTCTAAGGCCCTCATTCAATTGCAATTTAACCAATAAAATAGGGCTCTAAATAAGCACCTAACATATTTTTTTTAAAAAAGATTTTTGTGTTCGCAAGCATCTATCCAAAAGCAAGGTTTTCACTAACTAAAAACTTCTTTAAAAAATTTTCCTGGCTCCTATATGTTAAATATTTTTGTCTACTTCTATCTATCTATCTATCTATCTATCTAGATCTATCTATCTATCTATTTATATATATATATATATATATATATATATATATATATATATATATATATATACATATTCTTTATTTTAATTAATTTAAAAAAAATGTATGTGGCCTTATTAATTCAGTTGTCTATATATAAATGTTATTGCATAGAATACCTTTTTAGTGAACTAATAGGGTATTAGACAAAGCTTCAAGTGGCACCTCATCTTTTTTTTTCTCTTCCACATGATATATATTTATACAAGGATTTTGGTGGCTTTATCCACATGGACACTCAGATCAGTCTATCTATCTATCTATCTATCTATCGATAGAATCAGATATATCCATTGTATTGTGCTATGCAATATGTTGGCATTAAAAATAAATAATAATAATAGTATTATACATATAAATTTATATATACTATTTATTTTTAAAGTATTTAGTATATTTAATTTGCTAATATTTTACCTAATGCTGACTTTCTGATGGAATATTCTGGCTTTTTAGTTCTGTATAACTGCAATGATATTTTGTTTTTGGTGAATTATATTTTGGAGTGCTTCCATACTCTGCCAAGACAATGTGAGGTTTTTGAATCGAGTAGATCTATAAATGACCCAAGATGGCAGCTCCATATGGACGTTGCCAGCAGCGAGACATGAGGCATGTGCCTGACAGCCAGGAATGAACTGGGTCCAATAAACAAGTCCTGAAATACGCTCTACAGATACTCTATGAAATCGTTACTCACTTGTTTGTGTCCTACTCCTGTGTTACCAGCAGACATCCAAGTGCGTTGACGTCCATCACTTGAGTCATAATGAAACCCTGAGAAATATATAATGTTTAGAGTTCATAAAGTTATTTTCACATTAGTTAGAAAGCATCATCTGATGTTAGATGTGCACCTTTAAGTGAGGTGTCACATGTTTGTGAAAGACTCTGTGTATAGAATGTTCCATCGTGCCTAGCTTGGAGACTGACAGGATGTGGTCATTGTATGTATCAGTGGAGGGGATTTGTTATTATTGGAGCTTTTACAATTTGATGCTTATCCTCTTCCACTGCACATAGTAAGAAGCAGGCAGCTTGCAAAGGTAACTGCAGACCATGTTCCTGCGGAGATGTAAACACACCTCCTGCACCAAAGGATCAGCTATCAGTAGATGCAAAAACACAAATTTTGACTAATTAAGGACTAGCTCTATGACCCTGCCTAATTATTCGCTTGGACTCAAATTTTCCAAAATGTATTCTTATTATAATCCAGCGACCCGAAATCTCTGTGTAATAGATCTGTACATTAGGAAACAGTTTAATATCAGGAAATGCTGTAGAAAAATACTGACATTAAATACTAAGGACATAGAGAGAGAAAGAGAGAGACACAGGAGCGTGAAAGAGAGAGAAGACACAGAGAGAGACACACACACAGGTGAGAGAGACAGGAGAGTGAGACACACACACAGGAGAGAGAAAGAGGAGAGAGAGAAGACAGATATAGAGAAACAGACAGGACAGAGAGAGAGAGACACACAGGAGAGAGAGAGAAGACAGACAGAGAGAGAGGCACAGGACTCACACACACACAGATAACAAGAGAGAGATAGGAGATATAGAGAAATAGACTGGAGAACTGGAGAGAGAAGACACAGAGAGAGACACACACACACAGGTGAGAGAGACAGGAGAGTGAGAGACACACACACACAGGAGAGAGAAAGAGAGGAGAGAGAAGAAAGATATAGAGAAACAGACAGGACAGAGAGAGACACACACACAGGTGAGAGAGAGTGGAGAGTGAGAGACACACACACAGGAGAGAGAAAGAGGAGAGAAAGAAGACAGATATAGAGAACCAGATAGGACAGAGAGAGAGAGAGAGAGAGACACACACACAGGAGAGAGAGAGAGAGAGAGAGAGAGAGGACAGAGAGAGAGAGGCACAGGACACACACACACACACACACACACAGATTCAAGAGAGAGATATGAGTGATAGAGAAATAGACTGGAGAGATGGAGACACAAGAGAGAGAGACAGGATAGAGAGAGATAGAGATAGAGAGAGGAGAGAGAGAAGACAGATAGAGACACATGACAGAGAGACACGAGAGCGAGAGAGAGGAGAAAGACACACAGGAGAGAGAGGAGATATAGATACAGGAGGGAGAGAGAGAAAGGAGAGAGAGAGGCAGACAGGAAAGAGAAAGAGTAAAGTGAGAGAGATAGAGACAGGAGAGAGGGACAGGAGAGGGAGAGAGAGAGGAAGAAAGAGAGAGAGAGAGAGAGGCAAGAGAGAGAGAGACAGGAGAGAAAGAGAAAGTCGAGAGAGAGACAGTAAATAGTACCACACAAATGAAAAGTATGTTGTAGGTTAGCTCTTTCTCATCATAATGACAATTAATACAATTACCCCCCCAAAAAAGCTACTTGGCACCAACTATGTTAGACGTCCCAACAGGCCTGGGCCTAAGGTGTCTGGAAAAAAACTAAAAACTAAAGGCAACTAAAGGCGTCCTTGCTTTCATCTTTAGCTTACCTCTTCCCTTTCCTGTCATTCTCTCTCTTCCATATACCAGACCTCAGTTCTTTCTCTCTCTCTTAAAGGACCACTGTACAATAGAAGCATATATGTTTGAGAACTTTGAGTGTGACTCAGAGCATAATTAAGCAGGAAAAAGTAATACATCTAGTTTTTAATTAGATTTTTTTTTTGACGCACGTGCTGGCCCCTCTAAAATCCCATGATATGCAGGTGGAAGTTGTGTGTTTATGAGGGATGATTACATTTCTGGAGAGCTGTGGTTGGGATAGAGAGGGGGAAGGGGTGTGGTGCCAAGTTTAATTAATAATCTAATTATTTAGCAGAGGTTTGTTCCATCCTTCCTTCCTCACCCCTCCCTCCATTGATAGCTAAAATGACACCCCCATGATCTAGCTCTCAGGATGTGATGTAACAAACATACAAATGGGCTAAAGTACTCATAACCAGAATCTTAAAAAAAAATCAGATTTTCCCCCAAAATTGTTTTTATGTTGACAACTGCTAATATTGTTAGTCTGGGAAATACTTGTGAAATTAGCATCTTTTTTCTTGAACCTTCCATATCCCTTTAAGTGATTATGAATATTTGGTCTGCTGCAGCAGAGCAGATACATCCACCCCTGCGAACCATTAGACTCGGTGGTTCCAACTTCACAAAGAATGATCTCCATAGACAAAACACTTCTTAAAATACCCACAGAAGCATGTGTTCAGCTCACCAGTGATTTCTATGTTGTCCTGTAACATGGGAAGGACATGCCAGGCAGTGGGTTGTATGGAATGTTAAACTGGGAATAGGAGCCGCAATGAGAGTCATCTGCTTTCTAACATAGAAATACATTTACAGGACCACAAAAGTCTCTCTACGTACTCTGTACCATCAGTTAGAGGAAAGAAAATAATGTGGAAAATGTGTTTATATTTTTAAAATTGACCAAGAATTGACTTAGATATTGTCATTTTAGTCTAGCCCTTGACATCCTCCCATAACCATCTGCATAAATAATAAGGTTGTATCTGTAACTGTTATACATTGGGTTATACATTTATGCTATGGTTGAAAGTAGTGTATGGTGGTGCAGTGATAAGTAATTTGTTTTAAAGATTTGTTTTCATTGGTAAGTCATAGGTTCAATTCCTCTGCTTTCCACTTTTTTTTTATTTTTATTTGGGGTACATACATTAGTCCATTAAAATATGATCACACATATAAATATATAAATATATATATATATATATATATATATATATATATATATATATATATATATGTACATGTACATATATGTATATATTTTTTTAAATAACTAATAATTATTCAATTTTTTTTTTTAAATAAACAAAAGATCCACAGTTACCTTATAATGTTTTATTATATTACTTAAAGGATTTTTACAGGGATTTGAACCTAGGACCTTCTATATCACAACTACATTAGATACTGTGGCACCTGCTTCATAACTATTCAGCTTACTAGAGTAGTTACAAGTAGTTACAAACAGACCTATAGGACAAACCTACTTTAGGTATTGTCCGTTCTCAGATTGAGCACCTCTAATTTTGTTAAATAAAATTAAATACTTACCACTGCCTCATTCAAAGCCTGTACACCTAATTCTAATTAATATTAAGCTGCTATGGGCTTCTAATTTAATAGGGCTGATTGTGTACCGCGCTGTACAGAGCTCATTACTCATTTAGGCAGAGGCAACACACTGAAATAGCCTGATGTTTATTGATCATAACTGCGTGACTTCAACATCCATTTTAAAAATTAAAACACTTTTGACACATGCTTTTTCACCCTCTATCTACAGAGCACTTGTGGGGCCTTTTGTGGTCCTTTTGATACATGGAAGATTTCTGAATTTCACTAGGAACATAATGTATCTAAGAATCTATTTACTTTTATGCACTTTATTTTATTTATTAAGAAGTGCTTATAAGCTTGTTTTTCTGCCTAAAATCATACAATTTGTACCTATTTGGGTCTGCTTTCTGTATCTCATGCAGCTCATGAATACAGACTGTGAAATACAGTGTTTCAAATTAGCTTATGAGTGACCTCTCTAATAGCATGTTTCAGAATGACACTACTGATACTGGTTACTATAAGATAGTGCTCACACTGTGCTTAGAAGTGTACTGTCTTCATGAGCTGCAGAAACCAGTCAGGAACTATTGCTAGTTTGGTTTATACTTGACAAACAAGTGTCTTTTTGCAGTGGTTCTTTAACATACAGAATAAAACTACAGCTGTTGATGTAAGGCTGCATTTATCAGTGGTGGGGCTAGTAAATGGAGGGTCCTGGTGCAAAATAAATTGGGGCCTCTCTCACAACTTCTTTATTGATGCTTCTATGGTTGTAAATTCAAAACCCAGTCACTGTTCTATATAAATAATTATCTGCCCACTACACTAATAATTTAAGAGTCTCCCTTTACCTCAGACTGCTGCTGGTAGCAGGGGCCCTACCCTGCTGTGGGCCCTGGTACATTTCAGTAGCAAAGTGCAGTCCAATCAAGATCACTTAATGCAAATGATGTTGTGGACGAGGCAGAGAGTGCTGTTATGGGGTGAGCTCACATCACCCTTTATAGTTGTGATGCCATCCTCAGAGCAGTGTTTACCTCTACATTTTTTCCTGGTCCTCCCATAATATGACCCACCCCCATTTCCCAATACTGTAGGCTCAGTTTCTGGCACAGGCCCTATGCACCTGCTGTTGGAAAGAGCTCTGAGCTAGTACTAGCAAGCTAGAGCTTGCTAGTACAATGAAACACAGATCTTGATGGTCAGATAAGAGCCAATTTGTTAATTGAATCTGCCCATTATATCTACTCAAAAAGTTAAACTTAATAAGTTCTCGCTTTGGCCTAATACAAATACCAAGCATGCTTGAACTCTTTTACCTTGTTTATCCCTTCCACCTCTGCTGGAAGTCTGGTCCACTTATCTTCCAGTAAATATATATATTTACATACATACATACAATAGAGTAATTACCGGTCATAAATATATTAATTGAAAAATATATTTTTTTATTTATAGAACACTAATTGTTATGGGAAAATAAATATAATTCAATGAAATCAATATTTTCTTTTTTCTTCTTTTGTATTCTTTATTTTTTGCTTTAACCTTTTCATTTTTTTTCTTTTTTTCTTATCTTTTATTTCTTCTTTTTTTTCTTCTTTTACTTTTTTTTTTTTATTTATTCTGGGAAAGTAGACAGGGACTTATGTAAATTCATCATATACAATGCTTCAATGCTGGGTTATACATATGCTAAAATGGATCATTTATAAGGAGGGATCGGAAAAAAGAGTGACAATGCATTATGGACTCATTTGCATGTCCCCGCCCAATTCCTCAGAATCCCTGCAATAACTGTATTTCCTGGGATTCTGAACAGGAAGTCATTTTTTTAACTTATTTTTAAACATCCAAATGTGCATTAAAAATGTTCTATTTGTACTACTTCTGTGGAGGGCTTCTATAATATATATATATATATATATATATATATATATATATATATATATATATATATATATATATATATATATATATATATATATACATATAAACTGTAGAGAGATAGATAGATAGACTGTAGATCGATATAGATATATAGATCCCCTGGTTAGTATTTGCTTCATTCACCTCTGCAACCTAGTTTTGATTCCAGTCAGGTAACCAAGAAGTCACGCCACCCTGAAGCCAAGCAGGGTTGGGCATGGTCAATACTTGCATTGGAGACCACCTAGGAATACCAGGATCAGTATTCTGAGGCCCACTGGAGAGGGAACTTGTAACCCACTCCAGTATCTCTGCCATGAAAACCAAGTGGATCAGCGTGACCATGGACATAAAGATCTGCCTGGTGTTTTACGGTCCATGAGATCACGGAGAATTGGACACGACTGTACAATGCAAAAAAAAAACAATCTTAAATTCTTTAAAATAGTCTTCCTTTATAATTTTTTTCCGTGGCATCTAAAGTGATTTTTATATCAGGGTTTTATCTGCATCTTATGAGACAATTAAGTCCTCTTCCTGTTATATTTCTTAATTAGAAAGTGATATTTTGAATACTTGATAAGTGGCCATTTTAGAATAATCCAGGAGGGTGAAGCTGAGATAAATATACCACAAGAAGAGGAGCGAATCAGTGAGAGAGCGGAGGGGACATTTGGAGGGGAGTCAGTGAGAGGCCCGAGATATAATAAGTGAGGGTCACACTAGTGAGGGCTCTGAAGGTCACAGCCAGGCTTCATATGGAATTCTGGGGGATTTAGACACCAATGTGGGACTAGGCATAGAGCGGTGATTGAGGCCCAGGACAGGCGGACAGGACAATGATTGGCGTCCTTGCCTGTGACTGCCCTTCAGATCATCCACCATGGCAAGCTTCAACTGTATTTACATGGGTAAATTAAAATAGAAGTTCAAAGGTCAAAACGCAGATTATTTAAATTTTATATAAAAATAAATATATATTAAATATAAATATATATATATATATATTCTGCGTTATCTCATTGTACATATATATTATTACATTGCTGTAAGAAATATTACTCACAAATATTTTAACAACTTGCTTTGATTTCTTTTATCTTTAGAATAATCCTATATCAATCGCGAGATTCTTTTTAAAAAGGACATGGAAAGTTTCTGGATTTGACTAGATATATAATATCCCTGTGTATCTATTTACTCTTAAGTACTTTATTTGCTTAAGAAGTGTTTATAAGCTCTGTTTTTACTGCCTAAAATCAAATTAATTGTCCCTGTATGGGTCTGCACACTGCAGTGTATGCAGACACAGACTCTGTAGAGCTGGATGTTCAGTGTAATGTCCTAGCCCATACTGGACAACGTCTCTGCAGCATTTTGCTGAAAGATGGTCACTGGTTAGTATGAGACATTGCACAGCAAATACTACAGTCTGTGTCTTATTGAGCTACAGAGGGCATACCCATATATGTAGTATTTGATTCTAAGCAGTAAACCAACAATTGCAAGTAATAGTTATTAAACAAGTGGATATATATATATCTTTTCCACAGTCATAAAGCCAAGTTCTTCAGAATGGCACCCCGTAAATATGGTGCAACAGTGGTGTGTTGCCCTGAAAACATCACATTGGCTCCAGGCTTGATTGGATAGAATTGTAAATAGTTGTAAGTACTGTCTGTGAGCTTCTCCTTCACTAATTTTGAAAACTAACAAGATGCATCATCATCAGTTTAACGGCCCACGTCAGTGATAAGGGGATCCTAATATAGGGCGGGGGCTGCAATAAGCTAAAGCACAGATAGTGCGGCTGAGTGGGTCTGCTATCTGAAGATAAAGGAGCTGTTTGTGAGATCACAGAGAAGCCAAAACTCGGAGTGAGCCACAGTTTGAGCCTGTAGTGTGTCTGCCTAGACCCACAAGGCCCAGGCCTAGGGCAGCACATTATCCAGGGGCAGCAGAGACCTGACTATGTACAGTGGTATGTCTATCTAACATGATGCACATCTTGGGTGACCCTACATGGTTTAGCTTACAGCTTCATTGAGGTACACAAGCCTCTTCACCACGACAAGGGAGCTTAGCAGAATGGGTTTATAAGTTTACCACACACATATATAAAAAAATTATAAGTGTATATGTGTCTGTGAGCATAGAGTACGTCAAAAAGTGCATGTAGACATTTATGTGCATATTCCATGGATTGCATCTGCAACTTTAGACTATCCTCTGCCCCCTTAAAAAAGTGGTGCCCTAGGCCTCGGCCCAGTGGACCTAGACTGAAACATACTCATGCTGCATATGTACAAAAACCCAAATAATGAAAGTAAATTATATTTTTTTAAGACTACATTAAATGTACTGTATTTAAAACTTGCTGAGTATTATGGGGAAATCTTGACATTGATGTCTTGGGAAATTAACTAAGGGGATACCCATTTACGGTTGTTAAAATAGTTGAAACTTTGAAGTTAGATTGGCATGAAGCTAGAACGCTCCTTTCTTCTGGAAGCATGACGCGGCGTCACTTGGGTGGGGAAACCCCAGTGGAAAGTGCACAGTCAGGACTGATAAGAGCCCAAATGAGCTATTTTTAAAGACTAACTTCATCATGGGCAGCTGACAAGATCTTACCATGGAAAAACGCGGTAGATGTTATATGCTAGAATGGTAATAAAACACAAGCTTCCTGACACTTTGTATCATGTAAGAGATGAGGGAAAGTGCAGGAGAAAATCCCATTATGTCTTATTTTAAAGGACCACTGTAGGTTGGGGAAAACGTCATATGTTTGCAACAAATTAACAGTATGAGCAATTCTGTGAAAGTCGTGTTAGGAAGAATCTTTAATTCAGTAGATACTGCTTGTGGTTGGAGGATGCCATGTTTGTGTCTTCCACGTATCGAGACTGAGTGGGGATGTTATCATAAGTTTTAGTAAATATTCAAGAGTGGAAGGAGGGAAAGAGATTTGTTGATTCATTGGTGGATTCAGATAAGATTCCAGCACAGGACAACTTCCCACTACCTTTCATAGTCTTGGCAGAGGCAGCTTACAAGTGTACTTCTAAATCTTGCTTGCACTGCTCTGTAAACACCCCCATGTGCCATGAAAATTAGGTGTGACTGTCATGGCAGCTTCCATGCACTAGCAGAGTCTGCTAAAATAAGATGTTTTTATGTCCATGAGTTACATAGATGCTCATGATTTTAGTTTGTTGCATATTTTATTAAAGTGATATTTTTTCAAATCTACAGTGGTCCTTTACTCTAGTGGATATTAATAGCTGGTCCTAGGTCTAGTGCACTTATAGACATTGCCACAGTGATTGCTGCTATTGTGTCTCCTTGATAACACCAATGCTATGTCATCATTTTGCAATGCCACCTCATCTGGAAACCAAAAGAGAGCTGCAGCTACCAAATGGATAGACTAAAGCATTACCTACGATCTGTGGAAATATGGCTTTGCACAAAAGATTGTTATTGATATAATTTTAGAAGCTCCAAAACCAATCAAGTACCTCACTTATACCAAGCTCAGTGTTACCCATCTAATTGTTCTATATATTGTTTACTACAACTACAGATTACATTAAACTTGACGTCAGAAATAGTGTTCATGATAAAATAAAAGCTTACATGAAACATAAATATGGCTTCTTGGTGAAGCCACAATCATTTTTACCACATACACCCATCATTTGAAAGAGATGCCGTGTTCACATGTAGTCATGTTGTATTGCTGCAGAAAGAGATCGAGCCTCTCATATAGAAACATGAGGGAAACTCAACAACTGGACTCCGTCAACATCTAAAAACCACATTGGCTTCAATATAAAGCCACATAGATGTTTACTGTCAACTTTTCTTTGAGCAATGATAAATGTAAGAGCAGGGATACACTAATTATAGACTAATTATAGGTTAGAAATAGCTTAGGGTTATATTAAGGGTATATGTTTTGACGCCAACCTTCAGTTTCCATTCAATACATTAGTCCATATATACTTGTTACATTCCATACATACTCTCTATGCCATTACACATACTTCCATGTCTACTCTTTCCTCCACCCTATTTATACTTCTGTTTCGTCAAATTTTCTTTACACTATTTATAGGGCATCTCAGCCTTATATGCAAATTCATAAAAGAGTTTATTGAAATTGGCGTATTGATATGGCAATGTCTGCATCAATATACCAATTTATCCGAATTCTGGAAAATCGCCTAGCATATCTCATTGTGTTGACTGACATATTCAGTGTATTATTTTATTGTGTTTTTTTTAATGCTTATAATTATGGAGGTTATCTTATGGTCTTTTCATCTGAAGGGACTTTTAGACTCTGACATATATTCTTCCACATTAATTAACTTATTGGACACTGTACTGTCATAGTATTGCTTATGATAAAAAGGTTATATTTAAACTTATCTGTAACATTAGCATATGTTCAGCCTTTAACATGGGCAAATGGTGAGCTTATTTCTAATTTTGATACCCCTTTTAGCCCTTCTGTTGGGGTATCACAGCACCAATTTCTGTAAATCATCCAGAATATGGTGTGCTTGAGGCAGGAAAAAACAATTGCAAAAATGTTAACATTTTGAAATAGCCTCCTGCAAATGATGATGTAATTGCTGACATCACAGCTTGTAATATGAAAACTCACTGGGCTCTGCATAGTACACTGTTATGTAGCCTGTAAAATTAAACGTTTGATAGTTGTTTGGGTGGAAGTTTCTCCTCGGATAAATATAACTTCATGTTTTACTGGAAAAAGGAGATTTATTACAGCAATGTCTTAATTTACATTTATGCATTTACACCATGTAGAAGTCATAGCTTTGTGTTCCTTTCAGTGTGTCAGGTTTCTGTTCTTGCTCAGTAAATGTCTAGTCAATGATATGTGCAATGAGCGTCGACTGTGAATCTGTAAAATGACACAAGATGGTTAAGCCAGTAACTAAATTCCATTAAGAAGGAAAAGCATCATCACTAAAAGATTTTTTTGACCAGACTGTTTTATGGACCAGGTGTAATCATGGTGCCGGAAGTCTTATGAAACAGCAGTGCTTACGAAATACTACAGTGTAGGTGCTGGGTACAACTCTGTCCTTCATGGAAACTTTTCTGGTAGGAGAAGAATTTGGCAGCTGTCGCTGAGATCATTTTAGCCATGCTATTTAAAGCAGCACTTTCAGCATGAGAGATACGTATTCCTGTAAAACCATTGGCTCCCAATGAATAACCGACACATTAACCCCTCCACACTGCATTCTCCATTGTGCGCATCTACAATGCTTGTCACCACCAAGTAATAGTGAATCACCTTATAGATTTTCTGTGGGTCTTTTATCTTAGCATTTACAACTCTTATTTATTCCAGATATTTACACAGGGCACTCTCTACTTGACGTGGCAGGGGAGGACTATTTTGTTAATTAGGAAAGCATGAGCAGTTTGCACCATTGCTTCCCCACCTTCTCCCGTATTTTTTCTATTCTGCCTCAAAAAAAAAATGTATTTGGTACATGTTGTTGCTTACTGTATGGGTATTGGGTAGTGTTAAACAGGGTCTAGTTGTACTTAAAATAATGGCACCTGATGCAAACATTAAATAGTCTACAGCTACTTCCAGTTACTATTAAAATATGAACTCAATAACACTGCAGAGTCACATAACTCCTAACTGAACACCACACCTGCAAAGCCTCAATAGGAGATGGAAAGAGATTCTATAGGCAAATTTGTTTAGTTTTATGTAAATAGTTTAACTAGGTGGCTTAATTAATTGTATCCGTCCCAGTGTAACTGTGATATACATTTCCCACTTGACTTACTTTTAAGATGCCACCAGAGTAAGTTTCTTACCTTCTGCAACCTCCCCTTTCTTCCTGTTTTCTCTTAGGTGGGGTGCCATGTTTTACAAATATGACCCACAGCCACGCCCCAAAAGAGGGGCTTCACATTATCATTGTATATATATATATATATATATATATATGTAGGTCACATCTGTGAAACGTGGCACCCCACGTAAGAGAAAACAGGAAGAATTGGGGATGTTCCAGAAGATGAAAAACTTATTATGGGGACTTCTTAAAAGTAAGTCAAGTAAGGAAGTTTATATCACAATTATTCTGAAAAGGCTAAAATTAACTAGTAAAATCATTTATATAAAATGAATCAAATTTGCTTGAAGAGTGTCTTTAGGAAAATATATTAAAATCAGCTTGTGATGCACTCACTGTTTCCCGCCCACTTTTTGCCTTTACTACTTTGATGCTCAGAGGTACGGCAGAAGATCAGCCTGATTTAATTTTAATAAAGTATGTGAAGTACATCTATACCTCATTTACTGCTGTAGACAGGTTCCAGGCAATAGGAGTGCTAAGGGATACAGCTCTAAATGGGGCAGTTTAACATGGGGAAGATAGGGATAGGGAAACCAATGAAAAAAACACCAATTTCTATTGAAATTTAAACTTTTTTTGGTTTGATATGAACTTCCACGAAATAGCACTAACACAAACTGAACATTAGCAGAAATATAAACTTTAAATTATTGATGTTGAAGCTTCTGGGTCATCCTGAATTCTGTTTTCTTTGTTATAGCGAATCAGAGCGTGAAAAGGGGTCCGTCAGGAAAAAATAGCGTTATAGCGAGGCAGCAAAAACAGCATTATAATGGGGTTTGGCATTAAAAGGGGTCTGGCAGGAAAAACAGATTTTGGACATTAATAATTTGGAGACACTATCATACATATATATATATATATATATATATATATATATATATATATATATATGGTCTTGTTATGTATTTATAATATATTGCTTCATAATTTACTGGGAATTATTCCCATACATTTTCTTGCATTCAGCTATAGATTTGGAAATGTATTTGCATATATATTGTATGCTGGGATATTTACATAGTTACATAGTAACACAGATAGTAATTGAGGTTGAAAAATTACTTTTAGTCCATCAGGTTCAACATTTTTAGATCTTCTATGATCTGTAATATGCTGATTAATTGTTAATTGATCCGACTAATGAAACATTACCAATTGTCTCAAAATAAAATTATTTCCTGATCCAATTCATGTTCCATGTCCACCCAGCCGTATACAGATCTGCTCTGACATAAGGACTTGCATGAGCCTTCTCCTGTGTCCTTATTTCCTTAAGGTGTCAATAAGTGATAGCAGAGTTGTACGAGCAGCCAATGTGATAATAGTGTTATCACCCCACGACTGCTTTGCCTCATTCTTAGAAATAAGTTTTGGTTTTTGAGTAACTGGAGTAAATTCAACTACGTCTTTACACTCTCAATAAAATGACTTGAAACTGTGCATATTGGTGGATAGAAATGGATTTTACAAAATGGACAAATGGATGAAGATGAATTTATGAAGTATGTTATTATTAACTTTATTATCATTATCTTCTATTTATAACGCGCCAACAAAGTACAAAGCAAAAACAATTTTAACACATTGCAAAATAATGGAGGACCCTATCTTCCAGGTTAGAACCTAATGAATTACTGAATATTCCAATATAAAAACTCCTCATCATTAATTAAAATTAACAGTTTTTAGTATAATAGAGCGATATGAATAATCCATTATTATCACTAAAAAAGTTAGGTAAATATCTAACAAGCAGCCGCCATATGTGACCCTAGCTGAGAGTGTGATTTCTTATATTTAAGATATATAATGTCAAGGTGCTCTACCAAGGAAAAATAATATTGTCGTACAATTTCCCACCCCTTCTGGATCCCTACCTTATTGTGGTGAAGGGGCTTGTGTACCTCACTGAAGCTGTGAGCTGTATCATGTAGGATCACCCAAGATGGGCAGGTCATAGCAAAGAGGTCAGACAAATCACGGTCCACTGGAAAAGGAACTGGCAATCCACTCCAGTATCGTTGCCAAGAAAACCATATGGATGAGCACAACCTGAAACACACACAGATGTGCCTGGCACAACAACAACTCAATTCCCTAAGAGATAGTCTTCTATTTGCTTGGAAGTTTCTGATATATTTATAGATGATACCACTCACCTTAGGGTGTATTTCAACCTGTTTTGTCCTTCAGTAATAATACCTTATCAACAAAAAACTGTACCTCGCTGTGAATGGAAGTACCCAACCAAAGCACTAGTGAGCACCCTCCTTTATGTAGAGGGATATTTTACTCTTATTTATACACCCTTTCACTTCGTATATTGTAAAGGTAACAAAGTAGATTTATAAATCGCACATATGTGCCAGAAATGTTTCAGAGTAGTTCCAAAAAATACCAAGTATGAGGTAGTACTCATCTTATATGCCCAATGTAATTTTAAACAAAATATCATATGTATAGAAAGCGGAAAGGAGGAACAGTTCCTTAAGTCCCGAAAAAAGTTAAATTAAATCTAAGAAGTTCACTGACCAACAAGAAGCATGGTATGGTCTCTTCTCCAATAGGCCCACCTTATATATAGTAATCAAAATGCCAAAGTGATCCAAGAGTTCTGTACTATCCAAACGTGGAGGTGCCACATAATTCTACACAGAGTTGTCTTTCAAGGTGCAAGGTGTGGAGCTTCTCCATTGGGCACTGTTCCTTTAGTGTTACCAGAATGTAATAAAAAAATATAAAGAAGAAGGAGGGGGATGCAGTATGATTTAACATAATCACCGTAATGATACATAAAAATGGCTCTGTACAGAGTCCCTGAACTGGAAATATTTTTATATTAAAATCGCCATTAATTTATTTCTTAAATAACATAGTTACAAAGTATTATTATTTATTTCTTCTTCTTCTTCTTATTAACCTTTATTTTTAATTCACCAACATATTCCATAGCACTAAACAGGGTAGATACAAGTCAAAAACACACTTAACAAATTACGAAAGAATGGATGGTCCTGTTATTGAGTTTAAAATCAAGCAAACAAAGCACTTTCTCTAAAACACCCAATAGATTGAAAACTCCCAAACTTACAGTCTAGAGAGTATGGGTAAGATATAGAAAGGTGAGGTACAATATATTGTGTAAATTACGGGTGAAGGTGATAAGCTTCTTTAAATAGATGAGTTTTTAGTGAAGATTTGAAGGATTTGAGCACAGAGAATAGTCTAGCGGAGCGAGGTAAGGAGTTCCACAGAGTAGGAGCAGCATGAGAAAAGTCCTGAAGGCGGGAGTGATAGGAGGTGATAAGAGAGAAGGAAAGAAGAAGGTCATTAGCAGAGCGAAGAAGACGGTTGGGAGAGTATTTAGAGACAAGAGCAGAGATATAAGGGGGTGCATTATTATTGAGAGCTTTAAAACAACTCACAAAGTCTCAATATTCATATGTTTGTGACAGCTCGGAAAGGCCGTTTTTGGTGGGTCTCAGGGGGATTCCACCCTAGCCTCAAAAGAGAGTCATGACACTCTGTTATTGTTCAACTGTCTATGGCTACTGCACAAAAGACTCAGAAGACTTTCTTAGATATAACATACTATCATGGGTGTAGGAACTGGGGGGGATGAGTGGGACAAATCCCCCCCAAAATGTTTTTTCATTGTGTGTATGTATACATATAGAAGCTGTTAAATATTCTCAGTATCAAGTGCGCTGTAACCCCCCAGAATTATGTTGGATCCTACACCCCTGCATACTATGGCAGTTAATGTTTGATATGTGCCATTGTATTTTTAGGACTCCATTGCTCTTGGTGAAGTGTAGCCAACCAAAGAAGCTCAGCAATGCAGACCACAGATTTTGATCACCTGGAAATTGAGCAGCAGTACAGTCGTGTGAACTCCCGCTGGGAAGCCACAGAAGATGACCTGGACAATGACAACAGCTCTGCTCGGATGTTTGAAAGATCTCGGATTAAAGCCCTTGCAGGTAATTGGACACCAAAAAGTTGTAACTACTTTGTGTATGGCTGGCCGACCGGTGGCGGAGCTAGAGAATGGATGGCCCTGATGCAAGAAAAGTGTTTTGACCTCCTCCCCCAAGGGGGTTGTAAACATGTTTTTGCTCTGAGGCCCCACTTCTAACTTACTCATTGCACTCCCAAAGACCCCTTCCCATAACAGCTCCCCTCCCTAAGATCACTTCCCATAAGACCTTTTCCCATATCTGCTCCCCGAGACCCCTTTCTGTTTGCCTTCCCTTACCTCCTGCTTGCAGGAAGACCACATATATACACATACAGTATCTATTCTGCATAGCAACCAGTCCCTCTCAGCAGCCATCCGCTCACAGCATCCATTCCCACACAACACCCAACCCCACTCAGCATCCACCTCACAGAACCATCCCTCTGTACTTTGCTGTCATCCAGCCCTTGCTCTCTCTCTCTCTCACCTCTTCCCTAATACACATCCCCAGCATACTTCAGTAGAAATGCTCTACAGAAAAAAGATTAAATGAAAAAAACAAATGACACATCATTGGGCAGTGGGCCCCTCAGAGGAGGTCCCTGGTTCATTGGACCACCTGCACCACTGGTAGCTCCGCCCCTGGGCCCAACCATATAGATGAGCTTCACAAAATTTAACATTAAATATGAAATACCTTTGCAGCCATAAACTTGTTTTTTAATCAATTTTCTGTATTGTATTTTCGGTTTCCTATTTTTTCAATTCTGATGTGTATCAAAAAACTAACAATAGCATATGGTTTGTGTGGATAACTCACAGAAAAATCACTGCAACTGAAGCTTGTATTCAAGGAGCACAGAAGTATAAAAATGCTCAGTGCTCACGAGGATAAATAAACCACCCTTTGCGACAAATTCTTCTATCTGTGATTTCTATTATAAGAAACAATGCAAATTAATAATGTATGACTTTTATATTATATGTAGCACTATCCCCCATACAAAAAATATTGTTCACTTCTATTATAATAAATCAACAAATTAACAAAGCATGACATAATGGCTTCATTATTACAAATTACCCCTTATGGATCGCTTCCTTGTTGTTGAGGAGGGGCTTGTGAACCTCAGTGAAGCTGTGAGCTATATCATTTAGGGTCACCCAAAATGCGCAGGTCATAGCAGAGAGGTCAGACAAATCATGGTCCACTGGAGAAGAACCTGGCAACCCATGAAATTCCAGCTAATTCCTAAATTCTCTCCACTGACACCATTATATCCCCATCCTCAATTTCCCAAAGGGTTTAAGGAAGATTCTCTAATTTGGTGGAGATCTAAAGGCCTAGATAAATTTGGATCTTGGTTTATGGACGATGTTATACTTGCATATGAACAATTACAAGACAATTACAAGACAAGTCTCTTGAAACAATTTATTATTACTATAACAAACACTTATGGAAACCCAAAGACAAATTAGTTTACATGTATCTGTAAAGTGGCTCCCCTAACCCGAGGCATCCTAGGCTCTCTATATGATACTTTTACTTTAAACCCACAAAGATAAATACATAACCAAATGGGAGACAATGAGAACAGGATCATTGGAAAAAATCCTGGACTCATTTATCACTATTTAAAGTATTTTAGAGGACTCTATTAAAGTTCTACACAGAGTTTACATAAATGGAAGCCTTCGGAGAATCCCAATTGCTTTTGATGTTGTTCTGTCGTAGGTTTCTTTATTCATATCTGGCGGGAATGTCCTTGCGTCAGAAATCCAACTTAAACCGAATATTGATACCTGCCTCTTAGGACTGTAAACTGAAATGTAAATCTTAAATTCCAATTTTAATCTTAATATCTACAAAGCTGAAGTTCCTGGGTTCCAAAAAAACAGATAAGAAATCACATTTTAAGACACAAAAATAATGAAACATTTTATATTTTTCTTTATTTATAGATGAACGTGAAGCTGTACAAAAGAAAACATTTACAAAATGGGTAAATTCCCACCTTGCGTTTGTGAGCTGTCGGATTTCGGACCTCTACTTGGACCTGAGAGATGGACGGATGTTGATTAAACTGCTGGAGGTGCTTTCAGGAGAGCAGCTGGTACGGATTCATTTTTTTTTTATCCTGAACTATACTTTTTAGGACAATTCTTTCTCTACTCATTTCTTAATTTTATATTATTTTGTTTCTTTCTGAAAAAAATAGAATACACCTGATATTAACCATGATGGTTTTAACCATGGTGGAATACCTGATTCCACTGCTTTTTATCTGCCTTCAATATTTAAATAACTAGTAACTTGCCCGTCAAAATGTACGTGATAATCCCCTGTGTCTCTTTCCCCCTCCCCTGTGTCTCTTTCCCCCTCCCATGTGTCATTCTCCCCCACTCCCTCCCCTGTGTCTTTCCCTCTCCCACTCCCTCCCCTGTATCTCCTCCTCGCTCCTTCCCCTATATCTCATCCTCCCCTCCCCTGTGTCTCTCACCCCTCCCCTCTGTCTCTTTCCCCCTTCTCCCTTCCCCCGTGTCTCTCCCCCTCCGCTGTGTCTCTTCCCCCCTCCTCCTCCCCTGTGTCTCTCACCCCTCCCCTGTGTCTCTTTCCCCATGTCTCTTCCCCCTCGCCCCTGTGTCTCGTCCCCCCCCTCGCCCCTGTGTCTCTTCCCCCTGCCCCCGTGTCCCCCCCACTCCCTTGTATCTCTCCATACCTCCCCTACGTCTTTTTCCCCCAATATGAAAACTATTATATGTGATGGCCCAATAAACCACGGTTCAGAAACCATTAAAATGTTGATGGACGTTAACGGAAAATGCAGGCCCATATTTACAGAAGATTGGATATGGTATTGTTTAGAAAGTTGCTTAGTTCCATAGTAATTGAGTTTGAAAAAAGATTTTTAGTGCGTCAAGTTCAACTTTTTTAGATCTTCTCTGATCTGTAATATGCAGATTCATTTTTAATTGTTATTTCATTGTTAATTGATCCAGAGGACAGCAAACAGAAGAAAAGAAAAACATTAAAACATTGCCAATTGTCTCAAAAGGGGAAAAAATGTAATTCCTTCCTGACCCCAGATACTGGTGATCGGATTCCTCCCTCGATCAATACTCTCTATCTAATTATCCATGATAACCCTGAATGCCCATTTTTATTCAGAAATAAATCCAGTCCCCTTTTCAAGTTATCTATCGAATCCGCTGTCACCATGTCCTCTGGTAGAGAATTCCACAGATTAACCATTCTTATTGTAAACAGTCATTGCTGTTTTTGAAATGCTTATATATATATATATATATATATATATATATATATATATATATATATATATATAATATTTTTTACCTTATAAAAAATATTTTCCTGGATCATGTATAGTTCTTCAAACCAGTATATTGTAAATAATGGACTACAGTGGCCATTTAATGTTATGGCTTCTCAGTGGGACACATTGATTACCATACTATTTTGTTCTTCCTTTAAATGTATTGACCCAATTAAATATTATAATGAAAAAAACTGCATTGATAAAGAAAAAAAATATCAATTTAGGTTATGTTGTGTAAGTCAACTGGTTTGTAACGTGCCATAACATAGGCGGAGCCAATATGCAGATCTAGGTAACAACCAGGACCTTGTGCACATCTGGACCTCTACTGAATTATTCAGTTTTCTACATCTTCCTATTAAAACTTTCGAATCACTTCTTTCATGAACCCTTCTGAACGCCTTATATAAAAAATATAAAAATAGTAATGTGAATTCCCATTATTAAATATGAATGCCAGACCTCTACTTAATTTTTACAAATACATTTGGATCTTGGTTAATGTTTAAAAAATAATTATCTACCTCTGCCGCATGATGTCTCATGATCCATCTAGTAGATCTGTAGATTTATTATTTACTGTATTGCAAAAGAAATGTATCCAATATGAAGATAAGTCAAGGGTTTGGAGAGTTCGTATTGCACCCTAGTGAGTATAGCACCACTGAACTATAACATTATTACAGCTTTCTGTAGAGCTGTGTTATAAATGTCATTGTATTTACAGCCAAGGAGAACCAAAGGGAGAATGCGCATCCACTGCCTAGAAAATGTAGACAAAGCTCTTCGATTTCTCAAGGAGCAAAGAGTCCATCTTGAAAACATCGGCCCCCATGACATTGTCAACGGTAATCACCGACTGATACTTGGCCTCATCTGGACCATCATTTTACGCTTCCAGGTAAGAGTTGGACATTGGACACGTTGGTGTGGTGCAATATCAGCTACTATTTCCTCATTTATATTATTATTATTACTATTGTTATTATTATATATCATTTATATATCGCCAACACATTCCGTAGCGATGGGGTACATTTAAACGTGGACAAGACAATATATAATTTGACAGACTGATACAAAAGACGTTTACAACCCTGACCTTGAGCTAACAATAATACATGTGACATTAATATACAAAATGCTCTGCAAGAGAGAGTTCTCAATATTACAGACTAAATGATTAATTAATCAAAATGTGAAGGAATTAACAGGGAGAAACAAGGACTTGGCAGGTAATTCAAAAGAGAGTAGAGGGTTTAATTAGTGATTAAATATGTCGGTCTGTCAGCTATGAGAGATGGAAGTGATAGCGCAGAAACCTATATGAGAGTCTTCATGTTTACAATGAAATCTTCAAGACACTCAGCACCTCTTAACTTATTTATGTGACCACCCATGAAACATCATCTAGACTGGAAATAGGAAATATAAGAACATTTGAATTAAAGGACCACTTTGGTACTCATGCAATAAGGTTTAATTTCTTTATGTAACAAATGACTGGTTCTCATCCCATCTTAGTGAATACAGACATTGAGTCCAAGCCGTTAGTATCATTTCTAGCATTTACTACAGCTGTGGTGCCATTTTTAGGGGTTGTGCTCCTATCCTACAAACTGAACACAAGTGGAGGTGGTATTGTCTTGAATTACTGAGAGTAAATACATTGTTTATTTGTGTGCGTGTGGTGCTGGGAGCTTAAACAATCTGAGCATCCAGATAGGCCATAAATGGTATTATACACAAAGGAGATGGAAGGCAAGAGGGAAATTGGGAAGGAGTTTTGGAAGCCAAATTACTGCATTATACTTCAATTTCAATTAAATATTTTGAAACGTTTTTCAGCACAGTGTAAATTCAGAAACTGATTTTAATAATGTTTTATACAGATCTCCTCTTTTAAAATATATTTCTGTAGCCTTTTAAAGACAATTGTTTGTGAAGTATGTAACACACTAACAATGGGCCTCATTAAATTCCAGCCTCGTAAGTCCAAAGTGTAGCACGTAAGAGCTGCGTGCTTAAAATTTGGCCGATTTACGTCGCTATTAAATTAGAAGTGCTGAGAGCTACGAGCGAGAGACGCTATTTCGTAAACCGGTTCTCGGCCGTGGGAGTTGCATGCTCGAACGTAAACAATTAAGCAAGCACTTAGTTACGGGTTCAGATGGAGCAAATGGAAAAAGAGATTGTTAGCGTTACATCACTGAAAAAGAGGAGGGTAGATTTCAAAGTCCTACAGGCTTCAATTACAGTTTGCGATCGGACCCACATTCCAGATATGATGCAATATTAATAAAGCCATAAATATGATATTCTATTACATGAGAGTTACAGTATATGTCGTAACACATTGATTGCACGGATCGATATAACACTAAATATAAACATGAAATAAAGTATTTTGGGGACGATTTGCGAGCTTGGGAACACTGTGCTTTTAATTCTAAGACCTAACATCACTTTCCCTTATAATAAATGTACAGTAGAGTGTTGTTATTTGCAACACTTGGGGGTGCTCTCGAGCACACGTTGGCCTTTGGGCTCCATTTGCATGTTACGTGCTTGCTCGCGAGTGACCACGTTGCAATTTAATAGCTGAATTGAATGGTAGTAGCGGTTACGTGCATAACAGATCAAAGGATTTACGTGTGCACAGTTCAATTTTGCTCAGCATGTAACCTATTCTTGGTCGTCCGGCATGTTAACACGTATGTCTTCTGCGAGCAACATTACAGGGGTAGTTTAATACCCGTAACACGTAAATTTAGAGTTACGGGCTACATTTACATAGCCCCAATTTAATGAGGCTGAATATTAGCAAATGTGCAAGACATATTTTGAAAAATTCTGTTTATATGTATATGAATACATTTTGTGTTTGCTGCATCACTTCCTGAGAGCTGATCAATGGGGGTGTATTTCAGTAAAAAGGGAGAACTAAGCAACCTTTTCTACATAATTGGACTGCAATTTACACCACCAGCTTCACCCTAATAGGGCCAGAAGCAGACACATTGCATCAATAGGTGCAACTACAGCTCTCTAAGAATGTAAACTCCTCCCTTACACACACAACTTCCTCCAGCGTCTAGAAGACAATTCAAAATGTATTTTTGCTACTTAAATCAGGCTTAATGGCCTTTTCCTGGTTTAATATTAGTCAGACTACAATTTTTCAAATATATATATATATGTATATACATACAGTTGTGCTCAAAAGTTTACATCATCTGGAAGAAATTGTGAAATTTTGACATTTATTTTGAAAATATGACAGATCATGCAATAAAATGTCTTTCATTGAGGAATAGTGATTATATGAAGCCATTTATTATCACATAGTTGTTTGGCTCTTTTTTAAATCATAATGATAACAGAAATCACCCAAATGGCCCTGAACAAACTTCACATACCCTTAGTTCTTAATACCGTGTATTGCCCCCTTTAGCATCAATTACAGCATCCAGTCTTTTGTAATAGTTGTGTATGAGACCTCTAATTCTTGCAGGTGGTATAGCTGCCCATTTGTCTTGGCAAAATGCCTTCAGGTCATGCAAAGTCTTTGGTCCTCTTGCATGAACGTTTGAGATCTCCCCAGAGTGGCTCAATGATATTAAGGTCAGGAGACTGTGATGGCCACTCCACAACCTTCACCTTTTTCTGCTGTAACCACTGGAGGGTCAACTTCGTCATTGTCATGCTGGAAAGTCCAAGAGCGTCCCATGTGCAGCCTTCGTGCAGCAGAATGCAAATTGTCTGCCAGTATTTTCTGATAACATGCTGCATTCATCTTGTGCCTTTAGAGCCTTTCCCTGCCCCCAAAACATCAGTGAGCCACCACCATGCTTCACAGGGGGGATGGTATTCTTTTTACTATAGGCCTTGTTGACCCCTCTCCAAACATAGCGCTTATGATTATGACCATGAACTCTATTTTGGTCTCTTCACTCCAAATTACAGTGTGGCAGAAGCTGTGAGACTAGTAATGTCCCGAACAATTCCCCGGAGAACTATTTGCGGTGATTTTCGCATGTTCGCGTTCGCCGCGAATGGCGAACACTTTCGCTTTACGGTTCGCCCTCTATACTTTATCATTGAGGGAACTTTGAATATCAATTATTTTATTTTATAATTTTTTGTGTGTAATCTATGCCTGCCTGCCAGCTTGTGCGTGTGACAGGCTAACACCTAACAGCTTATATTGTGCTTATTTTCACTACTCATACCTGGTGGTGTAACATACATTGAAAACAACCATTTTTTTCCTGTAATCTAATTTCAGTTGCCTGCCTGTGTGAGGCTCACAGCTTATATTGTGCTCAGTGACATAAAACAATACTTTTTTGACTGTAATAGATTGAATAACAATTGCCTGCCTACAGGTGTGTGTATGAATCCTATTGCATCTACTCTGCCAACTTTTGCCAGTGCACAGTGATAGGTCATATCTGGTGCAACCGTAGTGTACAGTGACATAAAACAACACTTTTTTGACTGTAATAGATTGAATAGCAATTGCCTGCCTACAGGCGTGTGTGTGAAGCCTATTGCATCTACTCTGCCAACTTTTGCCAGTGCACAGTGATACATCATATCTGGTGCAACCGTAGTGTACAGTGACATAAAACAACACTTTTTTGACTGTAATAGATTGAATAGTAATTGCCTGCCTACAGGCGTGTGTGTGAAGCCTATTGCATCTACTCTGCCAACTTTTGCCAGTGCACAGTGATACGTCATATCTGGTGCAACCGTAGTGTACAGTGACATAAAACAACACTTTTTTGACTGTAATCGATTGAATATCAGTTGCCTGCCTACAGGTGTGTGTGTGAGGCCTACAGCGCCTACTCTGCCAACTTCTGCCAGTGCACAGTGACACTCATATCTGGTGGCACCTTAGATTGCACGCGCAGTGCCCCAAATTTGAAGTGGGAGGACCGACCAAGCATCTTTTTCCATCTCCCGCTTCCAAAAATCCATGCCATATACACGTCCCCTGATAGTGGACGTAACAGGGATTAAACCGATAGGAATAGTACTACTTAACAGTACACACCTTATAATAACGCAGACAGAGGCAACGCGTATAATCTTCCATGCTGTGCAGTGGAAGCCCCCAGACTCTGACCTGTGTATAATATTCCATGCTGTGCAGTGGAAGCCCCCAGACTCTGACCTGTGTATAATATTCCATGCTGGGCAGTGGAAGCCCCCAGACTCTGACCTGTGTATAATATTCCATGCTGTGCAGTGGAAGCCCCCAGACTCTGACCTGTGTATAATATTCCATGCTGGGCAGTTGAAGCCCCCAGACTTTGACCTGTGTATAATATTCCATGCTGTGCAGTGGAAGCCCCCAGACTCTGACCTGTGTATAATATTCCATGCTGTGCAGTGGAAGCCCCCAGACTCTGACCTGTGTATAATATTCCATGCTGGGCAGTGGAAGCCCCCAGACTCTGGGAGTCTGAAGAAGAGGAGTCAGAGGAGGAAGGTGGCTTTGAGGACGTGGAAGACCAAACACAGCAGGCGTCCCAGGGGGCTTGTTGTCACCTTTCGGGGACCCTTGGTGGCTGGGTGGAGTAAGAGACCATCAGTGAGGACAAGGAACAGGACATGGCTAGCTTGGTATCCAACCTTGTGCAAAGGGACTGTTTGCGGTTGTTTGCGGTGCATTAAACGGGGAGATTGGTCTGTTACTGTGAAGCGGTTGTAACCCTTACACTACCTGATCGATACAACATCATACCTGATGTTTTAAAGCATGTTATTCCAAACAATTTAGAAACGTTAGGTGATTTATGCCCTTTATGGCTTAAAACCAGACTCTGCATCAACTATGTAGCTTTCCCTTCACTATTGTGGCCAGAAAGAATCCCTGTGGGTTTTGAAATTCGCCTGCCCATTGAAGTCTATGGCGGTTCGCCGATGTTCACCCGTTCACGAACATTTGATGAAGTTCGCGTTTGCTGTTCGCGAACCCAAAATTTGATGTTCACGACATCACTATGTGAGACATGTCAAGTTATTGTCGGGCATATTGCAACCAGGCTTTTTTGTGGCATTTGTGCAGTAAAGGCTTCTTTCTGGCATCTCGACCAGGTAGCTCATTTTTGTTCAAGTATCGTCGTATTGTGCTCCCCACTGTCTTTTTTCAGAGCAGCCTGTTTTTCTACTGAGGTTACCTGTGAGTTTTTCTTTGTATTCCGAACAATTCTTCTGGCAGTTGTGGGTGAAATCTTTCTTGGTCTACCTGACCTTGGCTTGGTATCAAGAGATCCCCGAATTTTCCACTTCTTAATAAGTGATTGAACAGTACGGACTGGCATTTTCAAAGCTTTGGATATCTTTTTTATATCCTTTTCCATCTTTATGAAGTTCCATTACATTGTTACGCAGGAATTTTGAAAGTTATTTTCTGCTCCCCATGACTCAGTATCTAGCCTGCTCAGTGCATCCTCGTGAAAGCTAACAAACTCATTGACTATTTATACACAGACACTAACTGCACTTTAAAAAGCCATGTGTGTGGGAAATTAACCTTTAATTGACATTTTAACCTGTGTGTGTCTGTAACAAGGCCAAACATGCAAGGGTATGTAAAGTTTTGATCAGGGCTATTTGGGTGATTTCTGTTATCATTATGATTTAAAAAGGAACCAAACAACTATGTGATAATAAATGGCTTCATATGATCCCTATCCTTCAATAAAATACATTTATTTTTGCATGATCCTACACATTATCACATTGCAAAGGCTTGAGTTTGCTGTATTAGAGCACATATTGCTCCTCCAATTCACAATTCGATTTGAAAAAATATTGCCTCCCAAAGGACTCAGTATCGCTGGACTCAGTACCGCTGGTCCTGGTAGATTGTAAATAGTTTCTTAAACTGTGAGAGAGTAGAGCTCCATACTACCTGCATTGCAAGATAAATATAAATAATTTCAGGTCACTCACTTTCCATACTAACAAAAGGTATGTAAGACTCTATGTTGGATATTACTTTGTTACTCTACTTCATAATTTAGATAAACTGATATAAAACCTGTCATGTATATTATAATGACACAACAGATTTATAAACTGACAACATTTTCTGTTCATGTAGATACAAGACATTATAATTGAGACAACAGGCCGCGAAACGCGTTCTGCTAAAGATGCCTTACTGCTTTGGTGTCAGATGAAAACTGCTGGGTGAGTATAAATACAGGGTGTTTATTATTGTGTCCAAAAATATCCATGTAGAAGAAATAATTGACACCACACCACTCCCCCCTCAGATCATATTCACTGAACAGCAAATTTCTATGAACAATTATCCACAGTTGTGTACTAGTAAACTGGTACTGGTCAAAACTGAATTGGAAGGTTACATTATTTTATTACATTTTATTACAAACATGAAAGAGACTTTGTTCCTTTGTAGTGAAAACATTTTTTTTTAGAATCCAGAAATATTCATAATGGTATTATTTCTTAAATGTGCTGCTCAACATAGCCAGTAAAGACAACTACACTGTTGCAAAGTTGAGCAGAAAAGGATCCTTTTCAGTTCCACAATTCATATTTTAATTAATTACATTTTGTGAAAATTTACTATGTGAAAAATGTTTATTCTTTTAGTTTTGTTTTAAGAGCATAAAAAACAAACTATACACTGTGCTAGGCTTTTTTAAAGTAAATCATTGTGTTGTACAATGTATAAATAGATCAATTCTTCTTAAAAAATATGTACATTAATGGGCAAGTATTCTATGTAACCTCTTCTGGGTCGCTACCTTGTCGTGTTGAAGAGCCTTGTATACCTCAGTGAAGCTGTGAGCTACACCATGTAGGGTCACCCAAGATGTGTAGGTCATAGCAGAGAGGTGAAACAAATTGCAGTCCACTGGAGAAGGAACTGGCAACTGACACCAATATCTTTGCCATAAAAACCTGGATGAGCAGAATCAGACACAAGATGTGCCTGGCATGGTGAGGTCCCTAGGGTCATGGAGAGTTGGACAAGACTGAACGAATAAACAACAACAACAACATTCTATGTAAAATGACTAGGACAGTCTTAACTCATATTTTGTTGTCTGGTCCTTGTGTAAAAAAAGATTCACCTAGACTATTCCACTCGATCTTGGCTTGAACACTTTGAGCCTCATTCAATTCGGAGGCTGCAAGTTCAGAAATGTAGGCAGTATGTCTGCGGGCCTCCTCTGGGCCCCCAGGACTCTCGAGTTAAGGTGCTATTCAACATGTCAAGACTGCAGGTTATGGGCCAATAGCGAAATTCGGAAACCATGCCAGCGTATGTAGCATTTGCGAGCTTGGACAGATCAATTAACCAAGGCCATAACTCCCGAGATAGAAACAGCCAATGGAAACAGAGATCGTCATCATTACATCAATGAAAAATAGAGTTTGGATTTCAGTTATGGCTTCAGTTACGAGTTACGATCGGACCCACATTCCTAAAATATATATCAATATCAATAAAACCGTAAATATGATATACTATTACATGCGAGTTCCATTATATGTATTAACACATTGATTGCCAGGATCGATATAACACGGAAATCAAACATGAAATAAAGTATTTTTTGGGGCCGAATTGCAGTCTTGAGAATGTTGTGCTATTAATTCTAAGACCTAACATCACTTTCCCTTTTAATAAGAGTACAGTGTTGATTTTTTATTTGCTTTTAATGTGCTACAGATATGTTTTTAAGCCCTTTGCGAGTCCTCCTTGGAACCCCTAACTTGTGGAGTGACTTTTGCCATTTGCGGCCTTGGCGGGGTGGTTAGCGAGGGGGAATCGGTGCAATTGAATATCGATTTGTGATTTTAGCGATCGTAATTATTCCGGCCATGGAAGATCAAAGGGTTGGAGGGGAATTAACTTGCGATGGTAACTATCGCAATGAATCGGAGACCGGAGCTCGCAAAAAGACGCCAATTGAAAAGCAAAATAACTTACTGCCTCCATTTCTGAAGCCCGGATCTTCCGAAGCCTCAATTGAATGAGGGTCTTTGTGCCCTCTGGCTAGAAGCTTCAGGTTAGCCACCACCTGTCTAGTTACTTTACAGAAGTAGTTGTGCTATAAATACCTTTCAGGTCACATCTTGGATATTTTCTGGGGAATAATGATGAAAAGAGCAGCTTGTTCCAAAACAATGGAGCAAATATGTTTCTGTAAAAGTCTGTGCCAGGATACGTCTGAGCCCTGCAAGTCTTGCTTTGTACATTTGGCGCAGACTGTATCAGGGTAGTGGTTGATGCCAACTCATACCTGGCATACTTATAACTTAAACGTCAAAGAATCTGATCCAGTTATGTACACATGTTGTTAATTTTCTTTAAGTCCCTGATGGAGCTGCTGGCGTGTGTCTAGGAACTCAACATCAGAGTCTCAGAGTAATTTGTTTAGTGAGGGAAAGATATGATACTAAAGTGTGGAGGGATTTTAGGTAAGGTTGGAATGGTTTGCGTAACAGAACATGGTAAAAATGAAATGAAGAATTTGATGTGGATAGGTGGGAGTGTTGGATAGAGAGTCCAAAGGGTGGCAAGTGAAAGGAATGGTTAGTTGTTTTGAAGGATGGAGTCGGAATCGAGTGAACTATTTGATTTGTTTGGGAAAGGATGGAGTGAAAAGGGAGAGAAGTGAAGAAGGAATTGGGAGTGAATGTGTGATACAGTGAGTATGCAGAGGCATATGTACTACCAGGTGAAGTGTCAGAGATACCTGGAGATGTCTTCTTTTATGGGGAGGTAGGGTGAGTGATGGAGTGTGTAAAGGGATGGAGAGTTGGATGATCAGAGAAATGGACAGAGTGAATGAGAGATGGAGTGTGGATTTATGAAAATATAGAATGAGTGATGGAGTGTGAAATGGATGAAGTGAGGGAGGAGTAAGGGATTGAAGAATAGATTGAAGAAGGATTGGAGTGATTGAGGAATGGAGTTGATGAGGAATGGCAGGACAATAGGATAGAGTAAAGAAGGGGGTGTATGTTGGATGGTTGAGAAGATAAAGTAAGTGAGAGCTGAAGTAAAACATGGAAGGAGTAAGTGATGAGTTTTGGAAAACATAAAATGAACAATGAAGTGGGGAAACCTGGAGCGAGTGTAGAACCTCATTGTATAAGCAGAATTAGAGTATTCATTAATTCACATCAACAGTGACAAAATATGGACCTTGCTTTGGACTTTTATCATGATTACAGCATTTGTAACCTGATTTCCTGTTCCTGCTATTTAATACATTTTTTTTTCAGATACCCCAATGTAAACGTGACAAACTTCACTTCAAGCTGGAAAGATGGCTTGGCATTTAATGCTCTGATTCACAAACACAGGTAAGGAAAAATAATTAGGTGGAAAGTCAGATACTCCAAGTAATGAAAATGTATGATGCTCTAGAGTTATACATGTGCAAAAAATTATTATTATTTTTATATTAATGTGAGATTGCTAGGACATTCTGTAGTGTTAAGTACTCGTAGCACTTCTTGATAGACATGTAATTTTATGTTTATTTTACACATGTTTTTTGCAAAATGATTAAATATAAATACTATTGGAACATAATTTGATTAAAAACACATTACTGCTCTAGTCATAATCTGATTGGCATCTTGGCAAGGCATCCATTGGAGATTTTCCTTTCATATTAGGCTCCATACATATGTAATTTCTAAATCAGCTATCTGAAAGGAATACATCTCCCTTTAAAGGGTCTATTTTATATATTCTGTTTAATAGCCACAATTATAATTATTATGTTTATTTTTATTATCATAATCTAAGGAAGGTTATGTTGTGTTTTCTTTTGTCCAGACCGGATCTAGTAGACTTTGAAAAACTGAAAAAATCCAATGCTAAATACAACCTTGAGCATGCATTTAATGTGGCCGATCGGCAGCTGGGTATAACACAGCTTCTTGATCCCGAAGGTAAGTTACAGTAATATCCATGATGTTTGTGCTAGGTCATCACATTCCCAATGTATTTTGTCATATAGATGGATTAATCATTACACTTACTCTCCATGTGTTATACTTTTCTTACAAGCTTAAGCAACAACTTATCACAATACAGAAACGTATGGAAAGTAAGCATTAACCCGACCATATGGGCAGGCCATGGGGCGCACAGAAATCTGAATGGCCTAAGGCAGCATAAAACCTAAATTTGCCCATGATCTGTATAGCATTACAAGTAATCCGTCATATAAAACTCATTATGGTTCTGTTATTGTATATTGCAAATAGTGGTGGTCCTGGGTCTGTTGATTTGGGTGCAAATAATTTTCAAATGCACTGCACAAAGAAAAAAATAGATAAGAGCGGAGAAAATGGAAAACCTGTTAAGAGGGCCAACAATTCCTGTCGTAGATAGTCGAATACAGCCAAATCAATTTGGCACAGAGACCCTCATTCATGTGTTTTTTTTCCCTAGGCACAGAAATTAGTTATTTTGTGGTTCATAGCATTGGGAAACTGAGTCAGTGAGATTCTTATCATTCCTATACAATGGGACATTTTAATTTTACAGGGCAATTAACACTTCCTACCTTCCGCTCACCCATAATAAAATATTCACTTACACCTTTGTTGCCAATTTCTCATAATATATCAATTTTTAGGTCCTCATATTCTTAAATCTATTCTCCTTCAGTATAACTGCATTGCTAAATATGGATATATTGGATACCTAATGGGGGTGGGGAGAAGCAACTCTGCTAGTCTCTGAAACAGTAAAATTCAAGTGTAAGTTTTAGGAATTACACTAATTTCCTTCAAATACTTATTTTATTGCTATTCGTTTACTAATTAAACAAAGGAAACACTATTGTAAGGCCACTATAATAGCCCATTATCCAATGCGTTGCCCTAGGACAGTTCAGTTAAATACATCCAGGGTCAATACAAGACTTTGTCAAGTGAACATTTTGTGCCAAGATGTTTTAACTGACAAGAGGACATCCCTTGAGGTTAGAAGTAAAAAGATTCCACGTTTAAGAAAGAAAACGGTTCATCCCAGTAAGGGCTGTTAAACTGTGGAATTCTCTAACAAAGGAGGTGGTGACAGCAGATAACTTTAAAAATGGATTGAATATATTTTTGAATAAAATGGCATTCAGGGTTATCCTGGATAACTGAAGAAGGAGTATTGATCCAGTGAGGAATCCGATTATCAGTATCTGTGGTCAGGATGGAATTCTATTTTTTTTCCCTTTTGAGACAATTGCAATGTTTCAATTGTTTTTTTTGATCAATTAACAATTAATCACCAATTAACTATACACATATTACAAAGGTCAGAGGAGATCTTAAAAGGTTGAACTTGATGGTCTAACATTCTTTCTTCAACCTTAATTATTATGTAACTATGTAACTGTAGATAGGAATGGAATTAGAGAGCAGGTCAAAGAAAAAGTATAGAGAGAACAAAGTGAAGAAATAATTGGGTAGAAAGAAAAGATAATGTAAAGGAAGATGTGATGGGCCTCATAGGGTAACTCAAAGTGACATCAGGATAGATTGAGAGAAAAAAAAAGGTGAGAGAGATGTATAAGAGCAAGGCCAAGGGAAATGGAAAATAAAAGAAGAAAATGAGAGAAAGAAGTAGGAAAGGTGGATGGTGTTAGAGGGAAGAGAAAAAAGAGGAAGTGGAAAGAAAGACAGGAAAAATAAGGACATGAAAAGAGACTTTGCTAATAGAGCAAGATGGAGGACAAACAATTTAAAAGGTGAAAGTTGGAGATGAGATGTTAAAGTGGGCAGCCCCCTCTTAGGCTTTGGCTTTATTGGTCTTTTGGTAAATTAATTATGGGTGAAAGAACAGAAGAGCAACTTAGAAAAGAATAAAATATGTTACTCCCTTGCAAGGCTGATTTGTTGCCCCATATTTTTTCTTGGTAAAAAAGTAATTTATTGACATCTTTTAATATCAAAGTAACAAAGTTGACAACTTAAAAAACAATGAAATTTTATATTTATAGCATGCTCAAATTAATAACAACTTGATGATGTATAACATGCTTAAAATTCATAAAAAAATATTTATTGTATAACTATTGCATTCCATGTTACTCTACTTACAGATTATACCGTATTGGTCCGAATATAAGCCGCACCTTTTTTTCAGATTTTTAAGCTTGCGAGTTACGGGTGCGGCTTATATTTGCGACCGTCAAAAAATTATTGCGGATTTGCGAACTTTGCTTGTAACGCGTGCGACTTCTATTCGCAAATGAAAAATTACTGCCGATTTGCGCGATTGCGAGTTAAGGGTGCCGATTTTCGTGCTTTAGACTGCGGTATTGAATAGCGATTTACGGTTTTAGTGATTATAACATCATGTAAAGCCTGTAACCTGCAAAAAAAGCTACAGTGCTAATTAGAAAGCCTTTTTTCTTGCAATGGCTGATCACTTTGAGAGTCTTTTTCTCTCTAATTTTACGGGTGCGGCTTATATTTGAGTACTATCTTTTTTCTATTTTTTCCCCTTGAACTTTACGGGTGCGGCTTATATGCGGGTGCGGCTTATATTCGGACCAATACGGTATTTTTCCATATATTTACACCTGACAGTAATGAGAGGAATCTTGGATTCATATATAAAAAAAAAAATAAGTTATGTTGACTAACTCTTTATTTAATCACTTGACAATATAACTAAATATAAGTCTCAGTAGGACAATGCCCTTCAGACTACAGGCAAACTATCAGCCCAAGATGGAGGTGCCTATGATACAAGTTTCGTCAAATATAGGATTTTCTCTAAAAATGCTTTGTCTGTTAATGTTGTTATTATGTTACGTACTTAACAAAGATGGTGATTTATGACATTGCTTCCCCCATGTTTATGAATGGGAAATCTTGATTAGCTCCCACAGATAGCAAGGTGATACTAGAAGAACAAAGCCTTTCAACTCTTACAAGCCCCCTTTCTTCTCAAATGACTTTTCCCTAAACTACATATTTTCGCTATTTTTATTTTATATTCCAGACGTCTTCACTGAAAATCCTGATGAAAAATCCATAATCACATACGTAGTAGCATTTTATCATTATTTTTCAAAGATGAAAGCCTTAGCTGTTGAAGGAAAACGGATTGGAAAGGTAAGATGGTAAAGATATAATTGGACACTAATGTTTATATTACTACAGATTAATAATATCCAGTAACAATGATATATTATACAACTCTTATTTTAAATATTAAAAGGCCAATTAATTCAGCACAATTTGGACTACATCTCTGTAAAGATGTTCTAAAACATGTTGAAATCCTTTTTGAATTTTTGAAATACGTGCATTTTTCAGAGATAAATCAAATCAAATCAGTATTTACATGTGCAATAGACTGCCCACATGCTGCTTTACTACTGCAACCAATCCTGTTGCAGGGGTGTGTCCCCATTCAAGTTCATAGTAAGGTTTTTGCCAGACTGCTTATATTTTTAGTTTGAAGGACAGATGTTCTATTTTTTCCTTTAATAGCAGAAAAATCAGGCTTCTACTCCCTTGCCTTTCTGGTATTTGAGAAATTCATACCAACACGCCAGTGGGCAGAATAGACTTGGATGTAAACAGAGATTTAAAACTTTAAATTTTTTATCTGTTATTAGTGTAATTAAAAATAGATCATTTTAACATACAATCTTGTGCTCTTTCACACAACGAGGAGCACTTACAGTGAGTTCAGTGGCCCTTTAAGACATGTAAATCTCACAACCCACACACTTCATAATGCATTTCACAGTTTTATTTACAGTATCGCACATTTTTAACCTTTTTTCCACAGGTTTTGGATAGTGCCATTGACACAGAGAAAATGATTCGTGAATATGAGGGCCTGTCCTCCGACCTGTTGACTTGGATTGAACAAACCATCTTAGCTCTTACAAACTGTAAATTTGCCAACTCTTTGATGGGAGTTCAACAGCAACTGCAGTCGTTCAGTTCTTACAGAACCACTATGAAGCCCCCCAAGTGAGTGTCCTCCATCTCTTTAAAACCAAAGCTGTCACCACTCAATGTTGACTTTCCCCAAAAAATATCAGGATCCATGATATACTTTAGCAGAAGTCATTAAAAGTAGACATGGTCTTAAAAAAATCTCTGAAACAGTAGGCAAATGAACATTAAAATACGTGTATTGAGTCTGACTCCCCATGACCCAATGGACCACAGACCGCCAGGCACATCTTGTGTCCAGTTATACCAATCCATAAGGTTTTCCAAGTAAACATTGGATCTTGTCAATTATTTTTTTAATAATCTATGTGTGAGTTGGTTTGTTTAGAGTTTGAGTTGGGTTAGGATTCATGCTTAAATATATGGTTAGGGTTAAGGTTAGGTGTTAGAGATACAGTTCAGTGTTACAATTTTTTATATTTTTTTAGGTTTTTGCTTAGGATTAGTCTGGTGGCGAACGTACAAGAACATAATATCCTTTTAAAAGAATTGAAAAAAAGCATAAAATAATTCTAAACATCAGCCCATTATTCACTGGAATGAAAGAAATTCTAGTGTGGCTATTACGCAATGTAGCATTTCTAAAGCATGTCTAAGTTATTATTGTGATATTAAAATGAGAAATATTTTTCTTGCACAGGTTCCAAGAAAAGGGAAATTTAGAAGTACTGCTATTCACCATTCAATCTCGGATGAGGGAAAATAAACAGAAAGTCTATGTACCTCATGATGGAAAACTTGTGTCCGACATCAACAGGGTAAGCAAAACGAAACCTTTCTTTAAACACTAATACTGGATATAAAGATATACACTTTCTTATTCTTGCTTAAAGTTTTGATCTCAGTCTACTAGCTTAGGTTCGTTCGTTTGATCCTGAGTGAATGAAAGAGTCTATGAAGGTGCTATACTAGTACATTGTGGTATGAGTTGTTGGAGGCCATTTTATTTATATATGAAGGAGTTAGAAGTGTGCTTTTATAATTCAATAATTACATTAACTAGCTTGGGACATAGTAATCTAATGAGTTGTATCTGCACACCCACAAACAGGCCTGGGAACATCTTGAAAAAGCTGAACATGAACATGAAAGTGCACTTAGATATGAACTTATTCGCCAAGAAAAACTTGAACAGTTGGCAAAGCGCTTTGATCGAAAGGCAGCAATGAGAGAAGCCTGGCTATCCGAAAATCAGCATCTTATTTCTCAGGTAACTGATAGTGATAAATCTATGAATTGTCAACACAGTACCTAATATTTTACAGACCGTAATATGTGAAGTAACAGATTAATCTAGGCCTCAACGTATTCCTGATGAACATATCAGAATTTATAAAACAATTTTGTATTAACGTATGGAACATACAATATGTCATGTATGTTCAGGGCTATAGTCGGGTGAAGGGTATCTGGGACCCACAGAGAAGAGATCCCGAATATGTTTTACATGTTACATGTATATATTGATATGGTCACAAACCTGATTACATCCTCAAGCTGACATAGACCTCTTGTTTCTTAGACAGTATGCACTGCCTGCACAGATCAATGTAACAAAAGATGCTTGTAACTCCTTAAAGACCTTGTAGATATGTTTAATAATACATAATATGCTGGCACCAGTCATGTATATTACTGGTATATACTGTACCTGGAATTTGTAAGCAGCCAATTGAATTACTGGGCCCCAATTTTCTTGATGACATCCCTGTGTAGGTATAATAATTATATGTGATCATATGTTACATCCTTTGTTAAACTTGATATGAAGTACAATTCAATTCCAATATAATTAGCTCCTAATGAGATAAATATAGCCATCTACTCTTGTAATAAGTTGTTCGACTAATGCATTTTAATTTGGAAAATAATGACATTTCTTTACTTATTTTATAGTCACTTATTTCATATATTCATATATTCAAGTTTGCATGTCTATAAACTTAACTTGGTGTCTTTTACTCTAATGGTCTAATAGTCTTTTGTTTCAATAGCTTTTCTTTATAAAAATGAGGCAACAAGTTGAGGCAGAAGAATTAAAATATGAACAGATTGCAAGAAACATTATTTTTTAAACTATATTAAGCAATTATGTTTTAGATTGTAATGTGGGAAGAAGTATGTAACAAGCCAACAAGGTTATTGGCTATGTAAGCCATGAGTGTTATAGGAAATCTTTTTAAATGTTATAGGAAATCTTTTGAAATGTTAGCAGATTCTGCTTGTGTCTTGATTCTTCCATGATGTCTATATTCTGCTCTGCCTCTTGGCTTGGAGCCTGAGGTGCTGCATTCTTCCATATCTTATTTTCTATTAAGCAATAAAGATAGAGGGTGGAGAAAGGAGCAGAATTTGTGGTCTCATGGATAAATAATTTTATCTTTTAGTATCTGACACCTCATTAATCTCAGATCAAATGGCAAATGTTTCTCTACTCCCATGCTCCGGTGCGTGCGGATAGAGAACAAATCATTCTTTATATCCTAGCAGAGTATTATAAATTAAGATTTTGCATAAAAATGCATTATTTTTTATCATGGCTTATATATGCATTCCTGTAAAGACTGTATACATGTTAGCAAAAATAATATAAAAATAAACTACAAGTACATAAATATTTTTTGTCAACAGGATAATTTTGGTTATGATCTGCCATCTGTGGAAGCAGCCAAAAAAAAACATGAGGCGATTGAGACAGACATCTTTGCATATGAAGAGCGTATTCAGGCTCTGGTAAATGTGGCTAAAGAGCTGGAGAATGAGAGGTACCATGATATAAAGAGGGTGAATGCCAGGAAGGACAATGTTATACGCCTTTGGCAATACCTACTTGAGATGCTCCATGCGAGGAGAGGACGCCTCATCATGAACCTTGAGCTGCAACTGTTGTTCCAAGAGATGTTGCATACTGTCACCTGGATGGATGAAATGAAGGTAAGGACTGGGGGTTATATTTATTGGAACATCCATTTAAAATAAGGAAATGCTTATATTTCTACAGCTTCCAAGCAACCTTACAGATCTTAGAAAAATATACATTTACTTGATATATGTCCACTGATCTTAGGCTCTGGCTGTACTGTTGTCAAGCCATAAGGAACTAACAAGACTGAGCTTGTGCAATTAGCCTATTCTGCCTAATTACTCACTGGGATAGTAACAACCAGTTAATTATGAAATTATACTGAAAACAATACAATCAGAGCCTCAGAGTGTTTTTACATTTGATAAAGTAATTGGTGTCCACAGAAAACCTCCTTACTATGTTCATGTCTTTATACTGTATCGTCATGACTGGACTACCGCAACAGCCTTTATCTAGGACTGAAAAAATAAAGAGCTACATTATCAGAGAAAGCTGCAATGATCAACCTTGTTCCTGCCACATAACACCCCCGTGGTCTACATTGTCTTCCTGGGAAAGACTGCATATATTTCCACTGACAATATTTCATCAGGGATGTAGGAGCCAGAATAATTCTGGGGGGATACAGCTCATTGTATACACAGGCCGTAAAATATACATATATATATATATATATATATACATACATACTAACATAGAATTGTTTTTTTTGGGGGGGGGGAGTTGTCCCGCCCATCCCCCCAGTTCCTCATCCCACGTTCATCATATTCTTTATTTTATTTTATTCAGGTCAGCCTTTTATCAACTGATATTGGGAAACATTTACTTGAGGCAGAATATTTGCTCCAAAAACAAGACCTAATCGAGGCGGACATTGCAGCTCAAGCCGACAAAGTGAAATCATTTAACGCAGTGGCAATGAAGTTTGTAGGTGGAGATGGTAAGTAAAATAAAGAAGCTTTCATTTTTATGAGACTATAGTTTGGATAATAAAATGTGCATATAATATACATTTGCATGAAGGTGCAGTTATATTTTGTTTTCTGTAAAAAAAGGAATATTCCTTCATTGTTTAAAATATTTGTATTTGTCATCAAACATCTGCTCGAAACACATTTTTAAAGTATGCTATATTACCTAATGTACAGGAAATGCTGGTGCTCCTAAAGATAACGGAATAGACTCACTAGCCAGCTATCAAGGACTGCAATAATCCATGAATGGCTGGAATATCTCATAAGTAGGCAAAGCAGAACCTTGGAGGCCCTCACTATATTAACTAATCTGTTTTTCGTACTAGCCAACCTGTTTTTTTTATGGTTGTTTTAGGAGTGTCTTAGTAAATATTGTGATTGTGAACACTATCAGCCTTATTAAATTGTAAATCGGTAAATTTTAAAGGGCTCCATTTAAGCACACAGCATATTTTTTTTACAGAAGTTTTTAGGTCGTGATCTTCTATCCAAAAGCAAGGTCTTTACTAACTAAAAACTTTTGTAAAAAAAAATGCTGCATGCTTAAATAGAGCCCTTTTAAATCCACAAATGAATCAACAACAGTGCACAGGTCCTATAATCCCATTATAACCAAACTGTTGGATTATGTCAGTGCTTCCCAAGAACTTGAGGGACCATCTTAGGTTCCACCCACCAAAAATGACAGACACTCATATGAGTTTTTAAGACTTTTTCTTTATAAAGGACAGAAATACCATTGAAGGGAGTACATTTTAAAGTCTCAATGTCATGTGTCATTGTATTAAGTATATCTGCATTTGTACCCTATAGAGTATCAACCTTGCGATCCACAAGTAATTAAAGATCGGGTCCGCCATCTTGAGCAATGTTACCAGGAACTCATAGCCCTTGCTGCACAGCGCAGAGCTCAGCTACAGCAGTCAAGGTGCCTATACAAATTCTTTGGGGACATGGACGAAGTGGAGAGATGGATAAAGGAGAAAGAACACATTTATACTTCCATGGACTTTGGGAAAGATCTCACCAGTATTTGCATCCTTCAAAGAAAACACAAGGCATTTGAGGATGAACTCAGAGGTCTTGAATCTAATTTGCAGCAAACTATTAAAGATGGAGAAACAATGATAGCCAACAAGCACTATGGGACACCCAAGATCAAAGAAAGAATTGATAATATCCAGGCACTCTGGGCTCAGCTGAAAGACTTGGCTGCCTTCCGCCATAAAATACTCTGCGATACAGAGAATTTTTTCCAGTTCCAAGTTGATGCGGATGATCTGGCCGCAAGACTCCAAGACACGTATCGTATCATGCAGAGTGATGACATTGGCCATGATGAATATTCCACTAATGTATTGGTGAAAAAACAGAAAGATCTTTTAGACGATATCATGTTGAATAGGAAAGTCTTGGAGGGTCTCAACCAAGTTGTACTAAGTTTTCCAGAGGAGTTCAAAGATTCTCCTGATATTGATAGTAGACTTCAACGATTACGGGCTCTGTTTTCTGATCTCACATCCCTGGCAGATCTGAGGTCTCAAAAGCTCCAGGATGCTCTTCAATATTACACCGTTATGGGGGAAATAGATGCTTGTGAAATGTGGATGAACGAGAAGGAGAACTGGCTGGAGGAGATGGAGATACCTGATTCATTGGAGGACATGGGTGTTTTCCAGCACAGGTAAGGTGCTCATGGTTATTCCAATGGAAATGATGAACCAACATTTCCGTATGAACAAACTGATCTATCATTAAATAGGAAACACATTTAAATATAATTTGTTCTCTCTAAATACTTTAAAGGGTCACAATCATAGTTATACATATAAACTTTTGATCAAAGGGACATGCACTGAAAAGTAAATCATTTTAGAAAATGTACCATTACTAATATTAAAGGTATACTGTAGTGGTAAAGCATTTCATTGCCCTTTAAAAGTATAAGTTTCATCATACTTGCTTACTAAAGCCGTATTATATTTTTAAAAATCTCTATCTACTTACCACTAGGAGGGTGCCATGTTGGCTACTCTTACTTCTCCCAACCCTCAGAAAGTGTCATTGTAGGAGGTATGTAGGCATCAAGCTAAGATTCACCACCTTGCATCTTCTAATGCAAACATTACATGGAGAACAGATTCCTTTTTTGTCCACAAAGTCATGCGGTACCAAATGACCTAGTGGATCTGCTGGCCCATTAAATAAATCAATCAGTTCCAGTTGTAAATGTGAGCATGGAGCTCTCATCTCCATGGGCTTTAAAGAGATTAGAAATATTATAGTAGGGTAGATGGATAGATTAAGAATGTTTAGTTCATAAAATGTCTATTATATTAGATAATATATCTCAGGTAATGGCTTAGTTGCCTGAAATCAGCATTGGCTTGTTTTAAATTAAATGGCATATTCCAGCTGATAACTCAGTTATCTATGTTCAACTTTTCATTGGCATTTTGTTATTCTGTCAATAACACATTTTATTTGGCACACTTTAGATTTAGTTCAGAGGGCATTATGTAAAGGTGCAAGTTGTGAGTGTTCAAAAAAATGTATCTCACAAAAGTGAACAACCACATAACTAAATCTAAAATGAGGCAAATTAAATGTGTCATTGACATATTTTGTAAATGAGAGATCATTGCCATTGATTACTAAATAGCATTAATTACTGGGTAGGCCCTGAGCCCCACTTCTGGATTGCTAACTTGTTGTGGTGAAGGGGCTTATGTACCTCAGTAAAGCTGTGAACTATACCGTGTAGTGTTAACTAAGATAGGCATGGCATTGCAGAGAGATCAGACAAATTGCAGTCCATTGGAAAAGGAACTGGCACCCACTCTAGTATCTTTGCCAAGATAACCTTATGGATAAGCACCACCAGAGATATAATCATAGATGTGCCTGGCTTGCTGCAGTCCATAGGGTCATGGAGAGTTGGACATGACTGAACAACAAAAGGCCCTGAAGCATTGGGTCCATTGACTTGAGTGCAGTCATCTACATAAAACAAGATTAGTTGACTGCATTCAAGACTAGACCCATTAAGTAATAAAGGTGGTGATCATTGAGAAAATACATTTTTTAATTGATATAGTACTTGTTATTACCTGTAGGTTTGTTTTGTTATTACCTATACCATAATTGGAACCTCCACAGTGTCTTGTTTAAAACCAAAAAGTGGAGATCAATGTATTTTATTTCTGTATATGTGATTAATAAATGACTATGTATTGCAGGTTTGATACTCTGGGTCAGGAAATGAACACTTTGGGTGCCCAAATTGATAATGTGGACAGGGCAGCAACTGATCTCATTGAGAGAGGGCACCCCAACAGAAAGCAAGTGAAGCAGAAGCAGGAGCATATGACCAACAGGTAATGCTGGATCTGGAAAGAAGGGGCAAAGTGGCACCAGGGGGAGGGTGTCTTCATCAACCCATTTAAACCCTTGGGTGCTCTCACCATTCACTTCCTCCCATTCCAAGGGCAGAACATTCCCCTTTAATATCTAGTCTGAACATCAACGGTGAAGTTCCACAAGTTGCTCAAGAGTTCTCTTATAGAAGTTCACATATTTATTCTAGGTGTTGGTGACACAAATGAAACACTCATGTTGCTAATAATGCTGGCTCCCTCTTTCTCCATGGAGCTGTAACTGCCAACTGGAAGAAGTTCCATTACTTTTACATAGTTACATAGTTAACCTGCTTTAGGTGTGCTCTCTAATTCAAAATATGCTTAATTTAGGTGGAACATGCACTTTAAGGAAAGGACTTAATGATTTTAATATGTATAGCCTGGAGAAAAGAAGGTGCTTGGACGTTGTGGTGAATCGTATAAAGTGTTGATACTGACTTTGATCAAGCAATAAGGGGGCTTTACAACAAGATCCAACATTTTTTTATATAGCACTAACAGATTACATTAAATAACCACTGTACGCTAAAAATAAACAGAGTTAAAATGAAATTACTTGCATAATTATACTCTTTATTTATAATGTTTAATCTTTGTGGTACTAGTAGTTCCACTTTAAAGCTCTTATCTTTATAGGTTTCTCTCAGTTGCTTTGTGCTTCTTAGCTCTGTTCTTTTGAATAATTAGTGGTGGGACAGCTGTAGCAGACTTCCTTATGTGTGCTCTAGTGTAGAGCAGGCCTCAGATTTACACTAGTCAGACACCAGAGAACACAACAGGAAGTCTGCTACAGCTGGCCCACCCACAATTATTCAAAAGAGGCAGAGCTAAGCAGCACAGAGCAACAGGTAGAAACCTATAAAGATAAGAGTTTTAAAGTATAATTACTAGTATTACAAACTTTAAACATTAAGAATCAAGTATAGATATGCATGTACTTTCATTATAACATTGTTTAATTTTACAGTACAGTGCTCCTTTAACACATGTTTTTATAAATATTTTTACTAATTCATTTTAATGTAATTGTCATATAAAATTTACACTTCACTTATTCTAAGAAGACTTAAGACTCTCAGATTCTGTAACTGATCCCATTTCTTCCTGTTCTCTCTCATGTGTTCGGCCATGTCTCACAGCTGTGAGTTAAGGCCACTCCTATAGAGAAGGGGTTCACATTACAAGTATATTGATGTTATGAAATTGACAGTGGCATGGTGTTTGTCCACATGACGTAGCATTACACTCTTCCTTGTGGGCATGGCCTTACATCACAGTTGTGAAACATGGCAGCATACATAAGAGCAAACAGGAAGAAAGCGGTAAAGAAGGTAGGAATCTGTTACTCTGTGGGCTTCTTATCACATATAATAGTTGTCAAACTGCGATTCGTCGCCACGCTTGCGACAAATTGCAGTTTGACAACTATGACCGATCGCAGCCATGCGCATGCGCATTGCGCTGGTTGCTCGCATGCGCACTGCACCGGTCACGCACATGCGTACTGTGCCGGTCGTGCGCATTGCGCAGCGTCAGACGCGCATGCGCACGGCAAGGGAGCAGAGGCACACAGAGGAGGTGAGAGACACACAAGGGAGGAGGGGAAAGGCACACAGGGGAGGAGGAGAGAGACAGACAGGGGAAGAGGGGAGAGACAGACAGGGGAAGAGGGGAGAGACAGACAGGGGAGTGAGAGGAGGGGGAAAAGACACAGGGGAGCGGGAAATGGCACAGGGGAGGTAAATGGGGGGTGGGGGCAAGAGACACGAGGGAGGGGAGAAGGAAGCCAGAGAAGGGAGAAAGAGACACACAGTGGAGGAGGGGAGAGGCACACAGGGGAGGAGAGGAGAGAGACACACAGATGAGGAGGGGGGAGAGACACACAGAGGAGGAGGGGGGGAGAGACACACAGGGGAGTAGAAGGGATAGACACAGGGGAGTGAGAGAAGGGGGAAGAGACACAGGGGAGTGAAAGAAGGGGGAAGAAATACAGGGGAGGGAGAGGAAGAGGGAAAAGACACAGGGGAGGGAAATGGGGGTAGAGACACAAGGGAGGGGGAAGAGGCACAGGGGGTAGGGAGAAAAGAGACACAGTGGAGGGGGAAAAGACACAGAGGAGGGAGAGGGGGTAAGAAACACAGAGGAGGGAGATGGGGTAAGAGACACATGGGAGGGAGGGGGAAAGAGACACATGGGAGGGAGGGGAGAGACACAGGGGAGGGAGGGAGGAAGAGACACATGGTAGGGGAAAAGAGACACAGAGAGGGAGGGGGAAAGAGACACAGGGGAGGGGAAAAGAGACACGGGAGGGGGAAAGAGACACATGGGATGGAGAGAGGGAAGAGACACGGGGAGGGGGGAACAGACACATGGGAGGGGGGAACAGACACAGGGGAGGGAGAGGTGGGGAAGAGACACAGGAGGGAAAGAGACACAGGGGAGGGAGAGGAGGGGGGGAACACACACAGGGGAGGGGAGGTGGGGAAGAGACACAGGGGAGTGAGGGGGGAAGAGACACAGGGGAGGGGGAAAAAGACACAGGGAGGGAGAGGTGGGGAAGAGACACAGGGGAGTGAGGGGGGAAGAGACCCAGGGGAGGGGGAAAGAGACACAGGGGAGGGAGAGGTGGGGAAGAGACACAGGGGAGGGAGGGGAAGAAGAGACACAGGGGAGGGGGAAAGAGAAACAGGGGAGGGAGAGGGTGGAAGAGACACAGGGTTAGAGGGAACACACACAGGGGAGGGAGAGGTGGGGAAGAGACACAGGGGAGGGAGGGGGGGAGAGACACAGGGGAGGGGGGAAAGAGACACAGGGGAGGGAGAGGTGGGGAAGAGACACAGGGGAGGGAGACGGGAGAGACACAGGGGAGGGGAGGGGGCAAGAGACACAAGGGAAGAAGGAACAGACACAGGGGAGAGAATTGGGGAAGAGACACAGGGCAGGGGGGTGAGACACAGAGGAGGGGGAAAGAGAAACAGGGGAGGGAAAGGGGCGTACAGACACAGGAGGAAAAGAGGCACAGGGGGAAGAGACACAGCGGTGTGAGAGGAGTGGGGAAGAAACAGGGGAGTGAGAGGAGAGGGGAAGAGACAGGGGATTGAGAGGAGGGGGAAGAGACACATGGAAGGAAAAGGAGGGGGGAAGAAACACAGGGAAAGGAATTGGGGGGAAACATGAGAGACACAAGTGGGGGAAAAGACAGAGGGGGACAGGGGGAAAGAGACACAGGGGAGAGGGGATAAATTACAGGGGAGGAGGGATAAAGCACAGGGGAGGGAGAGGGGGGAAAGAGACACAGGGGAGGGGGAAAGAGACACATAGGAGGGAGGGAGGTTAAAAACACAGGGGGGAAGGAGACACAAGGGAGGGAGAGGAGGGGGGAAATGAGACACAAGGGAGGAAGTAGACAGGGGGAGTGACTTGCAATAAGCGCCAAAGGCACTCATTGCGAGGCCCGTGATGAGCGCCAAAGGTGCTCATCGCAAAGCCAATAAAGTAGAGGTTGGGAAAGGTAGGGGGGGAGGTTCACAATGAGCGCCAAAGGCGCTCATTGCAAGGCCCATGATGAGCGCCAAAGGCGCTCATCGCAAGGCCAGTAAAGTAGAGCGGGAGGCTCTCATTGTGTGGCAAACAGCATTGCCAGGCGTAACTTTTTATTGCCGTCATTTTTGACGGGCGAGTCGCTAGTAAGTAAATAAAGTGTAAATTCTATATGATTACTACATTGGAGGATACAATGAATTAAGTAACCTAGGTACAACATGTGTATATATGGCAAAATAAATGCCTAAATAGTTATTTTAATGATTCACTAGCTAATACAATGGGCTAATATAAAGAACAATATTAGATTGGGTGATTCAATGTAACATAGGAACACAAGTGACCCAGTTTTCTAGTACAACATTGTGCATGTTCTGAATATATAAACATAAAAAAATTGATGGTATAAAAATAAGTAAAATAACAAAGATGTAGCAGAAAACACTCACTGCTCCTCCAACCGAATTTTTGTAAAATTGAATAAAGTGTTGGGCAAGTTTTTGCAAGTGATCATTAAATCATTTTGCTGTGTTAATTCAAACAGTGGAAATTACGAACCCTCCCCAGGTTCCTCCCACTCTGAATCATTTAACAACTCACACATTTTCCTCCATCCCTGTCTGTTCTCTAAACTATAGATGCTGTAATTAATGTTTCACGAGACAATGTTTGTGTGAAGCTCCCACCTGTGGGCGTGGTTTTAGGTCACAGCTATGCAACATGGAAGCTCTCATGAGGTAGAACAGCAAGAAATGGGGATGCTCCAGAACATGAGCGTCTCTTACCCAAAGGGCTTCTTAGAAGTAAATTACCGGTATATGTAAAATGTATATCACAATCACATTGCAGAAGGTAAAATTAATTAAGTTACCTAGTTAAAACAGTTATATAGAACAAAAATGCCTAAAGAGTCCATCTGTTTAAAACGTGTTTCTATAAATGCATGATAGACACATTTGATATTGGTGTCCCATTACTCTTTCCACCATATACATAGATGGAGTATTCACTGGTGCTTTCCTATTTTCAGGTGGGCAGTGTTTCAGGAGATGGTGGCACAAAGGAGAAAAGCAGTTGATTCAGCCCTGAGACTTCACAATTATTTCCTGGACTGTGATGAAACCAAGAACTGGATTGTAGAGAAGGTTAGGGTGGTCGAATCCATACAGGACCTTGGAAGTGATCTTAATTCTGTGATGATCATTCAAAGGAAGCTCAATGGTATTGAGAGGGATCTAGCCGCCATTGAGGGAAAGCTCATCAATCTACAGGAAGAGGCTAAGAATCTTGCAAATGACCACCCTGATCATGCCCAGGATATATTTAATAGGTTGATTGATATCAACAATGTCTGGCAGGATCTTCAGAAGACACTTCAGAGTCAAGAGGATTCATTGGGAGAATCCAACAAACTGCAGAAATTTTTGTTAGACCTGTTTGACCTTGAGACATGGCTCTACAGAGCTCAACAGGCAACTGCTTCAGAAGATATACCAACCTCCCTGCCAGAGGCTGAACAGCTGTATCATAAACACCTTGCATTGAAAGATGACATTGACCAGCACAAAGAAGATTTCAGTGATGTAGTTGACACAGGTAATAAAGTAACACGTGGACAAACAGATCCCCAGTACCAGCAGCTGGACCAAAGGGTGAAAGCCATAGAAGAGGGATGGGACGACCTCCATAAGATGTGGGACAACAGAGAGAACTTCCTCTCCCAGTGCCTTGGATTCCAAAAGTTCATGAAAGATGCAAAGCAGTCTGAAGCCATCCTGAACAATCAGGTACCGATTAGACAGTAATACTTTAAGCAGTTTTTTTTATGTTTTATATACATTTCTTAACTATGTGAGTTTACTGAACTTTATACTCTTTAATATAATCATCATAAGGAATGTACTTGTCACTTACATCTAAGAAGTCTCTAGAATCACAGATTCTTACTTCCTGGAGCCTGCCTATCTTCCCGTTTTGTCTCATGTAGGATGCCATGTTCCACTATTGTGACTTAAAGCTACACCCACATAAAGAGGCTTCACGCTATCTGTGCCTCATGATGCTCAAACATACAGCATGTCCCTATCTGATTGCAGTTGCAGCAATGCAGTGTGTGATGCCCCTCTATGTGGCTTTAGGTCACAGGTGGGAAACATGGCACCCTGCATGAGAGAAAACAGGAAAACAGTAGTAGGTTCCAGAAGGAGAGAATCTGTTACTTTGGAGGCTTCTTAGAAGTAAGTGATGTTTACATTTTATATAGCAATTACCTTGAGGAGGATAAAATGAACCTTACTTACTTGGAGTCACTTAGTAAAAAAAATTACAAAACGTTAGTTATAGTAATAAGCAATAATAACTGACATATTGTTTTGTGATTATTTGACTTAATTGAAAAAAGTATTTTAACCGTTTTAATGCACTACTGATGCTCCATATTTAAAGTGTCATAGTGGAGGTTCCAAAATATGGTATAACTTAAATCTATAGGTAATACCAAATACTTATTAAAATAAGAAAAAGTATCTGATCAGATCCAGGGGTGCAGACACTCAGGGCACTATTAAATTCCAATTGAAATTTTCAGGAGTTACAGAGAGATTAAATTAGAAAAGCCCGTAACAACATGGCCGGAATTCAGAAACGTAAACCATGCTTCGGCACGTAGACTTTTCGGGCGTAAACATGATAAATTATTCAAACCCGTAGTTATGGGTTTAGACGGAGCCAATAGTAAAAGAGGCCGTCATCATCACGTCACTAAAACATGAAGGTTAAATTTCAATAACTTACGGGTTTGAAGTCCGAGTTGCAATCTGGCCCGCATTCGAGAAATAATGCAAGATGAAAAAATTAATAAATATAATAACAAGGAAATTAACAATAAAACAAATTATTTTTTAATGCAGATTTGCGAGCTTGAGAATGTTGTGCTATTAATTTTAATATTTTTCATCACTTTCCCTTTATTTGTAAGTACAGTAGTGTGTTTATATTTGCTTTTACAGTGCTACGGACAGGCGTTTAACCCCCTTGCAGGATTTTTGGCTACATTTGCTATTTATTCGTGTGAAAACAATTGCGGGCTTGTGGACTAGCTTTTAACCAGAGTTTTGTGATTATATATTACCATACACAATAAGTCTACATATCACAGGCTTTATTCCATGAGATGTGCATTTAAAAAACAACAACTTTAGAGTACAGTATAATATGTTATTGTAATGAGGATTTTTGTGCATTTTATATACAAATTTTGACTTTACCTGTGTATAGAGTTATGGAATATGTTAATACATTATAAAGAAAAAGCATAATAATAATAATTCTATTTTACTCTTTAAATAAGGAATACATCCTTGCTCATGTTGAACCTCCCAGTAATTTACAAGCATCACAGAACAGATTAAAGAAACATGAAGATTTCCTGGCGACCATGGAAAATAATGAAGAAAAGATTCTTGGAAGCATTGAAAGTGGAAGGAAACTGAATGAGGAAAAAAACATGTTTGCTGATAAAGCTATGGGCAAGGTCTCCGCCCTGGAAGACAGGTAAGTAAGATCTTGGTGGTTCCCCTCCACTGATAACCACAAACACACACACACTTATCATAGAGCTCTTAGGATGTGATGTAACAAACAAAAAATGAATTCCTGTAAGTCTTACTCTGTGTCATGGTTCCCTTTCTTTCTCCTCCTACAACAATTCCTTATATTTTTCCCTAATCACATGGGGCCTCATTCTATTATCGGCCGTAGGAGATGCGGGGCCGCAAGGACCGGCCGCAAGCTATTCGGCTATTCTATTTCCTTCCGGCCGGGGATTCCGGCAGGCTTGCGGCCGGCGCCTTGCTATCCCTTGCGGCCGCTCGCGCCGGAGGAAAGCATTTGATGTAAAACGGCCGCAAGAGTTTCGGCCGCAAGAAAATCCCGGTTGCTATTCAATTGCTCCGGGAACCCTCTCTGCAAGGCTAAAACCGAGCCGCAGCTTACTTGCAGGAAAGAGGTCCCGCTAGCACCAATTAAGCACATTATAAAGCTGAAATAAAGCCATCCTGCACTCTGAGGAGACTATAAAGTGATTGTAGGTGTTAGCAAAAATAGCACAACATTCCCCTACACTCAAATCTGTAAATAAATAATTTTTTAATTTATGTCAAAAATCCATGTAAATAGTCCCGAGGGCTTGGAGCACCTCAGCCTTGCGGACATTTTACAGCCGATAATAGAATGAGGCCCATGGTCTGTTGATCAGTCAATCAGAGAACACATCCTGAGATTTTTTTCCCCATGATGTCACAGTTTTTCCTCTGTTGCGGAAACTGTTCAACTTTGTGATACACTGAAGAACTCATGGGACTAGGAAGGCTGAGAAGATTCATGGTTTGGTAGCAGCATTACCCTCATTGGCTGGTGAGACTGCTGTAATTGCTGTGATGTGGCTCATACTAACCAATCAGTTTCCATCTCTTTGCAAATTGCTGCTAAGAGATGGTCCCAGATAGGCTAAGACACTACACTGCACATCCAGCCCTACAGAGTCTACAAGTGGCCGAATTTGAGATACGGGGGCCTGTAACTGAGATCGGAGTCAAATTTGCTATCCAATTGGCGTCTTTTTGCATGCTCTGGTCGGGTTACAAGTTACAAGCTTAAAAAAATGTTGGCCGTCCAACTCGTAACATACACCTTCCAGGAGCCTTTGATATGTCACTTTCGCAGGGCTAAAATTGCAAATCGCTATTCAATTGCTCCAAATCCCCGAGCTCGCAAACGTATTCACACTCGTACACCGCAAATGGAGGAGATAATCCTACATGTACTCGATACGACCCGCAAAGGGGTTATACACCAACTTGTAGCACTGTAAATGCAAATAAAACAGTAATCCTGCACTGTAAATTACGGGGAGAGCGATGAAAGAATTAATTGCACAACAGTCTCAAGCCCGCACAACTGCAGGAAATACGTTTTATTTTTATGTGTAATTTTGGGTTAAATTATATTGGGTATCAATGAGTTAATACATATCAGGCCACCCATATGGACTAGAACAGTATTGGCATTCATTTTAATTCTTTATTTTCCTTGTGCGACTTTGATCGCATATGGAACCCCTGCACCTGATTGATTGGCACGTAACCTCCATATTTTACTGGCGTAATTATGACAGTCTCATTTTCTATTGGCCGATTCGAAATGGTACATAAAAATAAATAGATACACAGGTATATTCTATAACTAGTAATATCCAAGAACTTTCCATATCCCTTTAATATTTCCTGATAAACTTACTTACATTTTTGTCTTTTCAGATACGCAAAGAATGTTGACAAAGCAAATAAAGTGTCTGTGCTGTTGAAGGACAACTATGATCTGCAGAATTTCTTAGAGAACTGTGATGAGGTAACATTTTATATTTATATCACATATATAGTTGTCAGTGTTGGTCACGCTGAAATGTTGGTCACGCAATGTTAAATGTTGGGCAGGCGCAATGAGCTGCAAAGCCCCCTTCCTCCTCCCCACGGCTCATCCTCGTCCCCAAGGCTCATCCTCCCTACGGATCATGCTCCTCCAGCCTCCCACTGAGGCCCTGCAGTGACATCACAAAGCAGCAAGCCCGTAGACTACAATTCCCCCGCGCCTCCTCCCTCCTTATTCTCCTCCTTCCCCCTTATCCTCCTCCTCCCTTTCCCCCTCTCCAATTACCTCCCTATCTCCGTTCCCCCATCCCCGCTTACTAAGATCCGAAGAGCTCCTGCTGCTCTTCCTTCCCCTGCAGTGCATTTTCTGCGGGGAGGGGAAGGGGGAAAGGGAGGAGGATAATGGGGGAAAAGGAGGAGGATAAGGGGAAAGGGAGGAGAGGAGGAAGGTAAAGGGGGAGGAGGATAAGGGGGAGGAGGAGGGAAAGGAGGGAGGATGATAAGGGGGGACGGAGGGAAAAGGAGGAGAAGGGGGAAGTAGTGAGGCTGATAAGGAGGAGGATAAGGGGGGAAGGAGGGAGGGCAAGGAGGGAGGGGAAGGAGGATAAGGGGGAAGGAGGGAGGGGGAGGGGAAAGAGACACAGGGGAGGGATAGTGGGAGGAGACACAGGGGAGTGAGGAGGGGGAAGAGACACAGGGGAAGAGACACAGGGGGTAATTGAGACACAGGGGAGGGAGATGGGGGGAAGAGACACAGAGGAGGTGGGAGAGACACAGGGGAGGGAGGAAGGGGGGGGGAAGAGACACAGGGGAGGGAGAGGGGGGAAAGAGACTCATAGGAGGTAGAGGGGGAAAGAGACACAGGGGAGGGAGAGCGGGGAAAGAGACAGCGCGAGAGCGAGAGGGGGGAAAGAGTCACAGGGGAGGGAGAAGGGGGGGGGGGAGACAGACAAGTCGCTAGTTTACAATATTGGGCAGTATTGGTTGCTTATGTGATTGTACTGCAGTGCTCCGGAGGGCAAGAACTTATCATTATGATTTAAAAAGGAGCCAAACAACTATGGCTGCATATGATCACTCTCCTTCAATAAAATACATTTTTTTGCATGATCAGTCATATTTTCAAAATAAATGCAAACATTTTACAATTTCTGCCAGGGCATGCATGCAAACTTTTGAGCACAACTGTATCTTAGAGGGTCGATGGGATTGTAAAGGTACTGACGTACAGGTCATTGGCTGCTTAGTTAAAACAGACCCTGGTAATAGGGCAACGTTGAAGGCTGCCCACTATACCCACTCCAAAAAATGCATTTTTTTATATATAGTGATCTAACCTGTACAAAATACTGGTGCAAATAATTGCATGTACTATATATATATATATATAAATATATATATATATATATATATATATATAATATATATCATAATCGCACAAGCTGAGTGTAAGATTACCCCAAAGCGTTGATACATTGTTCACCAAATTACTCTAATAAGTCATGAAATGTAGAAAGTTGCATTTCCATCCATCTCCTTCTGATGCTGCTGTGATTATGTATATGTAGCAGCATCCTACTTGTTTTTACCACTACCTTTCTGCATTGCTTGTCTACCTTTGAAGGGACTCTTTACACAACAAATGCTATTTTAAATAAATGTTTTAACTAGGTTAATTAATTAATGTTATCCTCATCAATGTAATTATTATATAAAATGTACACTTTACTTACTTTTAAGAAGTCCTCAGAGTAACAGGTTCACACTTTCTGCGGCCTCCCATTTTCCTTTCAGTAATACTCTCCCTTTTCCATGATTGTTGTTTCTCTCCCATGACTGTTGTTTCTCTCCCATGTATCTCAAAATGGCAGCTTCTCTCTTTTCTAGTGGTTTTATCTCTCCCTCACCACACTCCATTCCCATGTCTTACTAGCTTTACCTTTCCTATTAATGTCATTCTTCCCATGGCTGCATCCCCTTAAAGCTCTGTCTATCCTTTCCATGGCTTGCTCTTTTACCCTTCCCACTACAGTCTCTATCCCATTCCTTCTTAACTCAGTCTATTTTATTTTTCTTTCAAAATTACTGCTTCTTCCTAGACTGCCTCCCTTGCTCAAGCAGTGTCCCTGTTACAGTGCATCTCTTTATTGAGTTTAGCTGGCCTATAATCACTTGAAAAAGAGTATTAAAAAGATTTAGAGCCTTGAAATGTAAATATTAGTGCATAATATTACCTCGTAATAGTGTATATTTCTCACTATTACAGCTAACTTTGTGGATCAATGAAAAAATGTTAACCGCTCAAGATACATCGTATGACGGAGCCAGGAATTTACACAGTAAATGGCTGAAACACCAAGCGTTCAAGGCAGAACTGGAGTCTAATAGTGACTGGCTCAAGAATATTGACAAGGTAAATATTAATTTATTTTTTATAGTATATCAAATGTCTGGCTATATTACAGATAGAGACAACTCTTCAAGGATATCCCTACTGGTCTACATCCTTTGGTTGATAAAGAGGTTGAGGACAGTGTTGTTTTACTTTATGCATTTCATCCATTAGCTCTAATAATTTCTCACGTTTCTAATTTAAAGATACTGTGTTGAAAGGCATGTTGACAAAAGTGTTTTCCTTTTTAAAATTGCTAAATGGATGGAGAAAATTTATTTCAGTATAGGGTTGAAAAGAGTGTTTAAATCCTCCCTTAGCTGCACTAAGAAATTAACTGGAGCCTACTGTGCATTTGTAAAGGATATATTTGCTGCTATTTAAAGTCTTCAGTTGGACTTGTGTGGACATTCGCCATTTGTTACATAAAGTGTTAACAATTCCATGGGCCAGATGTGCTAAACAGTGAAGTGTTGACAATCTCACTGACACATTTTATCTGTCATCCTATTTGTATTTGTACTAAGATTTTCCAAGAGTTTTCCAAAACTCTGAGCTTTGGCCTTGTCATCATGGAAAGACAGCTTATATATTGATGCAGCTTCCTCTTTAACTATGTAATCACTTAAAAAGTGATTTTATAATTACAAAATCTTAAGAAAGTGGCAAACAAGTTATGTGCATTTTATTGTATTTCAAGGCTGGGAAGCAGCTGGCTCAGGAGAAACCTCAGTTTGCACCAATAGTTTCTGAAAGACTTACAGAGCTGCACCAACTGTGGAATGAGCTGGAGGCGACAACCCTGAAGAAGGAGCAGTCTCTTTTTGATGCCAATCGGTCCGAGCTACATGAACAGAGATACTCAGACATTGCTAAGTGGATCGGAGACATGGAGCAGCAGGTGGCATCTGATGACGTTGGAAAAGATCTGACAAGTGTTAATATTCTTCTAAATAAGCACAAGGTAAGTGAGTGTATGTGTGTATCTATGTTGGTGAGTGATGGCCAAGCTACTTCTATACTGAGTCTTGGTAACCAGCATGCTCAGTATTAACTCAGTTAAAGGACTTTTATTATCTACTCAGGAGTGGAGATCGGGGGATTGGTTGACTCATTGGTTGACTCTTTACACAAAAAATGCTATTTTAAATAAATGTTTTAACTACGGTAGGTTATTTAATTAATGTTATCCTCATAAATGTAATTATTATATAAAACTAGCGACTTGCCCGTAAAAAAAATGACGGCAATAGATTTGTAAGGCAGGTAATGCTGTTTGCTACACAAAGTAAGTATTTTGGTTGTGTGAGTACCTTCGGCGCTCATTGCGAGCCTCGTGCTGAATGCCTTCGGCGCTCATTGCGAGCCTTTTGGTTGGTGTATTTTTGGTTATCAGAGGTTTGCGCTGATGGCCTTTTGGCGTACATTGCGAGCCTCTCCCCTGGTGTAGTTATGCGCCTGTAAACACTGTTGGCGCTCCTTGTGAGCGCGCGCTGTGCGCCTTTAGCTTTTATTGTGATTCTGGCTGTTTTTTTGTCTGTCTATGTATTTTGTAATGTTAATTAATTAATTATTAAAATTATAAATAAATATACTTTACCCATCTGTAATTAATATATGCAGGAAGCAATGTCCTGAAGAGCTAACAATCTGTTTTGATGTTCCTGCAGCATACAATGTAGGTTTGCACTGTTGGTGAGCTGAGGTGTCAGCAATGTGTGCAGTCTGTAGTGTAAATAGGCTGCGTGCGCGAGGGGAAATAGTACAATATTACAGTTATCCATTTTTGAAGACTAGCGACCCAACATAAATCTTGACAGAATCAGCAGTTAGACTTGGTTCATCTTACAAGGATTAACGTGGGTCAGGTTGACCGTTAGGGATCTCATTCTACATTTGTATGATTTTGTTTGCAGAGAGTTGAGGACCAGATACAACAAAAGAAAATAGACCTGGACGAGCTGTTACCTCCAGGATCCGCTGCACCTGGAGCTAATGAGCCTGATGGAAAGGAACAGGAAATTAAAGCCCGCTTCCTACAACTGCAAGAGCCAATACAAGATAGGAAGAGAAAACTGCAATCTTCAAAGCAAGTTCACCAACTACATCGGGACTTGGAAGATGAAACTGTGAGTTCTTGTTTGTCAGCTGTTTAATGTTTGAAAAATGATATTGGTATTATTATTATACTTTATTTGTAAAGTGCAAGCAAATTCTATAGCAGTAGGGTACAATGAACAATGGATAGACATGGTTACATATATACGTGAATGCAGATAAGACAGGATAGAACAGACTGGTACGGAAGGAAATAAGGGTCCTAATCTTGGGAGAACTTACAGGTAATAGAGGATATAAATGTGTGGTTAGCGGGCTCCTTGATGGGTTGGTGTATTAGAGTGATGGGGGAGTAGTATCAGAACCAGAAGGGATAACATTTTATGTAGTTGCAGGTGACTACATTAAGGGGGTAGGTATAATAGCACAATGTAGAGAATTCCATGAATGGGGCAGCTCTTGAGAACCCCTTTAGGTGAAAATGTGAGGAAGTAATGATGGGAGATGACAGGTACATATCAGGTGCAGACTGTAGAGGGCAGTGTTGTGCAGTGATAGAGCCAGTGAATGGAGGGCCCTAATGCAAAAAAATATTGCATCAGGTGCCAACTCATTCATTGCCTCCTCCCCCCTATCCCAGGTGCCGCTCACATGACCCCTTAATAAAACAGCTCACTTGCCTGCAAGCCGCCCTCAAATAGTAATTGGCTCCTCATAATTTTCTTACCCCAAGACCAGGGGTGGGCGAGCTAGGCCACATACTTGCCGGGATTTGAAGATATCCTTTCTGTGTACAGGTGAGACAATTGGATGACTGAAGAAGTAATTGACTCACCTGTGCACAGCAGGGACCGAACTTGCACACGCCTGCCCTAGACCCCTTCCCAAGCTTACTTACCAGACACCTTCCAAAATCCTATCCCCCCCACCAAGACCTATTCCCATAGCAGCTCCACATACCTTACCCCCCTTCCACCCCTAGTGTGCAAATATGCCCCCCCGAGTTCTAACACCAGTGAGGAGAGATGCTGGTCGTAAACTGGAGAAAAAGGAAGGCGCTATACATTGCACTGCCTACACCAGATGTGTTGAGTGCATAAATATATATATATATATATATATATATATTGGATAAAAAGGGCAATCAGGGTTATTCTGTATAACTAGAGTAGGGGTATTAATCCAGGGAGGAATCAGATTGCCAGTATTTGGGGTCAGCAAGGATTTGTTTCCCCTTTTGAGACAATTGGCAATGTTTAAGTGTTTTCAACCTCAACTACTATGTAACTATATAGAGAGAAGAAGTGAGATGTAGGGAGATACGATGGTGTCAAGCTCTTTGTAAACTAGGCTTCAGATTTTGAATGTTATCTTTCAGGAAATAGGGAGCCAGTGTAGCAACTGGCAGAGGGGGCAACAGATGATGAACGTTAGGTGAGGTGGATGAGTCTGGCAGGTGCGTTCAGAATAGATTAGATTCCAGATAGTATAAGTTTAAGGCCATTTAGGATGGAGTTGCTATAGTGAAGCTGAGACATGATGAGAGGGTGGATTAGTGTGGATTAGGTGGATCATATAAATATCCCAGTATACAGAAATATATTGTATAATGTCATATTGGTAAAAAACTGTAGCAACAACATTTCAATATATTGAGTCAATTTTTTTATAAAAAAACATACTCCGAAAATGTCTGATGTTCCCACCATCGTTGGGCAGAGTGCCCATAATATTTTACAACTCACATGGTCAGAGGATGGTTCTCCAAATCTGAAACAGCAAATACTGCATTGTTTTTAAGTGTAAGCCAAATCCATTTAAAACTAGCAAAACTTTTCAAGAAGCTAAACCCAGAGAGGAACTGAATATGGAAGGACAGTGAACAAAAAAAAAGAAAAAAATGAGAAATAATTTGTCCAGGTTTTTTAATATTAGAGAAGGCTACACATACTGATAGAAGTAAGACACTCGAGGAACAGGTTAGAGTGATTTATGGAGTACTGTATTTGAAATTATTTGATTATCTATTACATTTAAATGAGCTATATAATATTTTAAATGTTATTTCAATAAAGTATTATTTCTGCAAAATGTGAACGGTGAAAATGATAAATGCATCTGTAGACTCTTGGTATAAAGGTGCTTTGTTATATAAATTTGAATGTGTTTTAACTTGTTGATTTCCCATAGAAAAGCTGGACTAAAAATGGTAAATGGGGAAATACATTTCATGTGTTGGAGTTTTTGTTTTGCAGCTCTGGGTAGAAGAGAGATTGCCACTTGCAGAGGCCAAGGATTATGGAAACAATCTTCAAACTGTGCAGATGCTGGCGAAAAAGAACCAGGTACTTCTTATTAAAACAAAGAATTGTCTGGAGAATATGTACCTTTACGTTAACATGTTTTTCTTAAAGCGACCCTTTTTTGCACAAGACTTGTAAATGTTTTAACTAGGCTAATTAATTGTATCCTCCTCAACGTAATTATGATATAAAATGTACACTTCACATACTTCTAATTAGTCTTCACAGCAGCAGATTGTTACCTTTTCTGAGTCTCCCTCAGTCTCCCTTTTCTCTCTCATAAGAGCTGATATTTTGCACAGTGTGCTAACAAACAAGTATTGGCATGGTATGTGTTTGAGCAGCATGAGACATTGGTAGCGGGAAGCCTCCCCAGAGGTTGTTACTTTATGTCAGAGCAGTGTAAAAAGACAGCTCTCATGAGAGTAAACGGGAAGAAAGGGGAATGTTCTAGAAGATGAGAATCTGTTACTCTGATGGGTTCTTAGAAGTAAGTGAAATGTAAATTGTATATGACAACTAAACTGAGGACTAGTTACTTTCGATTACATATGTCTTAAAAAACTCAAACACCCACCTGCTTACATACTTTCATTAGCACAACATACTGCACTTGATATAGGATAAAGCTAGTAACAATCAGACAGACATATCTTCAAAACATCATATAAGGAAAATGGCATCTAGTCATTGTATTAAATAATATAAACATATAAAATAGCCTATTCCCTACATTCACTAAGCTTCACATGGTCTACAAAGAGCTTCGCTGAAGGCTTACATTTTTGTTGCTGCTTTTTAGTCTTAGCGTATAGGGGCACATCTTTCCATATAAGTTATACAATCATACTTATTTCTTTAACTTTTAACATATCATTGATGAAAGATATGGAACAAGCCATATACACTCCATCTAGTGCTGATCACTTCAATCTCAGGTAGTAAATAGATATTTTGTGAAGATATATGTAAAATAAATGTTTTATTTAAACTTTGTAGACTTTGCAGAAGGAAATTGCAGGTCATGGTCCAAGAGTAGACGATGTGATCCAAAGAGCTGAGTGTATGGAAGGTGAACCAGACATTGACCATCAACCTATTGAAAAGCAAAAGAAGCAACTGCAAGAGCTGTGGGGTCGGTTACAGACAGCAGTTACTAACAGACAGAACTACCTGGAACAATCCCAGGATTCCCAGCAGTATTATATGGATGCCAGTGAAGCTGAAGCTTGGATTGATGAACAACAACTTTATATGATTGGGGATGATATACCAAAGGTAACATCATCTATAAATCATCAATATAACTGTTTGTTTTTATGTTTAATTTCCCCCAAAATGTTTTCAAATATAAAATAAATTCAGTTCAGTTGGCTACAGTTTTGTCGTTTTTTATGGCAATTCCGAAAAATGTGTATAGAACCCTGAATGGTTTTGTTCTGAAGTGGTTAGTGTTTGTTTACCACAATAAATTGTTGTCTGGCTCTAAATAGCTTAGCATGCATAGTGTAGGGCACTATTACAATTTACTGTGTAATGATTTTGAGCTGCTTACATTATACAAACACTAACCACTTAATACCAAGGGGACCAAGGACATGAGTGTAGATATACAATCTTTAAAAATACTATATTTATTTTTCCCCATTATATATGAGTCATTCACTAAACTTCAATAGTGGCTTTGTTGCTATATTGCCTTCATGCATCAGTGCCATAAAGGCATTAGTTATATTGCATTAATATATCTTAGTAGGGGTGCATGTGCGTGCTGTTTCTTGTATCGTTTTGAGACTCTTCAGCTGATCTTAACAAACAATATATTGTGTAGGTAATCCTTTAGTCCATCCAAGTAGTTGGTAGCTGCAGCTCTTGGTTCCCCGCTGTGCTTCCAGATGAGGTGAACTTGCAGAATGATGATGTTAGTGTTGGCATTACCATAGAAACAAAGATTTGACAACAATTACGAACCAAAATGGTCCATCTTGTCTGCCCTATATATATATATATATATATATATATATATATATATATATATATATATACATATGTATATATTTATCCTAGGGATGTTTGAACTTGCCTCTGCCACTGAGAGGCCATGTTTAAATAGTTAGGTTTTTTGTTGATTACAATCGGCATGCTTTTTTTAGAACATATTTGGTTGAGAATGCTTAAAATCTTGTTTTCTTAGTTTGAAAAGGATGAAGAGAGTGTGATTCTTATGGTGAAGAAACATCTGAGGCTTCAACATGCTGTGGAACATTATGCAAAAAGTGTGAAGGAGCTGGCAGAGCAAGCTCAGAAGCTCCTCGCATTAGAGCACCCTGATAGGTATGTGAAATATTAGCCATTTGGTTTCAGAATATCATCATTTAACAAATTAAATCTGTATATTCTGGATGCTGTAGTGGGATTTTCGATTATTTAAACATAACAACTTAAACATATATTATATTTTATGAATTTTGCTCCAATAATTAGAAGAACATTTCTGCATAGTAATTGTATTTGAAAAAAACAACACAAGTCATTAACATTCATTCTCTTAGATCTTCTCTGATTTATGTGTTTTGTGAATTGATCCAAAGGAAGGCAACAAATGGAGACCACTGTGGCCCATTTGCAGGGAAATAAATGAATTCCTGATCCCTAAAACTGGCAATTTAAGTATTTCGTGGATCAGTATCATAACTGTCTATGCCAGTCTGACTGCCCTTGTGAGGAAACTTTTCCAAACTCAAGTACATTTAGAGAAGGCCTGCTGGTTTAAGTGGTGGAGAAGTGGTAACAATATCAATTTTCTATAGTCAACCTGCATTCTGGGATGTAGTCATTTGCGTTCACTGCAGTGGGGTTGTTAATGAATGAAGGTCCCCGGTGCAAAATACATTACCCCTCTCCTCTTCACTTATAAATTAAGAGCCTGATTCAGTTCAGCTTTTGCTGGATCCGGTAGCACTTAAGTGAGGTTACAAGTTAATTTGCCATTTAATTGGCGTCTTTTTGCTGGCTCCAAACGAGGTTACGAGTTACGGCCTTGAAGATTGTGATGGTTAAATCCGTAACTTAAAGCCTCCCGGAGCCTCTGGTCTTTCACTTTCGCAAGAGTTACGATGGCTAAAATCGCAAATCGCTATTCAATTGCTCAATTTCCCCAAGCCCGCAAATGTTTTCTCACCGTAGATGGCAAAAGAATGAGAAAACCTATGAGTGCTAGAGAGGACCTGCAAGGGGGGTTAAACACCTATTGGTAGCACTGTAAATGCAAATAAAAAATCAATACTACACTGTAAATAACGGGGAAAGTGATGATAAACATTAGAATTAATTGCACAACAGTCGTAAGCCCTCAAACCGGCAGTTTATAAGATTTCTTTTTATCTTTCATTTCAGGGTTAAATCGATCTCGGGTATCAATGAATTAATACATATCAGGCCACCCATATGGACTAGAACAGTATTGGCAATCATTTTCATAATTCTTTATTTTGCCGTTTTTTCGTGTCTGATCGCATATCAGACCCGCGAACCTAATTGATTGACATGTAACCTCCATGTTTTACTGCCATAATAATGACATTCTCATTTTTTTATTGGCTCATTCGAAATGAGAGATTACGGGTTTGCTTAATTTATCATGTTCCCACGCTGAACTGCTACGAAACGGTGCATGGTTTACGGAGTCGGCTTTGGGCCAGTAACTTGCGGCCTTGAGCAATTGAATAGCTCTGGAATTGGAGACGAACGGGAGCCCGCAACACACCCGCAGACATACGGCCTACTACGATCGAGTTGCGGGCTTGCTGTTTCTGGTAACTTTGGACCTCTCTTCCTGTTGTGGCTTAGGTGCGTTTCACCTGCTGCGCCTATTTTAGCTCCGTTGCTGGTTGCCCTGTCACTGAGTAGTGAACGGTACAACCTTTTTACTAGCCTTTAATGTTATTATGCATACATTAAGAAGACAATTCAATTTATCTAGTAGAGAAAATAAATATATAATGACGGGGTTAGGAAACAATAAAAAACAATATTTGGACCAAAAGTTTTCATGCTTTTTCTTTTACAAGAAGATAATTTGTTTTGCAATTTTCTTGTAGTGAACAGATAATAAGGCGCCAAGACAATATCGAGAAACAATACACAGCATTACGAGACATGGCAGATGAGCGCCGACAAAAGCTGGACAATATCTATCATATGTTCCAGCTGAAGAGAGAAGTAGAAGACCTTGAGCAGTGGATCGCAGAGAGAGACGTGAAAGCGTCATCTCAGGAGATGGGACAGGACATAGACCATGTGACTGTACGTATCAAACATAGAACAAGTTAAAGGGACACTGTAATGATGAATGAGGCTTAAAAAGTAAAGATCAGTATAAACACATTAATTTTTATTGTGATTAAAAAAGTTGATATTTTGGGAGAAATCTTACACTTAAAATTGATGGTTTTCCCACTACCTATGGGCTAGACCTCCTCCTATCTTCTTAAGATTGTGGTAGAGTGTGGGAAAATGAGCTGCACTCTCCGCTACAGTATGAAAAATGGGATAGCTAAAGTCTAAAGATCAGGGCATTGTTTTTCAGAGTTTTCTCACAAAAGATCCAACCATGTTTCCACTGAATTTCTCTATGGTGGCCTAGATTAGTTCATGGTGCATTTTGCAAAACAGCATAACTTCCATGAGAGAAGTCAAGCCATTCTGAAGTGTCAGTCTCCCTATAGTAACACAATGTAAAGGACCATAATGCTTTGTTGAAGAGCATTACAATGATGCTTCTATTTAAAGAACTTATGAAATCCACTCTCCTAGGTGCTGCTTAACAAGTTCCGTGACTTTGCCAAAGAGACTGGAGCTATTGGCCAAGAGCGCATTGACAATGTAAATATCCTGATTGAAGAGCTGATTGATGCCGGTCATGCTGAAGCAGCCACCATTGCAGAATGGAAAGACAATCTGAATGAGAGCTGGGCAGATCTGCTTGAGCTCATCGATACCCGGGTACAGCTGTTGGTGGCATCTTATGAGCTTCATAAGTTCTTTTATGATGGCACAGAAATCCTAAGCATGATTGAAGAAAAGCACAAAGAGTTGCCTGAAGACCTGGGTGGAGATGTGCATACAGCACAGTCCCTTCACAGAGTACACTCAGCCTTTGAACGGGACATTCACTATATTGGGGAACAGGTTTGTATATACATCTCTATCTCTTCAACTGGGAATTGCTAGAGATATACTATGGCTGTTTATTTTTTCTACTATTATATATATGTACATATTTATAAATATTAATGGTAAATGACCAGGGGGATCATCCTTTGTCCTGGCTGTCTCTCCCATTTTTCTCCTGTTGTCTCTAGTTCTTGCTTTTCTCATTTTTACACCTGCCTCGAATGGCTCGCCACTTTGTTGTCTGCTCTCAACTTGTCATATACATTTATAAGTAAATTAAGGTTTACACGCTACCAATCCAAAAATTTCAAAGCGTCCCAAACTGATTTTACTCAGGAAACAACTCACAGCTATGTCAATTAAGTATTATTTTATTTGCAAAATTGTGGTTTATTAGGATTTATTCATTTTTTTTTAAATATCATAATATTGAAAGTAACACAATATTAATCTAAACAAAATTATAAACACATATTAGTAACACGAAAAGTGTGGTTCTTTTACCCATTTTTGATTATTTGTCATTCCAGGTCCAGCAGTTTCAAGATACTGCCGCTCGTTTATTTAATGCTTATGCAGGAACACAGGCTATTGACATACAGAAAAAGGAGGGTGAGGTGGTTGATGCCTGGAAGGCTCTCTTGGATGCCTGTGATGGTAGGAGAACAGAGTTAATAAGTGCTGCAGAGAAATTCCGGTTCTTCAGCATGGTGCGGGACTTATTGCTTTGGATGGAGAGCATTATCAGGCAGATTGAAACACAAGAGAGACCAAGGTAAAGGATAAGAGCACAAATGTCAACGATCTACACAACAGAACAGACACAACTTACTCATCAACAAGTTGCTGAGCAAAAGACATCTTGGAACAGTGTATGACAAACTTTGTATCAATATACACTTTTGGATCACATCACTACTTGTAGTATATTGTTGAGTTAGGGAATGGGGTTGATGGGTGACAAATCTGTGAGAGGCGACTGATTACAGAAAAAAATGAAGATATAAAAAGTGTGATGTTTTGTAAGGAGATGTAGAGAGCTTTGATGATCTTTATGTGTTCATGGTCTATTAGGTGGTGTAAGTGGATAGAAGATAATTTATATGAGATATGACAATTAAGGGGTTCAGGTAATTTATTTAATGTGTATAAAGGGTAACAATCTGTTGGTGGAATGATATGTTAGATGAATATTCTTATAGGGGAATCCATCCATTTGGAGATCCTGATACTGCACACAAACTTTGATTGGATTACATTTCTTGAGAAAAAGCAACCCAGATAGTTTGTATTTCAACTAGGAACTGAAAAGGCCTTAAAGGATCACTGTACTCTAATAATAAACACTGTTAAAATGAAAGAACAAGCACATCTATTCTTGATTTATAATCTTTAAGCTTAATAATGTTACTATATATACTTTAAAGCTCTTACATTTATAGTTTTCTGCTCATTTTCTTGTGCCACATATCTTTGCCCCTTTTGTGTAATTAGGGGTAAGGCAGCTATAGCAAACTTTCTGCTGAGTGCACCGGTTTCTGACTGTTGTAGATCTGAGGTCTGATGACCACATTCCCTAATTATACAAATGGGGCAGAGCTAAGCAGCACAGCATAAGCAGCACAGCATGACGGGCAGAAACCTATAAAGGTAAGAGCTTGAAATTATAACTACTAGTATAACATAGTTTACACATTATAAATCAAGTATAGATATGTATGTACTTTCATTTCAATTTTTTTATAGTATAGTGTTTTTTTAAAGAAGCCGTACAAAACGTATACATTATCCAAATAAATGACCAAGTGGTCTTCAAAAAAATATTTTACAATATCATTTGTTTGCTCTGTGTTGATAATGTAAATTGTGCTTTGTTTGCTTTCTGACAGAGACATATCAGCTGTTGAGTTCCTATTAAAATATCACCAAGATCTGAGAGCAGAAATTGAAGCCAGAAATACTAGTTATTCTATTTGTGTTGACCTTGGACATACTTTGCTAGCTCGCAATCACCCGGCTTCTGAAGAGGTGAGACAACTTTTCATAATTTCCATGACCTTATATATGTTTCTTTCTGTAACTTGTTAAATTCTATTAACTATGTGCAAGTTTCTTCTTTTCGCCTTGCTACATACATTATGACACTCGTTTTTACTCTTAATATATTTTTTATGAATGAATACACGCATATATTACCACATTAAATTATAAATATATATAAAATTCTATTAAGTACAATCTGTTATTATTATTAAAATAAACCTGGAATTCGAACACAGAAAACCTTATACTTGGGTCACATTTAACAAGGTAGGCTATGTTTTAAATGGTTCTTGGTCATGAAGTGTTCTCTGATTCCCCAAGCAAGACAAACAACTCCTAATGTGCATAACATTTAATTATTTTTTTCCGTATAGCCTTAAACATCCAACCATGTTTGTTGGATAGCCCTAATGCGTACAAATATAGTTTGGATATCTGTGTACCACGTACCTTCCTTATTCACAAAGAACTGATATGGATGTGCAATCCCTTAGCTCCTCATTTCCATGTTTTTACCCTCTTCCCATATTATTAACAATGGCATGGGGGACTAAGAGCTCAGTCTTCAGGAAGTTGAGCTTGAGGTGACAGTGATTCACGATAGGCAGCTGGTAATGTGCTAGAAGAGTAGTCAATATGTATTGGGCTGAAAGAGAGATTTAGGTGTCATCAGAGTATGTTTGATACTGAATTCCAGCTTATTAAGGTGTCAATACAGAGGATGAGTAAATGGGGAGCAGTAATGATTCTAAAATTGGACAGTGTAGAGAAGACACATTAGTGAAGGAAACCCAAGTGTTTGATTCAGGGTAAACATGTTAACCATGAAGAAATTTAACATAGAAGCCAAATGAGTGGAGAGTTTGGAAGAGAAAAAGCACGTATGTGCATGATTTGATGATCAAATGGATATATTAGTTAGTTTTATTATGTGTATTGCATAATTTAATATAAATAGACAAAAAAAGGCAGTGAAATACAATATAGCTTCAAATGGGCATGACTGAATTCATTATACCTTAATTCAATACAGACAGCCTTATTAAATTGCGATTTGGCCAATTGAATAGGGCTCTATTTAAGCACATAGCATATTTTTTTATAGAAGTTTTTAGTTAGTGAACTTCTATCTAAACGCAAGGTCTTCACTAACTAAAAACTTCTGTAAAAAAATATGCTATGTGCTTATATAGAGACCTATTCAATTGGCCAAATTGCAATTTAATAAGGCCGAGAATGTTCAGTTAAACAGCAAATTAAATAATTTCTGTCCAGTTTTCTATTGTAATAGTCTAAGACCTTGAATTGGACATGCTCACACTTCATTTTAGCTATAAAAAGCAATTGCAAGTCAGACTTTCTCAAAAAAACATATTAAATTAAAATGACAAAATAATGTATATGTAATTGTTTCACTTATTTTCAACATTCAGGTCAAAGAAAAACTGGTTCAGCTTGCAGAAAGGAGAGTTGAGATGGTAGAAAAATGGGACAAACGCTGGGATTGGCTTCGCTTATGTAAGTAATATAGAATAATGAGCTTCACTGAGGAATAACACATAAGGAATGCTTTACCTGAAGAAGTCTCTTTCTGTTCCTGGTACCTGTAGTTCACCGGACCTCCTTCCTCACTCCCACCATTGAGACAATTGCTCCATTTGGCATTTTTTTAAATTACACTCTATATAAAGTTTCAATGCACAATGTACCTTCAACAATAACCGGATTTAAGGTTTTTAAGATTATGCAGCATTTTGTGCTTATTTGATATGCTATCTAACAGTACACCATTTATTTATTTTTACAAAGCTTAAAGCAACTGCAAATTATTAAAAATGTTATTAACAAACATTTAGTACATTCTGATGTTCAAATAGTGAACTCCATAGAACAACTCCCTAGTGAGATACTAGAGGGTGTGCTTTATATGTTTATAAAACGAAGATTTGTTTCATAAAAAGACGTGTATTAATTTTGGTTCCATTGAAATAAATTGATTTTAAATAGAATATCCCATCTAAAGTCTGCTTCTAAAACAATTTCAGATATATATTCACTGTCACAATAGTTTAAAAAAAAAATAGAACAAAACTTTTATTAAATTGTTAATTGTTGATAGTCATATTAAAAAATAATAATAATCATTCTGCAAAAAGTCTGCAAAGAATCAGGATGCTAGTGATGCCAATCAAGTGGATGATATAGGTTAATTATACCAATAAGCTCGCTAGGACTTCAATACGTGCCTCCTACCTGGAAGGCTGCCCTTGTGGCATACCCTCATGCTATCTAGTGAGATTCCTAGCCAACCACTTAGCTATTATACTAAATTAATGATTGCCATGTAATTCTATGTAGAAATTAATACTGCTAGTTTAAATACCATCTCTTTATACAAATTCTCTTTTAGTGACAAAAAAGACCATAAAAATACCAAATCAGTTATAAAACTAATAACAGAATATAACACCCTTGCAATATAAGGCTATTTGGTCCACTCTATATTGATTATAAATAAACACAAGTCAAAGATCATATGGAAATTTAAGCTTACCTCAATAGGTTTATTCTCCAGTGACAAATTCAACCTAAATGTGTCTTAAAAAAGATTAGCAGTGCAAGGTGCACAAGCATTATAAACAGACTAGCTTGCTCCGATTCAGACGTAAGAAACCCAACGTGTGTTTCATTAGCGTCTCTGGCGTCATATGAATATTAAGGATTTTTAACAAAAATGTAATAAAGGTTATGTTTTATTAAAAAAAACTATTGTGATTACTTATTAGGTGTAATGCACAAGGGATAGAACCGTCATCCTTATTTTATATAATAGTTGTCAGTGTTGGGAACGCTTACGATGTTGGTCACAATTTGTGAGCCTCGCGAAGTGAGGTGAGCCGTCGACCACGAGCCTTGCGTCACCCCCAGTAGTACCTGGTTCCTGCCTGTAGGGGCTGCAATGAGCCAGAGGCGCTCATCGTCATAGTTTCTAGAAGTAGCATGATGTTGTGAATAAAACTGTAGGTGGGATGGACTGAGGCATTGCTATATTAGCTAGGAGAAGCTTAATAAATCACTGAACTATTATTTATGGTGGTCTTACCTTTATGTAGACTGAATGTTGACATTTTCTCTGGTTTATTCTGTTGTTTTATAATTGCAGTGTTGGAAGTTTGCCAGTTTGCCAGAGATGCCTCAATGGCAGAGGCCTGGCTAATCGCAAAAGAACCATACTTGTATACCACTCAGGTTGGAAACAGCTTAGATGACGTTGAGAAGTTGCTAAAAAGACATGAAGCCTTGGAGAAATCCACTGCATCATGGGAAGAAAGGTTTGCAGCCCTTGAAAGACTGACTACAGTAAGTGTGGAAATACTGAAACTTATCAAACTTACTTGTACGTCTGTTCTTCATATTATTATTTTTTGCAGTTATAAATTAGGACATGGTTCACATAAGTGGCCTGAGTCTTTACAATGCAGATTTCACCTAATCTTAAGTTTATTTTGTTTTAAAAAGCACAACTAGAGACTATGATCTCAGTATGTAAACCTTATGGAACTTGCCAGTTCTCCATGTCCGAGGAGAGCAAGAGCCACCATTAGAAAGTGGGTAAAAGTTCAAGAGCTAATCAAGCTACAGCTGCTGTTCTAAACTGTAACAGTTGCATTACTTTTTATGTGCTCTTCAGCAGCTCTCATCACCTAATATAAAGAGATCTTGTAGCAATAAAAGGCAAGTGCTAAAGTATTCACACTTATGTAAAGGAGCTGGAACACGAATCCAATATCTCTGCTAGTATACAGTAAAATATCCCAGAAGCACTACAGTCTCACCATTCCCGACCTCCCATATTGGACGACACACAATTTGGGAGTCAAATGAATACTGACTTTATTTTGTTATGTGCAGAAATATTTATACACATCTCTTCCCACAGGCAATCCACATCCCCCATAGTTGGCCACACAATACACATAGAGAGACAATAGGTGTGGTCACACCTCCCTGGCAACTTGATATAATCAGACATTGATTAAATCAGCCTTCTTTGTTCTTATGTTTGAGAATGAAAACACTTAATACAATCGACTTTCTTATCTGTAACAGGATTCTCTGTAATAGGATTATCTATTAGCCTAGTAGCTGTGATATTCTGAGCCAATATATTCTGTAGAACATAAAACAACATATCTACAGTACAGCAATGTGATCATATTTTAACCAAGAATTAAATAACCATAAAACAGGGTAAAACAGTGATGGGTTCCGTTACAACTTATATTCCTCTGTAAGTATGATCCTTCATCATCTGATCATTGGTGTCTTGGTAGGATGGAGCTTTATTGGCTTATAATGTTTATTTCACAAGACTTAGAGTCAGATACCTCTCCTTGGATTCATTGACACTTATATTCATCAGTAAATACGATCCTTCCTATAATAGCAACTTGTGCTTATGTAGAACTTCTAAACAAGATTGAACATAAGTAATTATTAATAGAGGCCAATATTTCTATATTTAAAATACTTATTTTTTGTCAAAATCTGATTATTGGTGTCTTGGTTGGATGGAACGTTATTGGCTTGTTATTTCACAACACTTGGTAGAGTCAGTTACCTATCCTTATTTTCAGATGTTATACAAATTAAGAGTTATTAAAACCTACGGTAACTTGTAATACTTACACTAGCTTGTAATATCTCAAATTGTTTCTTTGATTTAACAATTAGTCTCAGAATCTGCTTGGACGTTCCACCCACCTAAGATTTGAGTAAAGGAAAATACAACATCCTATGGAAACATTTAGTTGTATTATAAAGGACGTTTCAAGAGAATGAAAGATAACATTTTATTTAGCACATTTTATATGTACAGTTTTACAATGTCATCCACCAGCATTTCTTCAAACCAGACTGGTCAATGGTAAGTACAAGTGTTAATCTAGCCATGGAACACATTTAAGCATACCTGATTCAGACTGTACATATTTGTAGTGACGGTGTAGCAGGTGCAAAGCACTAGGGCACACAACAAGGTAAGCCATCTTTACTACTGGCAGCATTCTGATGTAAAGGGGTACTCGTAATTTAAAAGTTGAGAAAGGCAGCTAACTGTCTGACCAATTACAAATATTTTTGGCTTTTTTATTGACCTCTACAGTCACCTATCTTGTATGAAATTACAAGGCTGGTCCTCCAAATTATTATTCATACCGGGGTCCTCCATACCTTGGCTCCACCACTGTATGTTAACTATAGTATTCTTTTTCCCCTATGGCGGCTGAAATGAAGATATCCATAAAAGCAGTGCTATGGAACATTGTTACATTATCTTTAACTACATATTTCAAGTCATCTTCATTTTATTCTTGCAGCTGGAATTACTAGAGATAAGGAAATACCAAGAAGCTAAAATGCAAGAAATTGCAGAGGCAGCTGAATCAGAATTGATACACGATCACGAGTAGGTCCAATGGAGATATGTCATACTAACTGGACTAACTAATACATCCACTAACTGTAAAAAAACTAAACATGCTAACTACATTTATTTTTTTCTTTGTCTGATAACTTTTCAAGATGCCTTGAACCTATTCTTCAGAGTATGTGTTATATTTGAATATAGCCACACATATAGTGTATTTAATTTATACACCATTATGGAAGTCCCAGCATTACTAAATATATGATATTTGTTTTAAATAGGAAATTGCATAGGTATATTATATCTGGGAATGCACATTTAGAAAAGAAAAAAAGCACCTGGTCCAGGGGGAACAGAACTAAGAGGTTTTAGGGAAATTTGCTCATACTTAGCCAAGATGTTATATTATATTTCCAATCTTCAAACGGCCTAGATATATTTAAAGGCACATGAGTCAAAAAACATTTCTATTGTACTTTAAAAAGCACATATTTTAAAGATTTCAAAGTTGCTTTTTGTATGAAAGAATGTTAAGAAAATACTGTTTAAATATCCTTGAAACTAACTGGGAGTGCCTTTCTGTGCACTTACATCACCTAAGTCTGTAGATCCCATTGGCAGATAAGTATGGTGCATACAGCTGTATTCCTGCACATTGAATGAAGGGTTCCAAAGACAACTATATATTTAAAGCAGTTTATTTGTTCTATGGGGGCTTCGTATTAAAAAGGAAGCAGTGGTAAACATTATCAAATTTCCTTTTTCTGTTGCAAGTAAGACAAAATGCTTTCCATGGTCCATCAAGACATACTAGTCAGGGATATGCTCGGAACAAGGTTATACATTGGAGTTAGAATGGTTTTATGATGGAAATGTTATATCAGACTAATCTAGGTTAATTTATACAAGAAGGTTAAGCTTCAGGTTGGATCGTGGGAATTCCATTAATGTGTGTCTTTTGGCTTTTTAGCTCCCAGGAGAGCCTAACACTTTGTACATCCCACTACCATAGGTCATTGTTAACAATATATTTTTAGAAACGTATTTGCAGTTATAATGTTCTTTATTATATTAAACATTTAGAATAGGGTGTAGCATTACCCTATTCTAAATGTTTAGGTTCTCAAAGTTGGTTTTCTATGAGCACTGAAAGGTAACCCACCAGCCCCAGATTAAAAGGCTGAGAGCCAATGCCAAGTAAGAAATCATAACTATCCAAAAATATGACATAAGTAAAACTTAACCTTTCTTGGACAAAATAAAGACTAAGCCATATCCCACTGACTGTTATGTGTGTGGTAATTGAGAGACTTGTTATCTATTTATAGGACCTGCTGGAGTAAAGGTCTTCTGCTCCAAGGCCCACACTCTTCCTATAATTTATTTTACAAAGGAGGAGTTCAGGTAGTGTGGTTTAGTCTTTCTAAGCACCAGGACATGGAGATAGTAATCTATCACTGAACAAGTTATGACAGTCTTGTAAAAACTGAAACTCCGTTAACATATAGTCCCACAGCATAACAGTTCAGTGGCTTTTTGATATTTCAAATATGTGATAATATGAATGTAGATTTACGATTAGCTTGGACTTTTTATTATTTATTTTATAAGAAAAATAAACATTTTTTTTTACAAATTTCTTATTTTTTGAGCGGTTGGGGGGGATACTTATGAGGGCATTACAGATGGTCTCCTTAACCATTTTTATATCCATTTGTAGTTATTTATCTTAATCCTCAATTCATTTACTTTGCACATAATAAAATGATATATAAAAATATGTTTCTACCCTGTTTTTGTGTACAAAAAAAGTAACTCAGAATTAAGATAAATATCTACACATGGATAGAAAACTTGTCCAAGGATAGTGAAGAAAGAGTTGTTGTACAGTATTGAACTTATTCAAACTAATATGGTAAATGGAGTTCCTAATGTATCAGCACTAGACACACTTCTTTGTAATGTTTTTAATAACAATTATAACAAATCATATATTAAAGTATAAATAAATAAATATATATGTATATTAAATCAATGTAATTTAAATAATATATGTAGTACTTTGTCACTTTACCTTTAAATCTTCAATCTTACACCTATAAATGATCATCTCTTCCCTTCAACTTTTTCTCAAATACACTCCTCCTTGAAATGTATTAAATCCTTTGGTATATTTGAAGTAGAGGTTTCAGCATCAGTTCACAGACGAACATCTAACTAAAGGGAATGCATGGTTTAATATGTGAAGAGTGGGCTAACCAACTTAGTATCAGTCTGGTAATTGACTAAACATTAACATTTTACTTTTCTTTTTCTTAATAGTATCACAACAGATGAAGGACAGGCGTATGAAGAAGCACATCCCAGTCATCTAGATATAGTACATGAAGAGGTGAGCTTATATAACGTATCGTCATTTATATATTAAAATAGTAACAAATATTCACAAATTCAAAAACATTTACCTGTATAGCGTTGACATATTTCTTCTCCTCTTTGTATCCACATATTCCATTTTGCGTAGCCTAAATTACTGTGCTGTTGTGTTCACCTATTACCTATATGTTGTACCAGCGATATAATGTATTTTATAAAAAAATATAATTATTTATACTCATTATACTAACAAATATAATATATATGAAGTTGAGAAAGGTTTAAGACACTTTTTATTTGTACTGAAACAAACTAGTCTTCTCTGGGTCAGAAGATAAAAACATTCTTGTCAACAATCTCAAATTTCCCAATACTAATCCTATAATATTGCAAATTCCAGAGATGATCTCAGGCTCTTTCATCCAATTCCTGTCAATGTAATTTTCAAGCCGAGTACCTTTACACACAAGTAAAATAGTTCACTTGTTTCTAGTAATCATATTCTGGTGATTCATTATTTACAGGCTGAAATAAAACATACCTGAAATGGATTTACGGTAGCTTGATATTGGTATATTTCTATTATGTAGTCTAAACTCTACAGATATCATTCAAAGATGCTAGTGAGTGGTGGATCTCCAGAATGTTGATACCAGGTCTTCCTTAGATTTATTGCTCTGATTTTACACTTGCCAACGTCTTACCCTAGTGTCTCCACATGCCCATGTAAGGGAAGAGAAAGTAGATATTGTGTTTAACTTAAAAAAATTAACATTTTTTTTGTGAAATACATTTTTACAATATGTCACAGTACATTAAAAACTAGTGAAAAATCATTATTTTGGGAAAAAGTCCAAGGAGTACTGTGTCTTTAGCATGTCTTCTCTCCTGTTAGTGATCTTCTGGGGGGTCATGTGGTGGTGATGTCCCATTGTCCATGACAGTGATCCTTAGAGTCATGCATGTGACCAGCATGTAGATTCTCCAAAAACTTTTTCTGTTAACTTTGTAGTTTTATTAAAATATTATTTTCAATAGGAAGCAGAGGTAAAACTACACCAGTTGCCAAGTATAATTGTAAGTGATGAAACAGAGGACAGAGATGAACATCAGAGAACTAGTGACGAAAACAAGAGAACAAGCCAGGAACATATGAGAACAAGTGATGAACATACGAGAACAAGTGATGAACAGAAGAGACCCAGTGACGAACATAAGCGCACAAGTGAAGAGCACAAGCACACAAGTGAAGAACACAGAACAGAAGAGTCTGACCACATTGAATACAGCATTTTACAGCCAGCCGTCAGCAGGGCAGAAGAAGTAGTGTCTACTCTTCCAGAGCCAACCAGTACTATACAAATGCAGGGATACCTATCAAGAAAACATGACCTGGAAGGAACAGTGAAAAAGGCAGCAAACAGGTATTTCTATCTCCTGCACACTCAAACACAAGTTATTTATTGTTGTTATCTCATTACGATTAAGTGATTTCACTACTGAAGCACAAATTCCCACTGACATATCATTGAATAGGTTAAGGCAAGAAATGCCCTGTTCCAACTTCTCTCTTCCTTTCCCTCATTCCTTCTGATCTCTTTCTTCTCACTCACTATAATGTATTACTTTATATATCTCTCTTCAATCATTCTTTTCATCATTTCCCAACTCGCTCTCTTCCATCTCTCATTACACCTTGTCATCTTTCTCTTTAAAGTTCACTAAACTGAGAGTTTATTTTATGTTAATGAGTAAACCTTGAGAAGATAAATCTATGTAAAAGTTATTGAGCTCCCATTAGACAATACTGAGATGTGTGATCTGATTGAGTTAAAAGGTCAAGAGCCAGTTTGGGAGCCAATCGAGCTACAGCTGGAGCTATAAGACAGTTACATTAATTTGCCAGATTTCTTCAACAGAGGTGTAAATAAAGGAAAGGAAAGTGTTAAAACTTTTACACAAACATTTGAACTTTATTAAGTATACTCTTTTTATTGGGTACTTATACCTCACAACGACGATTAAAATGTTAAAACCAAGGATAGTAAGGGTAAACTAAAAACAATGCCATCCATGTGGCCTAAGGAATCCAAGTCAGTAGGATAATTAATATCTCATATATAAGATTTCTCAATTTGTGTGGATTCTAAAGTGCTGATGTTCTATTGGGCATCCAAATCGCTAAAAACACAGAGAAATCTCTGTATGAAGTGTTGATAATCCTGTCCCTATATGCACCCCATATTTGCCAGTGTGGCCAAAATGCTTCTAAGTATAAACGTTCTTGATAATAGAAAGCGGCTATCTCACATGGCATAAAGTTCTCAATGCTCTATAAAATAACCCTTTGAGAAAGACGTCCCCTGTGACGTCGAAACGCGCCAGGAGTAGGCGGAGCGTTATATGCGGTCCACAGTGACACACAGATAGACGCATGGTGCTCTGTTCTCAGCGTCCTCCAAATGTGATCCCGAAATAAGACTCCCCATATTATTTAGCTCTACCTCATACAAATATGCACAGCATTAAGGTTATTTTATAGAGCATTGAGAACTTTATGCCATGTGAGATAGCCGCTTTTTATTATCAAGAACATTTATATTTAGAAGCATATAGGCCACACTTACAAATATGGGGTGCATATAGGGACAGGATTATCAACACTTCATACAGAGATTTCTCTGTGTTTTTAGTGATTTGGACGCCCAATAGAACATCAGCACTTTAGAATCCACACAAATTGAGAAATCTAATATATGAGATATTGATTATCCTACTGACTTGGATTCCCTTAGGCCACATGGATGGCATTGTTTCTAGTTTACCCTTACTATCTTTGCTTTTAACATTTTAATCGTCGTTGTGAGGTATAAGTTCCTAATATATTGTATATATTTTTCCCATACTCGCTATATAACAAGATTACAATATGGTATACTAATACCAGAGTGGAAAACACTCATGGGATTTGAAAAATCTAATTTCACCCTGCTCTAAGTATACTCTTTAACATAAGAGCAGCCTGTGTTTATGTGGACCTTCCCCTTCAACAATTGTCAATTCTCTTCTCTTATTCTATAATCAATCTATCTCTTCACCACTTTCCACCGACCTTTACTCAATCTCTCCCTTCTCATCTTTCCTGACTTGCTCTATCGTCCCCTTCCCTTCCTTCGCCATTGCTTGGGTAGATTACAAAATGGCCTTGGGGCTTGGAAATGATAGATACCTACAGCACTTTATAATACATTGAATTAGAAATGTAATAAAATACATAATTTTATTTTTTTAATAAGAATCATTACAATAATCATTTTAAAAATAAGTTGTCTGTCGCCCCATGAGCTTACATTGTAACTGAACTATGTTAGTGCAATTAACTTCACACTAAGAGTTAGTATTGAGTCAAATGTATAGCTACTGAATGGTATTAAATGGGCAATTTTGGGGCACGTACATTGACTTTGTCTTTTTCCATCATGCAGGTCCTGGAATACACTGTACTGTGTACTGAAGAATAATGATTTGCTTTTTTATAAAGATGCAAAATGTTTTTCTATGAATGAATCTTTACAAGTTGAGCAGCCTCTTATCCTTAGCCATGCAAGCTGTGAAGTAGCGGCAGATTATAAAAAGAAAAAGCATGTGTTTAGGCTTCGGTAAGTAATGTCTGTTATCAGAGTCACTGTCTCTTCATATAGGGAATAGCCTGTTGCCTATTTAAACCTAACAAATGTCACCAATACTGTCTACAATCCACTACCTCATTTGTACCTTTTACACGTTCTCTCACCTTAGTATAATAGGCCTATGCCTCTCTATCAACATATGACTTCAGCATTAATGACTACACTCTCCATCACATAAACCTTGCCAAACACCATTTTAATTACCCCAAATTAATCCCAACACTCTACATCATATCAAACACTAACCCCACAGTAGAGAATTAATCCTCTACTCTCTATGTATGCATTCCCCATCGCACCAACATTAATGCATTCATCCTCACACTCACCATCACAACAGGATGAATCTCACATTCTCCATTATCCCATCAATAAAAGTCTTGAAGGCGGGAATGAGAGGAGGTAATAAGAGTGAAGGAAAGAGAAGGGCATTAGCAGAATGAACAGGGAGGTTGTGTATTGAGTATTTTGCAACAAAAGCAGAGATATAACTGTTGTTGAGAGCTTTATATGTTAGGGTCATGATTTTAAATTGTATTTTGGAGGATATGGTAAGCCAGTGGAGTGATTGACAGAGAGGAGGTGCAGCAACTGAGCGTTTAGTATGGTAGATGACTCTAGCGGAGGGGTCATTATGGATTGGAGTGGAGACAGATGAGAGATGGGGAGGTCAGCAAGGAGCGAATTGCAGTAGTCGAGTCGAGATGATGAGAGAATCTATTAGAATTTTAGCTCTGTCTTGTGTAAAATAGTGACATATTATAGAGATGTTTTTTAGGTGAAAATGACAAGATTTTGTTATTGATTGTATGTGAGGAATAAAAAAAAGGGAATGGTCCAATAGAACCCCAAGACAACGAGCTTGGGAGGTGGGTGTGATGATGGCATTGTCAACAGTGAGAGATATTTGAGGAGTGAAGACTGTAGTAGAGGGTGGATAGATAAGGAGTTACGTATTTGACATGTTGAGTTGATGGGCAGACATCCTGGAGGAAATGCTAGAGAAGCAGTTGTCAACTTGAGCTAAAAGAGAGGGGAATAGATCTGGTTCTGAGAGGTAGATTTGAGTGTCATCTGCATATAGATATAAAATTAAATCCAAAATATTTTATTGAACCATGAGAGAGCTGTGTCAGTGATGCCAAAAGAGCAGAGAGTTTGGATTAGAAGAGGTTAATCAACTGTATCAAAGGAAGCAGAGAGGTCCAGGAGAATTAGAATAGAGAATGAATCCTTTGACTTGGTGACTTTTGTGAGGGCTGTTTCTGTAGAGTGTTGGGTCTGGAAGCCAGATTGGAAGGGGTCAAGAAGAGTATAGGAAGAAATAAATTGGGTAATGCGATTGTAGACAATCCGCTCAAGCAGTTTTTGAAGCCAGGGTAAATAGAAGTTGGATCAGATGAGGGTTTCATAAGAATGGGTGTAATTATGGCATGTTTTACAGAGGATGGAAACTTGCTAGTGTTTAGGGAAAGGTTGAATAGATGTGTGAGAGCTGGGAAGTGTGGTAGAGAGGGAATGGATTAGCTGTGATGGAATAGGATCATGTGGACAAGTTGTAAGTTGGAGGTTGATAGTAAAGTAGATACATCATCCTCATTTACAAGGCCAAAAGGAGACCATAGTGGAGGAGGCATTGGGGAAGAGTAGGGGCTGGGTGTTGTCTGTTTGTTGACAGGATGGTGAGTTAGGGCCATGCTGGGAGGAACATTTGTTTTGGATGCTTTCAATTTTATTTTTAAAGTGGCTGGCAAAGTCTTCAGCTGTGAGACAGGAATGGGCAGGGGTGGGGGTGGGCAGAGGGGGGTGTTGAATGCAGCAAACAAACATATGTGGTTGGAGGGCAGATTTGATATTAACGAGAAGTGGTGTTGTTTGGCAAGACTGAGGGCAGAGAAGCACTCTCATCATAAACTTAACATTACACCCCACTCCACTCTGCATCATCCTCAGTGTTACTCTCCCACGCCAAATTCACTCCCAGTGTCTTTATCACACCAGCACTAATCCCCATATTCTCCATCACACTTACATTAAATCCCATATTCTCCATCACACTAACATTCATACTTCCACTCTCCATTGCACCAACATTAATCCCCAAATTGTTTATTACGCCAGCATTCATACCCATAGTCACCATAAAACCAGTACTTTTACCATAATGTCCGTCACATCAGACTTTCATCCCCACACTCTCCATAACTCCACTATTGTTCTCCAGACTTTCAATCACACCATTATTACTCCCCAGAGACTCCATCACACCAACAAGAATACCCAATTGTATTCTAAAGCTTTGGTGCTCCATAGGTTTATACAAATATCTTGCAATGCTGTGCTTACATATCTACTGACTTTCTTCTGTAAAGGTCAAGTTGGGATTAAATGTTTTACATCATACAGTTATACAGCTCCAAAAGGTTTATTTGTCAATTATAAACTATTAAAGAACAAACCTTTAGGTTTAGAAAACTCAAACTCATCTATGAAGAATTTTTCAGTTAGTACTTATCAATGACAACAATCATCTTGTGCTGTACCAATCTGTATACTACAGAAAATAAAAAAATTTAAACTATCAATGATTTAATTTCTAGATTAAGTGATGACAATGAATGGCTGTTTCAAGGAAAGGATGAGGTATGTATTATGTTCTCATAATATCTATTTTAATATCAAACAATTGTTCCATAGAATCCATACTTTTGGGCTGTTTGCTTTGTTGCCATAATAGATTATTGCTAGAAATGTTAGATCGTTTGCCTATCATTTTATTTAAGGTCACTGTATAGATGGGTCGCCCTCGTGGTGGAAGGCAGGAGGTGGGGAGCATATGGTAGATTGTAACACACAAACACACAAAACTAGGGGAAATTCAGGGAAGCAGACACACTCGTCAATTATATAAATGGATGGGTACAATGACCGTGTTGAAAAGGCTACTATACAGGGGCAAAGCTACCAGTCATGTAGGTGGTGCAGTTCACCAGGGCCCTCCTCTATGGGGAGGGAGCCCAGTGCTGTAAAAAAATGTTTTGCCCAACCCACCACAGCCGCTCTGGCCCCCTGGACTTCCTTTGGCTCGACAGACCCCAGGACAGAAATTGGTGCATGCTTGTTTTAAAAAAAAAAGATTTTTTATTGAACTCTAAGAAGTGGCAGTGTGGAGCAGTTCAGCATGCTGGGGATGCGTATCAGGGAAGAAGATAACAAACCAGGGGGCTGAAAAGTGACAGCAAAGTACAGGACCGAAGGGTCCTGTGAGGGCCGAGCAAAGTAGATAGGGAAGGGTACTATGTGAGGTAGGTGCTGAGAGGGGTTGGTGCTGTGTGTGGATAGATGCAGAGAAGGGATGGCTGCTGACAAGGACAAGGTGCTCTTTATGGTTGGATGCTAAGAGGGTTGGGTGCTGTGGTGGGGTGGATGTTGAAAGAGACTGTCCCCCCCAGCTGTATCAGCCCCCCTGTCCCTGGAAAGTGGAGCAGGGGCATCCTGGAGCTGTGCTGCAGGAGATACGGGAAGGTGAACAGTGTAAGGAAAGGGGTCTCGGGGGAGCAGAAATGGGAAAGGTTCTTGGGGAGTATGCTATAAGTGCCAGGGCTTTTAGGGAGGAAAGCTTTTATGGGAAGGAGCCTTGGGGAGGGGCACTGAGTGAATTGGTACCGTGGGGGGCATCACAAGCACATTTTTACAAATCTCCCACTGCTACTATATATATATATATATATATATATATATATATATATATATATATATATATAAACCTGCCTATTGCCATGCTGGTTTATGCACAGCAGTTATATACTTCCTTTTCACTCTATGTGCTTACTCTGTAATTCAGCTTCATTTGCCCCCCATCACATACCTTGTCCTTTTGCATGCTTTGTCCTCTTCAGAGCTCTCACTGCTGCCATTCCCCATACCACTCTCTTACTCCCCCTGCTCTCCACATATATTCTCTCATTCCCCTGATTTCTCCTCTCTCTACAGGCTCATAAAATTCTCCACATGTGTCCATACTCCTCAATACCATTCCTTACGCCGCACTTAGTTTAACCCTGTGTGAGTTTTTTTTACTCTAACACAATTTATATTTTGGATTATTTTAACAGAACGAGGTTCAGTCCTGGATTCAAAACCTCAGATCAGCAATTACAGAGTCAACAAACCGAAAACCCAAGTCCAGAAGTCTTCCCCTCCCTTCCACATCAGCCTCCGAAAGCAGGCCAGAAAAGAAAGAAAAAAGATTCAGCTTTTTCCCCTCCAAAAAATAGCAGTGACACCTACTGAAGTGGAGAAAGTACTATCATATAAATCTCTGGAAGCTACAGGTTATTCATTGACTTGCGCAGTGATTGACTGTGAAATATTAGCCAGTAATATAATTTTTTGGAAGGTACATACTGACCCCTGACACAAATGGATCATGCTAAGCTGTAATATGGTGAAGTATACCCATGTATCACCAACAAAAAGGAGATCAGTAATTAACCTCTACAACTACCATATTGGATTAACCTCTGTGTATACAGTGGTACCTTGATACTCATAGTTAATTGGCTCCAGAAGCCATAACGATTGGTGAAAACAACAAGTACCAAACGATAAGGAGTTCCCATAAGGAGTAATGTAAATTGACTCATACAGGTCTTAGCAAGCCGAACAAGTGTCTAGTGGCAAAAACTATTTTTGCTCGTCAAAATGTGTCTAATACCAAATTTGACGAGTTTTGAGGCAGATGAGTACCAAGGTACCACTGTATATTATATCCTATACTGGTGGGGCAGCTCAATGATAGCTGTATATTAAATTTTATTTGAACACGTTGTTATTTTCTTCTATTTTGTGTTATATCCTGGAGCTTGAAAATCTCATTGCAAAAAAATGTGTCAAGTGCCATGAAATATATACCGTATTTGTTGTTTTTATGATTTAATGCTTTTTGATAGTGTAGGAAAAAAAATAATTTTAATACCCTTATGTACAATGCTATAAAATATGTTTATTAAAAATTATATGATTCCTGAATTATTCTCACGTGAAATCCCATGACATCACCTAATGGTCAGCCAATCAGAGCTCTCATTCTCATGCCATGCTCCCAATATTTACCAATCTTCATTTAGCATTAGCAATGATAATAAACTGCCAAATTTATAGTGATCTTTGTAGTAGACTTAAAAAAGGAGAGAAAAGACGTATTTTATTAAACCTTTTCAAGAAAGTCATTTTCGATTATTTCATAGGATATATGTAACTAAAAACTAAAATAATCAAAACATAAATGTAATATTGAAATGAACGTATTAGCCATAAAAACACAAGTAACATGTTTTTACTGTAGAGTTATGATTTGCAAGGAAATTCGTTTTTTGGTGTCTGGCTTGGGCTGGTGGGGAGGGACATCGACCAGTAATATTTTGTAGATCGTCATTTAGACAGTAGTTGTGCATTGTCATACTCAGTACTATTCTACAGTGCAGCATGGTCATTACAAGGTTGGATTCCAGAAGTAAACTGCAGCTTTTGAATTGTTTGCTTTTTGGTTACACCTTCCATACTACTGATGTCAACGTGGTGCTATTTCTGAAAACTACAATGGTGTAAACAGTACATGTATAATCTATGTCAAATAATTACATATTTACTTAGACATTGTCCGTGTTACTGGTTCCACAATATTTTTTAGAAGTGTTTAATTTGTTATCACTAATAAAATTTCCAAAAACGCAACATGCCTGTTTTTACTGTACAACTGAAGAGAAAATTGTAATACAGGAATTTGAATAAAAAAATAAAAAAATCACAATAGTAAATGCTGTTTTTAGTTCGTATTTAGATGGTTTAGTAGATTAAAGTTACAGATTTTAGATCTTGAGTTGTTTTTTTAGGTGTTTATAAAAATGATAATTGTGATTATTGATGAGACGATTATACTGTCCCTGTGTTGTTGTTGAGTCCTTCCATCATGTCCAACTCTCAGTGACCATATGGATGCAGTACGCCATATTGTTGTTGATGAGTCCTTTCATTGTGTCCAACTCTTGGTGACCATATGGACACAGTACACCAGGCACATCTTGTATCTACTTATGCTTATCCATAAGGATTTCTTGGCAAAGATACTGTAGTGGATGCCATGATTTGTCTGACTTGATCGCAATTTGTCTGATCTCTCTGCTATGACCTGCCCATCTTTGGTGACCATACATGGTATAGCTTACAGCTTCATTGAGGTACACGAGCCCCTTCCCCACAACAATGTGGCTATCCAGAATGGAGTACCTTCATTAGTCAACAACTTAAAAAAAACTTCTATGGAGTACCTCCCAACCATCATCTCTCTCCAGCTTCTCCAGTGTCCATCTTTTTAACAAATCCCCAAATTTCACTAGGCCCTCTTTGTTTCTCTGGTTCCTCCAAGTGAATGTGATTATAGAGCACTATGTACGTATTAATTATAAGTATATATATTATTGCCTCGTATTATATGGTGGTAAATAAAGCTAAAAGTTCATATTTTCTCAAAACTATAACTTATCAATAGTGTTTTTATTTGTATTCTTAAATATTGGCTCTATTATTACCTCTTGGCTATGAACTTTAATACTGGTTGTTTCTTGAAGCATCTTTACTAGAATATTCCAGTATATTATGGAATTCATAAGTGTGCAGGAGTGTAGGGTATTTACGGGTAGTTACGGGTTTAGATGGAGCCAATGACAACAGAGCTCATCATCATTATATCACTGAAAATTGGAGCTTTGATTACAGTCTTATGGGCTTCCAGAAATAATGCAATATTGATAACCCCGTAAATATGATATTCTAGTCCATATTCTATTATATGTATTAACACATTGATTGCACGGAATTTAAACATGAAATAAAGTATTTTATATTGCAGAATGAGCTTGAGAATGTTGTGCTATTCATATTAATACCTAACATCACTTTCCCTTTAATTATAAGTACAGTAGTGTGTGTATATGTGCATTACAGTGCTACGGATTTGTAATTTACCCCCTAGCGGGTCCTCTCTAGTACCCATTGGCTTTTGGGCTCCATTTGCGGGTTACAGGCTTGAACGCCAGCGAATTCGTTGCAATTTAATAGCATGATTGGAAACGTAACAGCTACGAACTTGACAGATTAAAGGATTTGCAGGTGCGCAGTTCAAATCTCAACGTCCCATTGCCTTTTCTCGCCCTTAACCCACAAGTCGTTGATGGGTTACTTTACAGGTCTAATTTAATAGCCGCAATGCTTGAGGCCTACTTTACAGGCCACGTTTTTCAATTTTTAGGGAATTTAATAGGGCTTTTGATCTTCTTGCAGTCCAAGGGACTCTTAGGTCATTTTCTCAATTCTTCAGTGCTCAGCCTTCTTTATGGCCCAGCTGTCACATCCATATGTAACTACTAGGAATACCAGAGTTCTCACAATGCGGTCCTGTGTTGATAGTGTAACATCTTTCAATTTCAGGGCTGCACGGGGGGGGGGGGGGTAACTTCACAATAACAGCCTCATGCTGCATGTAGATACACTTTCTGCTTGTTAGCAGCATGAGACATCGGTAGTGTAAAGTCCTCCACTGTAGGTGTGGATGAGAATCTGTTACACTATATACTTAATAGAAGTAAGTAAAGTGTACATTTATATGATAATTAAGTGAGGACAACATTAAGTGATCTAGATAAAACATTTACATAAAACAAAAAATGCCTAAAGGGTCCCTTTAAACAAGGCTAAGGATGACATCCTCTTATGGATCTCTACCTTCTTGTGGTGAAGGGGCTTGTGTACCTCAATGAAGCTGTGAGCTATACCATGTCGGGTCACCCAAGATGGGCAGAGATGTCAGGCAAATCATGGTCCACTGGAGATGGAACTGGCAACCGACTCCAATATTTTGCGAAGAAAACCTTATGGATGAGCGAATCTAGAAACATACAGATATGCCTGGTATGCTGCTTTCCGTTCGGACACAAGTGAACGACTAAACACAACAACAAGGCTGACATAACTGCCCCGAACATATGGGGTAATGGGAAGTCTAGATCGATTAAGATGATTGAATTTGTTGAGAAAATTTAATTTGCTGACACTATTAGGCTATAAACTCTATCTTTAATTACCTCACAAACCAAATAGGTTTCATGGGGTTAGAGGCCACAAGTGAACACAGGCCATGCTATCCAGTGCATCTGCCACTCCACTAGCAATCATTAGAGTAGATAGATCAAGTTTCCCTCCCTTGGATGTAAGGCCATTCATAAAATGGCACTAATTTTATATATATATATATATATATATATATATATATATTCCACAGACTTGTATGAAGCAGAGGCTAGTAAAAACACATTTACATGGTTACATAGTAATTGAGGTTGAGTTCAAAATTTTTAGATCTCCTTTAATCTTTGTTATATGCGGGTTAATTGTTAATTAATTATTTATTGGTCCAGAGGAAGGCAAACAGGAAAAAAACATTGCAACATTTTCCATTTTCTGATTGTTAGTTAATTTCCAGCCCCTCCCAATAATTTATCTACCCGATACACAACATGACAAACCCGAGCACCCGGGAGACAGCAAAGTGTTCGATGCTGGGATCTGAGTGACAAAATCTCCCCGTCTACCTTCTTAATAATAGAGTCCCCTACTCCCAAAACATGTCTGTTGCTCTGCCTATGGTGCCCTCCCTCTCCTCCAGTAGAGCTGTTCGCCCGGCTGTTAGAGGGAACAGCTCCATCTGGCATTGCCATTCCTGAATTGACATCCCCAACAGTTTCACTCAATCTGGCAAAACTGTTGGTGTTTGCCAACTCAGAACTAGGCTGCCTCCTCCTGTTCCCCCTGCTTCCCCTTGTAACTGTAACCCAGCTCCCTCCCTGGACATTCTCACTAGCCCCGTCTGTACCCTCCATGCTAGGCCCAGCTAAATTGTGCTCAGTGAGCACCAACCCCCTTCCCAGTGGAGCAATATCAGAACGTGCTGCAATTCTCCTCTCCAGTTCTCTAATTTGAGCTTCAATAGAGGAGACATGCTCACACCTGTCACAGAGATATGGACAGGCACAACATATATTTTCCAGTTTAAAAGAAAGGAGACATCCAATTAAAAGTTTAAATGCATGAAAAAAAATAATTGTTTTTATTATTGAAGTACCCTTGACCAGGTTTATCAAAGGAGCTAAACCCTGATTTAAGGTTTTAAAGGTTTTGAGCTAAATAAACCCCTTTACTGGTACCTTAGATTGTAAGTTTGCGAGTTTTCAATCTTGTAAAGTGCTTCAGTGAAAGATTCACGAACACTTGATTCAAGGGCTCTCCATTCTTTGCAATGTGTCAATTTTTGTTTTCCCTCATATTTAATATATTGGCACATTATAAATAGAGATAATAATAACAATAACGGACTAATAAAAAGTGGCAGGTTTAAATACAGTTAAAGGGGCATGTGGATTACACTGTATTCATGAGCTACAGAGGGCAGACCCAAAAAGCGGTGAGCTCACCATATAGCACTATGTTTGGAAGCCGATCACCCTCAATCCTAGAGATGTGTACTGCCCAGCGCAACTGTGTCTTTAACAGCATGGCCTCAATGCCGATGACTCCTGCCTGTTCTAGAGCTTCAGTGTTGGTGACGTGGTCATTCCAGTGGATGTTGAGGAGGGTGAGGAGGATGTTGAGGAAAGCTCTAAAGTAGTCATAAGTGATGGCGGTAGGTAACCCAGGACTCAGAGCGACACAGTAGGGTGGTCAACACAACAGTTCTATACACATTGACCTTGGTGCATTTATTCAGATGCTGGTTGTTCTAAACCCTTTTATATAACCTGCAGACCACAACAATTGGTCTTTGCCAGTCTGTTGTCCGAGGAGATGATGCAACCCAGGCAGGTGAACTGGTGGACTGTTGTTAGCTTGAATAGTGATGCAAGGAGTACAGTTCTCATCCTGAGGTGTGGGCTGGTGGAGAACATCTCACAAGCTTCACACCATTACTTATTGGGAAGGACCACTGCATTGCTAAAGAAGCTGAAGGTAAAGGACTGACCAAGCATGTCACCAGACCTAAACCCTATTGAGCATCTGAGGGGCATCTTCAAATGGAAGGTGGGGGAGTGCAAGGTCTCTAACATCCACCAGCTCCGTGATGTCATCGTGGAGGAGTGGAAGAGGACTCCAGTGGCAACCTGTGAAGCTCTGGTGAACTCCATGCCCATGAGGGCAGTGCTGGAAAATAATGGTGGCCACACAAAAGATTGACACTTTGGGTCCAATTTGGACATTTCCACTTAGGGGTGTACTCACTTTTGTTGCCAACGGTTTAGACATTTATGGCTGTGTGTTGAGTTATTTGGAGGGGACAGCAAATTTACACTGTTATACAGGCTGTGCACTTACTACTTCACATTGTATCAGAGGGTCATTTCTTCAGTGTTGTCACATGAAAAGATATAATAAAATATTTACAAAAATGTGAGGGGTATACTGACTTTTGTTGCCAACGGTTTAGACATTTATGGCTGTGTGTTGAGTTATTTTGAGGGGACAGCAAATTTACACTGTTATACAGGCTGTACACTTACTACTTTACATTGTAGCAGAGTGTTATCTCTTCAGTGTTGTCACATGAAAAGATATAATAAAATATTTACAAAAATGTGAGGGGTGTACTGACTTTTGTGGGATACTGTAAATATAAATATGTGTGTGTAGAGAGACAGGACAGAGAGAGAAACAGAGAGAGAGAGAGAGACAGGGGACAGAGAAACACAGAACAGAGAGAAAGAGACAGGACAGAGAGAAATAGACAGGACAGAGGGAGTAAGAGAGAGACAGGACAGAGAGACTTGGAAGACAGAGATAGATAGACAGGACGAAGAGAGAGAGAGACAGGGCAGAGAGAGAAAGACAGGACAAAGAGAGAGATACAGGACACAGAGAGAGACAGAACAGAGAGTAAGAGACATGACAGAGAGAAAGAGACAGGACAGAGAGACAGGAAGACAGAGAGAGACAGGACACAGAGATAGACAGGAGAGAGAGAGAGAGGGAGAGAGACAGGACATAGAGAGACAGGAAGACAGGGCAGAGAGAAAGACACGACAGAGAGAAAGAGGCAGGACAGAGAGAGAGGGTAGAGAGAGAGACAGGAAGACAGGACAGAGAGAAAGAGACATTACAGAGAGAAAGAGACAGGACAGCGTGAGTGAGAGAGATATAGAGAGAGACAGGACACACACACAGAGAGAAAGAGCAGAGAGAGAAACAGGACAGAGAGAGAGATAGGACAGAAAGAGGGTGACAGATCAGAGATAGAGAGATAGGACAGAGAGCGAGACAGGTCAGAGAGAGACAGGACACATATATATATATACTAGCGAATTGCCCGTCAAAAAATGACGGCAATGAAATTGTAAGGTAGCTAAATTACTAAATGAATATAGTGTACCTATTTTGAAGCATTGTGATGAAGAGCTGGCAATCTGTGTTGATGTTGCTGCAGCATTAGTGGTGTGGAGCTGCTGTGTAAGCGTGCTGAATGTGTGCACTGTGTGGTATGAATATCCGTAGGTGGTTTGTGGCGTTTTGCGAGTTTGTTGTGGTGTTTTGCGAGTTTGTTGTGGTGTTTTGCGAGTTTAGAGTGCTGTAGCCTCGTTTTCGTTTTGTTCGGCAGCCATTTTTTCTGTCGCTTAGATTTTTTTTTAGTCTCAAAAGTCTTTTATTTCGAGTAAAATCGAGGTGTAAGTTGCATTTTTGAGGTCCTGGGTGCTCCCTCTTGGTGTATGTAAGGTTTTTATGTATGTGCTGTGTGTATGTATTGTGTTTTAAATGTTTGTATGTCGGCGTGTTGCGTCCGATGTTTGCGAGGTCGTAATGTGTGGTAACGTGTTTCGTACGTTGTTTGCGTTCCTCGTAAAATTTAGCGAGTGTCGTAATTTGTGTGTCGTGTTTTTTGAGTAGCGACGTGAAGTTTGCGAGGGTTTGAGGCCCTTGCCCAGTGACCTCGCCAGCAACTGAGTCCCTCGCTTCGCGAGGGGCCTCAGTTGCTGGCATGGAGCGCCTTCGGCGCTCCATGCCAGCAACTGAGGCCCTTGCCCAGTGACCTCGCCAGCAACTGAGGCCCTCGCTTCGCGAGGGGCCTCAGTTGCTGACATGGAGCGCCTTCGGCGCTCCATGCCAGCAACTGAGGCCCGTGCCCAGTGACCTCGCCAGCAACTGAGGCCCTCGCTTTGCGAGGGGCCTCAGTTGCTGGCATGGAGCGCCTTCGGCGCTCCATGCCAGCAACTGAGGCCCGTGCCCAGTGACCTCGCCAGCAACTGAGGCCCTCGCTTCGCGAGGGGCCTCAGTTGCTGGCATGGAGCGCCGAAGGCGCTCCATGCCAGCAACTGAGGCCCTTGCCCAGTGACCTCGCTACGCGAGCCCGCAAGCGTGAGCAACGACCCGTACGCTCACAACTATATATGTGATATATATATATATAGGGAGAGAGTGAGAGAGAGAGACAGGACACAGGAAGATACAGAGAGAGGGACAGCATTACCAATTCAAGATACCGTTTAAGATACCGTCATTTATGGCGAGCAAGTTACTAGGAACATGAAAAATGGTGTTCAACAAATATCATGGTGTCAAATTTTAGATTTAAGATGTAATAATACATAATATAATTTAGCTAACATCGCTCATGATATTATAACATACTAGCGACTTGCCTGTCAAAAAATTACGGCAATAAAATTGTAAGGCAGGTAATGCTGTTTGCCTCACAATGTAAGGCTTTTAGTCCTCTGAGTACCTTCGGCGCTCATTGCGAGCCTCGCACTGAGAGCCAGAGGCATTGTGAATTGTGTAATTGAGATTTCTGTTGATGTGTAGTCCTGCGGGTTGTAGGGATGAGTGCCTACGGCGCTCATCTCCACCAGTGCAGTGAGTGCCTTGCCTTACCTCCCTCTGTCTGCATCTGGGCTCTGCCGTCCTGCCTCTGCGTAGTGTCTCTGCCTGTCTGCCTCTGCCTGGTGCAGCTCAGCCCAGTCCATTCCATTCTAGGAGGTAGGAAGAGTTTAGCTGGGGGTTTCTGAGGGGGCCTAGAGGTAGCCTGATGGGATGGGCAAGGGTCGGCGGGCTCCATGGTGGCCCACACTAGCCCCCCCTCACCACTGGGGCATATATATATATATGTATATATATATATATATATACTCCGTATATATATTCAAGTATAAGCCGAGTTTTTCAGCCCTTTTTCTAAGGCTGAAAAAGCCCCCCTCGGCTTATACTCGAGTCACCCTGTGTCTCTTTCCCCCCCGTGTCTCTCCCCCCCCTCCATCCCCTGTGTCTCTTCCCCCCCACTCTCCATCGTGTCTCTTTCCCCCCTCCCTTATCACCCTCCCTCCTCAAGCCCCCCTCCTCATCCTCAACCCCCCTCCTCAACCTCAACCCCCTTTCTCATCCTCCCTCCTCAACCCCCTCCTCATCCTCCCTCCTCATCACTTTAAGAGAGAGGAAAGGGAGAGGGGGAGGTAATTAGTGAGGGGTAAAATGATGAGGAGGGGGGTTGAGGAGGGAGGTTGAGGAGGGAGGATGAGGAGGGGGATTGAGGATGAGGAGGGGGATTGAGGATGAGGAGGGGGTTGAGGATGAGGAGGGGGTTTGAGGAGGGAGGTTGAGGAGGGAGAATGAGGAGAGGGGTTGAGGTCGGAGGTTAAGGAGGGAGGTTGAGGAGGGAGGATGAGGAAGGAGGATGAGGGGGGGTTGAGGAGGGAGGATGAGTAGGGAGGATGAGGGGGGGCTGAGGATGAGAAGGGAGGATGAAGAGGGGGTTTGAGGAGCGAGGATGAGGAGGATGATAAGGGAGGGGGAAAGAGACACGGGGGAGAGGGGGGAAAGAGACACAGGGGAGGGAGAGGGGGTGAAGTGACACAGGGGGGGGGGGGAGGGAGGGAAAAGAGACCCCGGAGAGGGAGAGGGGGAAAGAGACACAGGAGAGAGGGGGAGGGGGGAAGAGACACAGGGGGGAGGGGGAATAGACACAGGGAAGGGAGAGGAGGGGAAGAGACACAGAGGAGGGAGAGGGGGGAGAGAAACAGGGGAGGGAGAGGGGGGGAAGAGACACAGGGGGAGAGAGATGGGGGGGACACAAGAAAGGGGCACAGAGGGCACACAAGAGGGGGACACAGAGGGTACAAGAGCGACAAAAGGGGCAGCACATTTCCCACCCTTGGCTTATACTCGAGTCACTAAGTTTTCCCAGTATTTTGTGGTAAAATAGGTGCCTCGGCTTATACTCTGGTCGGCTTATACTTGAGTATATACGATATATATATATATATATATATATATATATAGAGACAGGACAGAGAGGGAGAGGTCAGAGAGAGACAGGAAGACATGACAGGGAGAGAGAGAGACAGGTTTAGAGAGAGAGATAGACAGAAACGAGGCAGCGAAAGACAGGTCAGAGAGAGAGAGACAAGAGAGAGAAAGAGAGAGTTGAACAGAGAGACAGGACAGAGAGAGAGAGAGACAGGACAGAGAGAATGAGAGAGAGACAAGACAGAGAGACAGGAAGACAGGACTGCGGTTGGCAGGGCAGAGAGAGAGAGAGAGAGAGAGAGAGAGAGACAGGAAAGAAAGAGACAGGGAGAGACAGAAGAGAGAGAGAGAGACAGGGCAGAGAGAGAGAGACAAGACACAGAGAGAGATAGGACACAAAGAGAGACAGGACACAGAGAGAAAGAAAGAGACAGGGAGAGACAGAAGAGAGAGAAAGAGACAGGACAGAGAGAGAGAGAGAGAGAGAGAGAGAGGATAGAGAGAGACAAGACAGAGGGTGAAAGAGAAAGGACAGAGAGACAGAGGACAGGGAGAGAGAGAGAGAGAGAGAGACAGGACATAGACAATGCAAGATAACATTTTAAGATACCGTTTAAGATACCGTCATTTAGGCGAGCAAGTTACTAGCAACATGATAAATGGTCTTCAACAAATATCATGGTGTCATATTTTAGATTTAAGATGTAATAATACTCTATAATTTAGCTTATATCTATCATGGTATTATAACATATTCATACCCATATTCATGCAAACTATAATGACAGATCTTATAAATATATGTTTTGTGGGGCATGATAACTCAACAAAAGTCAATAACATGTTAGACACCCCAAACGTGAAATATGTGATGAGATAATAATATATAGACATATTAATAATTCATATTGTAAATTAAGCGCTAATAAGCTTTTTGCACAACATCAAAAGTATGTAGGTAAGCCAATATTCCATTTAATTTGAAACACCATATTTTTAAAATGAGTATAACACCTTATTCACAAAATAAATAATTATTAATAAAGGGACCTTTACTGCGCACAGGCAGCGAACAGGAAAGATCCTAAGAAAGAGCCTTATTAAATTGAGATTCGGCCAATTAAAGTTTTTAGTTAGTGAACTTCTATCCAAAAGCAAGGTCTTCACTAACTAAAAACTTCTGTAAAAAAATGCTATGTGCTTATATAGAGCCCTATTCAATTGGTTGAATCGCAATTGAATAAGGCTAAAAGTTGGAATCTTGTGTGTTTCTCCAGCGCAAGACTTGTCGGCGTCACACCCTCCCAGTGCTCTGTCCAGAAAGAGTGTTATAGGAGATCAGAATGGGGGAGTTGTAGGAGATGAGAATAGGGGACCTAGGGCGTTTGGGGGCCCCCATTCTGATCTCCTACCCCCAGGTCCCCCTTTCTGATCTTGTACCCCGCCCCCCATTCTGATCTCCTACCCCCACCTTAAGTGGACAGAGTATGTGTCAGAGCACTGGGAGGGGTGTAACTCTGACAAGCCTTGCGCTAGTGAAACCCGCAAGATCCTAGATAATAACATAATTAATATTATTTATTGAATTACATTTAAAATTTGAACATGTTCCTTGTACACTTATCACACTTGTGTATATTAAATATCAGTTAGTATCACTGTGTAAGTATATCAGTATCCCCGCCCATTCCCAGGTCAGGCCCAACTGTACACCCCTCAGCCCTCGTGTATATCCACTGACAGGTGACAGGTTTCGTCCAAAACAACCAAACCAGTGGGCGCTACACGTCAGTGCCCTGAGTAAAGATGGCGGCGAGCGTTAATTTCAAGTTTTCCGGACATTAGAAAGTATGGCGTCCTATTTGCCCTTAACATTAATGGCGACCGCCTGTTGTTTAGAAGTAAGTTGTAACTTTGTTCCCTCAGTTAACATGGCCACTTCTGCTTCACCAAATGTGGGCCGGTCCCCCTGAGTAGGACTGTAAGACAGCTAGCCAGTGATGTGTACGGTGTGATATGGCCGGTGTATGGGGCCGGACAGGACTACCCATGGACACAGTGCAGGGGGCAAGTAGGCCCGGGGGTGAAGAGCGCCCCCTGCAGCCTGCCCCAGACCCCCCGGAGACTCACTCACACCGCCAGGAGAACGAGCTGCAGGTCCTGGAGGCCATCTATGGGCAGGACTTTACCGACCTGAGGAGGGGCTCAGCCTGGAAGGTGACTATATGTGTGTGTGTATAGGAATGTCTATCTATCTATCTATCTATCTATCTATCTATCTATCTATCTATCTATCTATCTATCTATCGGACGTCACCAACCTGAGGGACATCATGGCCTGGAAGGTAAAGTGCGTGTGAGGGGGCATAACCCAAGATATGTTTAAGGATACCAAAGTGTGTGTATCTATCTATCTATCTATCTACATTGTCTGGCTATCTGTCCCTTCCCCCCCAAGTCTTTATTACTGTCTTTTTGTCTGTGTGATCAGATTTGTACCATCTATAATCTTGTTTAATACACAGGATATTGTCTATTCATGGAAATATATGGAGCATAGCCCAAAATAAAATCAGGAGCCTGAAGTAATATTTTAGAAGTAACTGGCTGCTATGGTTTTAAAGCCCTGCTATATATTGTTTTGCCATCTGTTTTGTTATTTGTCTATCTGCTTATTGTTTTTGTATTCCTGACTATTGGTCTATATTTCTATCACTATCTCTATTTGCTGAAGGCATGGGTCCCCCATGATTGGTTATTGTACTGGATACATATGTTGCCAATAAAGTGTGCTCTGTTTTGTTACACATAAACACTGTGTGTGTGTCATTCTAGAGGAAAGGCTCTTTATTATTTTTGTATCCTATTCTGCTGGGTACTAAAGGAAGGGACTATTGGCTGTGCTGACCCTGTAATCCTGATATCCATGACTGGGGTGATCTGAATTGTCATGCTGGGTGCTGAGATATCCCAAACTCTCATAATCCTGGGGGGATTCCTGTAGCAGGAGGTTTTGGGGTGAATGTGGTTCCCTCTCTTTTGCATTGCAATAATTTTATCTATGAATCCTATCCTTTTACAAAATCCTCAAATGGGACCCTGCATTTCATGTCAGCTCTGGCCAGGCTTTACTAGGTAATCTCAGTTACTAATAAAGTCATATAATGCTATTACTATACTTTTCAGTCAAATTAATATGACCATCAGCTAATATCCTGAATAATCGCAGTGTGCAGCTAGACAGCGTGATAGTGAGTAAATTAGATGCTGGAATTTTTTACAAGGGAATCTGGTGCCATGCAGACTGCAGTGCATCCGAAAGCTGCTGAAGAGTGAGTGTCGGAGGATCCATATGGAGAACATGAAGGTGGTCCCACAGGTGCTCGATGGGTTTCAAGTCGGGGGAATTTGAAGGCCAGGGAAGTACTTGGAAGTCTTTGTCGTGCTCCTCCAACCACTCCTGGACAATTGTGGCTGTATGGCATGTTGCATTGTCCTGCTGGAAGACCCCACCTGCTCCAGGGAAGACAGTCAACATGTATGGTTGTATTAGATCTGCAGGAATGGATAAATAACCCAATTGGTTGAGAGTGCCTTCCAGAGGTGGACCCAGACAATGTTGAGAAAACATTCCCCAGATCATAACACTGCCGCCACCAGTTTATGTTCTTCCAATAATGGTTGCAGAGTATTTGTTCTCGGAGGTTTCATTCCAGAAACGCCAACGTCCATCTAGTCGATGGAGCAGAAAATTTAACTTATCAGAGAAGGCAATCAAAGGGGGTCCAATTTCGGTACTGTTGTGCAAATTGAAGCCGTTTCTGATGATGAACCCTAATTGGAATGGGGCAGTGACCAACAGTTTGCTTCTGATCCCCCATACGCAACAGTGTGGGCTGTACTGTTGTTTTAGACACAGGTCTGGTAGCCCCCCTGGTTCGTTTGGACGTGGAGTCGCTCAACTGTAGCATGTTGGTTGGCTCTAACAGCTGACTTTCACCTCTGACATCAATGGCACGTGGTGCTCCTCAGTTTCCACTACCCGCTGCTGACGTCAAAAGTAGGATGTGGTCCTATTAATGTGACTCTACCCTATGTAAATGTGTAAATACTGTATCCCAAAATATAAGTTTCATTTCACACATTATTTCACATCCTTATGATTTTTCATTCATTATCTATCCCTAGAATTTCGGACTATGTTCCTTTTTGCAGTTTAAAAACGTATCATCTCCATCATTGTTGGTGTACTAACTGCCTTACACAAACAACTACTATGGGATGTTCACTGCACAAGAACTTTCCCGTTTGAAGTTTGTAAGCACACTTATCTTGTATTTGTTATTTACTTTCTTTGTGTAAGAATCACAAGTTGAAATAGAATGTGTTTATTAACCAACTGCTTGTATCTTATGGCTTGTGACCTTTGCTCATTCTGCAAGGAAACTGTGAGATTTGGGTGGGATTATGGTCTATATAATGCCAAGATTTGTATGGAATAAATGAGACATTTTGATTCTACCCTTTTGGCTGGACGTCACTTTGTCTCCTGAGTTCTCCGATCAGGACGAGAGGTGATGTAGAAGAAAGGTTCCCCAGGAGGGGTTCACATGCCAGGAAGTTTTTTTCCTGCTCTATCCTCATCACTCGAAAGCTTTATTTACTTATGTAGATCTTTTGATGATACATTGTTCATCTGGAGTATAATGTAGCACCCTGGTATAAAGTGAGTTCTGTGCTAAAAATGACATATATTGCAAAAAATATTTATTCCTGTTGGGAAATGGCAGGGTCCCGAGAGCACTCATAATTTCCTGTATAAAGTACATTCTCTTACCCACTAACTTGGTTACTACAGTTCGAAGAAACACTTTACAGTTCAAACTTTAGAAATGCATAAACCAGTTTCTTGATCTGTTCCACTGTTTTTTTTACTGGTGAATATTATTACATTTCCCAACCGGAACTACCTACGCCTGCTTGCCATGTATACAGAGTTGTTTGTGTTTATAGTGCATCACTACTTGTTTGTATTGTTTAGAAACTAAATGGGATGTTTTGCAATGAAGAGTAGCTTAATTTCCAAAGGCTTTCTCGACCTTTGCAAGGCAAACAGACAGACTTGGAAAAGGATGTTGAGGATTAAGACTGGATAATAGTTTATTTTCTTTTTCTTATCTATAATAATTTAAGATTGCATCTTGGGCTTATGTTTTTAATTTAATATGGGCATTTTTTGGTGGAGAAGATGTTTCTTTAATAAATACAAAAAAAAGCACTTAGTTACATGGTAATTGAGGTTAAAACATTTCCTCTGATCTGTGTAATATACAGATTCATTTTTAATTGATAACGGAGCCAGAGGAAGGCATGCACAAAAACACACATTGCCCATTGTCTTAAAAGGGGAAAAAATCCTTCCTGACCACAGATACTGGCAATTGGATTCCTCCCTGGATCAATACTTTCTCTCTAGATATCCAGGCTAACCCTGAATGTGCTTTTTATTAAAAAATTCAGATTTACCTCCCTTACCTTGAAGAACCCTTTTCTTTTTTTAAGGTGGAATCTATTAAATTCCAACCTCAAAGGATGTCATCTTGGCACAAAAAGTTCGCTTCACAAAGCCTTCTATTGACCCATATTTTTATATAAGGTAATCATATCCCCTCTTAGACACTGTTTTCCCCCCTATAGAATATAAATGTAATTTGGATGAAAAATGATTTCTGTAAGGTTGAAGTAATGTTCTTTCAATAACTACACACGTTTCTCAGGTACAGCTGGTAGTGAGCTAATCCATAGAGCTCCATAACTTGAGTGTCCTGACACAGCCTAATTACAGATAGGATAAAGTCTTGTTTTGTTCTAAAAGCAGTTTGTTATGGGTTAAAATACCACTATTTTTTTTACCTTTTGCAACACTTTTATTTTTCAGGTTGATTTTTTTTTTTGTCTTAGAACCTGCTCTCCTAGTGCACGTTTCAAAATATCTTCCTCTTCTGAAGGTGCTAGTCCAGTGGTGGGCAACAGCTGACCAGGGGCTTTTTGCCCTTACTATCTGGCCCACGTCTTGTCCTCTAAAGTAGGAGAGCATGCCCCTCTTCAACAATATAGTGTATAGTAAAATGACACAAGTGAATGTGCCGCATTTGCAATGAATGTATTATAATGATTGCACTGTGCCATACAGTGCCCTGCATTCAGTACCCAGTGCTAGGAATGTCCCTGGTGCTACACTTGTGTTTGTGGCATTCAGAGGCCAAGCAGGTGCTCAGAGCTTGGAGACTCTCACAGCCTTTGATCTTGGTAAAATTAACAGAAGATTCACTGCTTATGTGGTGGCCGCATGACTGACAAATGGAAGGGCCACTGTGGTCTGGTAACTAAAAATAATCATGGGCAGAATGTTGTGAAAAGCTGAAGAAATGAACAGAATCTTTACGTTCTACAACTTTTTATGTGCAATTATATTATTTACACTGTGGATTTGCTAATGGTAGATATTGAACATGGATTACAGATAAATCTGTTATTACATAGAAGTTTTGTTTCTTTCAGGTCCAGCAGCCTCCTGAAGTCATTCTCGCCTTATGTCCTCAGGGTAGTATAGCTTACGTGAAGGTGGACCTGTGGGTAAAATGCCCTCAAACCTACCCAGACGTGTGAGTATCCTGATAGGCTCTTTAAATATTTCTGTTTAATTATACTGTTTAAAGAGCTGCTGTAATGCACTAAACACAGGAGCCAAATGTTTTAATTAAACCTTGATCTTTAATAAACTTCCTATTCAATCATTTGAAAAGCAATATTCATTATTAAACTTTCAAACATCCATTTGTAAATCTCAATTTGAGTTGCTTGCAAGAGTTCGAGCAATCCTAACTGCTCAGACACCAGTTCAAAGATATATGGAAGTTTTTCATGTTTAAAGGGCCATTTACCTCCCATAGGCTGCTTTGTAGCATGTTGCAGAGGAGGTTGGTTTTGATGCAGAAATCCATGTGCTGGTTTTAAAAGAATTGCATTAGAACAGTTGCAATTACATTTTGTAGATGTTACCCCTCGAGTAGATGAAGGTGAAGGTGTGTGCGGGATGGCCAATGACTGTACAGGAACCGTCATGCTGCTGTATGTCCATGGGAAGTTTTCGCCAATCTGATATTCCCCTGTTGTCTGGGACTCCGAGAGCTCACTTGGCGCAGCTGGGACTGCGAGGTGCAGGCACGTAGGGGAGAGAGAGAGAATCATCACAGTATGTCATAATGTACTTTAGAGAGAGAGAGAGCACATAGTTTGATATAATGCTATTTTAATTGTTCCTTAGTTGCCTGTTGCGAGAGTGTTGTCCTTGCAGAAATCACTTCTCTGACACAAACACTGCATTGCTGCTTTCAGACATTCACAGGTTTCCGAGAACTTCCTACTAGGCAAGATCTAGCCTCTATGCATCATGTCACTGATATGTAGGCACCCCCTGTCAGTCAAAATAACTTCCATTGACTTCTATGCATACAAACCCCTATTATCCAATTGGTGGAAGTCACTCAGGAGGAGGAACAACTGTCTGTCTGATCAGTGAGTTACAAAGAAGGCTGTCTAAAAAAAAGATATCTTCGTCAAAAAATGCACATATTTCAAAAAGTATTTCAACTTGCCTTTATGAGATCTTTCCACTGGTGTCCTCCAAATTGTGCTGTATCAACTGGCCCTTTAACTTTTTCTAATCTAACACATACAGCTTACATCAGAAAAACACCTTACATTGCTTCATTCTATACACATACAGATTTATTTTATTTAAAAAAAATGTTTTCCATACCCAGAGGTACCTTCCTAGACACTGGTACCTACCAATAGAAACACTGCATCCAAGTATATTTTTTTAACCCTATACTAAACTTCCAGCCAGTAGCAGCACAGTGCATGGATCCAGAGCAGCACTGTAGAGTTGCATCATTCAAGGGAGGAGACAGAGGTGTGTTAGGAACAGAGACTATAAATCCCATGATTCTTTGCTGCAGTGATTGAATTTCCATACTGCTACAATGGTGTAGCTGCCTCTCATTGGCCACAACAAATTATGAATTTTATGCTAATTTAGCTTGGATTTTCAGGGGTGTCCATCTCAAAATCAACTGTCTGAAAACTGAAGACATTTTGCAAACTTAAAAATAAGTTTATTTTGGGTTTCTTTTATGGAAAAAAATGTTTTCATACATTACTGATTCTCCTTTTATCTGATGCAGTCATAATCCAGCAAACGTCCATATAACTTTGTTTATGCATGAAAAATTGTCTGGAGGTTAAAGTGTTAAATTGGATTGCCTTGGACACAAGCTTGTTTCACACTGATTAACACTGTCTCCCAGTCAGAGATAATGACTTCAAAAGGGTGGAGTCAAGCAACTTAACTGGAAATGTATAGGTTAATATTTTTTAATAATGAATATTGGTAAATTAATAAATTGGAATTTTATTAAGGATCAAATTCTGATTAAAACCTCTTGTTCCTGATATTAGTGCATTACATTATTCTGTTGTCCGACTCTCTGTGACCATATGGACGCAACACGCCAAGCACATCTTGGAGGTGCTTATCCATATGGCAAAGATACTGGAGTGAATTGCCATTTCCGTCTCCAGTGGACCACTAATTGTCTGCTTATCTTGGGTGACCCTACATGGTATAGCTCAGAGCTTCATTGAGGTACACAAGCCCCTTCACCACCACAAGGTACTGATCCAGAAGGGGATTAATCCTTTAAGGCTTCTTAATTCTCCCATTGACTGACAGCCTGCACTATTTGCATTATGGATATCACAAGGTAGAAATTATGACATTTAAACTTTCTTACAGCTTGCAAGATCTGAAGTAAAATCTATATCCTGAGATAAAGGTCTTCTCTGTTTTGGCAAAATCCCCACAGAACACGTATTGACTGAATGTCTGTACTGTAAACAAGCTGAATCCGGTCACGTTGCTCCATCCAGCCACATCATTTCTGTCCCTGTATTGGGATTATTTAGTAATGCAGCTATACGGCAGCCAGGACATATTACAAATCCCACAAGAGATCAATTGCTGCTCATTTCAGGAATTCCCAAAGGGTGTTGGTGATTATTATTTCAATTAGCAAAGCCATAATTACATACCTCGAAGGGGAATAATACTGCCTACACAGACATGATACCTGGTGGTTTAGGGTTTACTAATAACACCTTCACCCAAGCCAAAAGGAAATATACAGTTTTTTTAATTCTTCATTGCATCCAAGATACGTTGTGAGCCTTCCAGGTATAGCATATAAAATAACTATACAATTTGACACCTACAATATGTGGATTATTATTATTTTTTTTCACATCATTATTTATTTAGGTATATCTAAGTTTCCCTGTTTTTATCTTTTTCTCTAATCTAACACATGCTGCTTATATCAGACACACACATTACATGGAGTCATTCTATACACATACACAAAAAAATAACACTTGTTTTTTACACCCCAGAGGTGCTTACATAGGCACAGTGTACCTACCAATACACTGTAACCCTTTACTTAACTTAAAGCCAGCAGCAGCTCAATGCAGATATCTACAGATCAGTGTCTGGATCCTCACTTCCTGTTCCCGTGTGAAAACAGAACTACACATTCCATGATTCTTTGCTGCACACACTGACATTACAGATTGATACAAATGTATTAGCTGCCTGTGATTGGCCGAAGCGAATTATGAACTTTTATGCTAATTTTAGCAGGGATTTCCGGGGTTGTTAACACTGAAATCTACTGCTGGCAAATTAAAGAGATTTAGCAAACATCTGGGTGAGCTTGTTAGATGAGAATCAGTAGTGTATGAAAACATTTGTGCATGAAAATACCAAAATGAACACTATCAGATGCGTTCATATTCTAGGAAACCTAAGCATGGCTTTAATTAGAATGCAGATTATTGTCTGCATAAAATCACTGGTGATGTTATAATAAAACTCTGGTAATTTTCTGATAAGATGACCATACCTTACTTAGCTGGTTCCCGGTGTAGATCAATGCTATGTATATGTAATTTCCTTTTACCTTTAAGAGTTTAATCCCTCATGTTTTTTTACTTAGACACTCTTCCACTTCAGTCCCTAATATCCGCTTAAAAGTTTTTGTTTTTTAAATTCCAGTTTCTTTGCATGGTAAATAAATTGTATTATTTTAAGAACATTCTTGCCAAATGAAATAATGCACAACGGCTTTGACCTTCCCAGCTTTACTGTTGATTTTAAACACATATAAGATGTATAAATGGAGGTGGTTTTACATTCAAAAGAATGGGGACAAAATCACAGAGTTGGTCCAGTCCAGACATTCACTAGAATGCCCTTTACCATCCTGACATGTACAGAAAACAGAGACAACAATTTAATCTATTCTTCTACACTATAGATCACTTATTTCTGACAAATAAAGATTGCCTGAGACCTTGCTTTTTGATAGATGTTCACTAACTAAAAACTTCTGTAAAAAAATATGCTGTGTGCTTATATAGAGCCCTATTCAATTGGCCGAATTGCAATTTAATAAGGCTGATATTTAGGAGAAGATTTTGAGAGAAATGAACTTGGGACAGATTCCCAATCATGGAAGGTTTGCAGTGGAATAATAAATTGATAGAAAATAAACTTCATAAAGAACCCCATTTTTAGTGCTTTTTATTGTTAACTGAAACATAAAACCTTAAAATAATGTAAGTACCTTTTCAGGTAATACATTCTTTTTAGTAGAAAAAACATTATTCACATTTTAAAATAGATTTTTTTTGAGGATTTTTATTTGCTTGGAGCAAGGACTTATTTAATTAGATATATTGGTAAATTGTTGTTGTTGTTGTGTCCGACTCTTGATGACCATATGGACGCAGCACGCCGGGCACGTCTGTCTGTTTCTGGCTTATTGTGCTTACCAAAGATACTGGAGTAGGTGCCATTTCCTTCTCCAGTGCACCACAATTTGTCTCCCCTCTCTGCTATGACTGCCCATGTTGGGTGACTCTACATGTATAGCTCACAGCTTCATTGAGGTATACAAGCCCCTTCATCACCACAAGCTAGCGACCCAGAAGGGGATGGGTAAATTACATCTTTGCAAATCGTCTGCTTTTAAAAAAAAATATATTATTTTTTTCTATTTTGCAGGCCACCTGAAATAAAGCTAAAAAATGTGACGGGTTTATCAAATGAAAACGTGAATTCTTTGACTTCTAGTTTGGAAGAACTCGCAAAACAACTGTGTGGAGAGGTACAATTTAATTTGTTTATACACCTTAACAGACCATAGTACGTTTTAAGATGATATTGGTAATCCCCTCTGAAGGAGGAGTTTTCATACAGATCTTAAAGGGGCACGGTGAAGACTTTATATATGATCACATTTAAAACTGTAGGTAATAAGCCCGTTACCAGTTGTTATTTTAAAACTTTATTTTCTTACTGTAAATTTACACCTAGCAAGCTAGGGCTGCTATCAGTACAATGATTGGTCATAATTTCAGATTGCATCCTGGGGTCTGTATGCATTGTCTTCAGTTGAAGGCTATATAACGACGAGAAAAATGCTCTTGTGCAGAACCCAGGAAGTAATTAATTTAAATGGGTCGTTAAATAGGAGCCTGTTAATGACATCTTTGGGTCCTATTGTCTATCTCAATACTCACTCCTCGTTTTATGCTTCTCCATGGACAGGTGATGATCTACCAGCTTGCAGATCATGTGCAGTGCTTCCTAACAGAACATAACCACCCACCCCCCAAATCATTTCATGAGGAGATGTTAAAAAACCTACAGAAACAGCAGGAGCAAATCGCTCTTGAGGAGGAGAGGCGGAGAGAAGAGATTCAGAGGAAAGAAGAGCAGACGGTAAGATGTGCAAGATATGGATAAGAAAAACGCATGGTCAACTGGGCAACCAAAAATATATAAAGAGACACTAAAAGGGGACACTGTAAAATAATTTGCCAAAAAATATGAATAATAAAGCAAACCTTAGATTTTTTTTTTTACGGTGTAGTAAAAAGGCAGATGTTTTATTTGAAAATCAAAACTGCAACCAACCCCAGGGTGGAGACAACTTATGGGGACTCACTTTGGAATAAGCTAGCTATGATATCTGCCCTATTGCAGAGCTACGTCTTTATACGAAGTTGTTCAAAGGTCTTATTTCCTTGTGACTGAGGGTATTACTTCTTACAAAGCTGAGAAATCCTACTAGGCTCTATGCTCTAAAATGTAGGGTGTTCTCATGGTAGCCATTTTTATCAGGTATTGCTCATGTGACTGAATTTTTAAGCACAGAAACACATTGGTTTTTATTTTTATTTATTAAATAGAAAATTGCCCGATGGTATGATTGTTGCCCTCGTGCCTTCTGTGTGTGTGTAAACCCCTTGAATATGTCACAGCACCGCCCCATGAGGACATCCAGCGTGGCAGACACTGCTCTTTTTATATTATTAGATATTTTATTTGACATACAATACATACAAATCAACATTTTATGCTTTCCGAATTAATACAATGTTATTCTCATACCATATATAAATACGTAAGAATGCAGGATTAAACTATCTATGTTCCTCCACTTTCCATAACGACATCATTTTAGAAACACATTGTTATATTATTCACACCTTTTTATTTGTGCTGATTGAAAAAAAAAAAAAAAATAGCAGGAAAAAAATACATGTTGGTATGCAGATCAAGTAGATAATGTAATCCCGTATTTCATTTGTATTTCTTGCATTTTGTACAAAGTTTCTTGTTTGATGTTTTTTATTTTAGAGGAAAGAAATTCTTGATGAAATCCAGAGACGTGAGGAAGAAAAAAAAGAAGAGAAAAGAAGGAAGGAGATGGCAAAACAGGTATTAGATGTGGGGGAAAAAAATAACAATAGGATGGGGACTGCTAGATTTGTAGAATATTGTAGGTATACAAAATTCTGTTTTAATACATCAATTGCGGAGCTGTTGAGACTTCCAAGGTTCATTTACATCTAAATACCCAGGACCATAGCACCACATCTTGATTGTGTTTCAGGCTGCCTGAAGATGTATTGGAATGTATAGTTGTATATGCACACACAGGTCTACATGCAGTGATTTATATACATATACACCTAAAATTATGATTTGAGATATAAAAAGGGGATAGTGAATGCCCAGAGGAAAATCTCAACAGCCTTATGAATATCTGAAGTACATTAGTTTAATCATTAGTTGCATGTTATGTGCTTACTATTTTAAAAGGACAGAGCATAGGTTGATCTTATACACAAAAGCAAACTGATAAATGTTCAAAAAATAAGAGAACTTGCCAATTTTACTTTTTCTATATTAGAAAGCGACAGGATGTAATGAATTACAGAGAAGGAAGAATACAATGTAATGTACATTGTTGGTTGTTGTCTGCCTAGTCGCTCCAGCGCATTTAGGGTGTGTGTGTTATTCTACATCAGGCTATGTTTGGCTTTAGACCACTGCTTTAACTACTCTACATCCATTTACTGCCATTGGAAAGTCAAGTAAACCTTGTACTGATATTGTGACGTAAAGAATTTAAAAGCTTTTAAAGTGTGTGTGTGTGTGTGTGTGGCGCTCCATGCCAGCAACTGAGGCCCTCGCCCGCTGCCCTCGCTACTCTAACTCATTCTCCAAGTCTACTGATGCATTTATACATAGAAGTTCAAAACAATATGAAAACTTGGTGTAATTTATAACATCACCATGTTCCAAATCTTCTGCATCTCATAGGTCCCCTTGAGCATTGCAAAAACCAGATGGTCCCCAGATTAAAAAATCACATTGTGAGCCACTGATCTAAATCGAGATGATAAATAGTAGTATACTTTTCCCAAACTACAGCAGAGCTGCCTACAAATACTGCTCCAAAAATAACTTTTGTATATCCCACAGTAACAAATCAGACTGATTACTGAAGCTGGTTTTAGAACTTTAGGTAACCATTGTATGTTTTTTTTTAAAGTGTTTAGTATCACTAGATTATTTATGGACATTATAATAAAGGTGCCCGTTGCCTGACTTCTTTTCTGAATATGTTGAACTAATGTCTTATTCTCTATTGCAGTCCTTCTCAAAGTACTTCTAAATATAGTCTCCTTGTATACGTAATATCTAGTGCTATGTGTGAGCTTAAATGACTACGTATATAAAATATATACTCTTGTACAAATACACTGAAAAATATGATGTTAAAATGTTGGTTCTGCTGGCTTTGAATACACATGGAATTTATACCTGCACAATAGGTTTGCGGCATTTACAACTGCCAGTGCTCTTATTAGCTGTACAACAATGTTTGTTGTTGTTAATTTGTTTTTGTTTGTTTATTTTGTCTAAGCCATGCTTATTATCAAGCTTAGTTATTTTACATATCCTATAGAAAAATCCTAATCCTATAGAAAAAAATAAAAGGGATATGGCTTATATTTGTTTGTGGAACGGGATGTGTCCTGGAGGCTATTTTTTATGGCATCCAGTGTGAAATGGTAATCCCTCCCCCCATCTTATTTTTTTTAGGAGCGTATTGAAATCGCCAACCTAACGTACCAGGAAAATGTGAGCAAGAATAATAATTCGGGACCTAAAACGCCAACAAACACAAATGGAACTTTTCCTGAACTGGGAGGAAATAGCAGAAATCGAACAAATTCTGCAGTGCGCTCAAAGTAAGTGAAACTACTGCTTATATACTATTGTGAAGAAATGCAAACTACTGTATTTGTCTGGAGACTGGCTAGCTCTAGATCCTCCATACTCAACCTGCGGCCCGGCAAGCTTCTATGTGCGGCCCATAGCAACTTATCATGTTAAATTATTGGGCTGCCTTATACAAGGCGTTTAGGAGCAGATTTCAAGATTCGAGTAATGGTAAGAACTGTTTGTTGCTTGTAGAAAATCTCTAGCACTTAGAAACAGCAACTATAACACAATTAGCTGCATAATTGATCAAGTTCAAAAACAATATGAATGTGGAAGTTAATTTTAAAGTAAAGAGGGATGGTAAGGAGCACTCAGAGATTTGGAATATCGTGCCTGACAAGACTGCTCACCTGATCCTTATGTTGTTTGCATCAACGTATCTTTTCTAATCATCCTATTCTAAAATTAAATATGCAAAGAACATATATGGAAATCAGCTTGCTGAATATCACCTTGATGATATACTGAGAGTAGCATAAAACAATTATAAACCTGATTTGTCTAAAATAATCAAAAGTTTGCCAGCATTAAATATAGTACAAATTTTTAAATAAACACTTAGTTACATTTAAGTTTGAATTTTATTTTTTTAATTATTATATTACGGTGTGTTGCATACTATGTTGCGGCCTGCATAATGTTGCAAACATATGTATGTGGCCCGAGGGGGAGGGGGAAGGTTGAGTGGCTGCTCTAGATGATGATAAGAGTGAATGGCCATCTGATCCTAGGGCCTGAATCAATTGCAAGCCTGCAACTCGCGCGATGTAGGCCTTATGTCTGTGGGTGTATTGCGGGCTCCCGTTTGTATACAATTCCTGAGCTATTCAGTTGCTCAAACCTGCAAGTTACTGGCCCAAAGCCAAAACTGTAAACCATGCACTGGTTCAGGGCAGGAACATGATCATTTAAGCAAGACCGTAACCTCCCATTTTGTATCAGCCAATAGAAAATGAGAATGAGAAAATGAGTCATTATGAGGGTATTAAACATGGAGGTTACATGTCAATCAATTTGGTTCTGGGGTCCGATATGCGATCAGACCCGCAAAATAAAGAATAATAAAAATGAATGCCAATACTGTTTCATATGTGTGGCCTGATATGTATTAACTCATTGATTCCTGAGATCGATATAACCACGAAATGACATATACAAATAAATCTTATATGCTGCCGATTTGCGGGCTTGAGACTGTTGTACAATTATTTCTAATGTCTATTATCACTTTCCCCGTTATTTACAGTGCAGTAGTGATTTTTTATTTGCATCTACAGTGTTACAAATAGGTGTTTAACCCCCTTGCGGGTCCTCCCTAGCACTCGTAGGATTTTCTCCTTCATTTGCCATTTACAGGTGTGAAAACATTTCCGGGCTTGGGGAATTGGAGCAATTGAATAGCGTTATAGCGATTTTTAGTGGTCGTAACTCTTGCAGAAGTGAAAGATCAAAGGCTTCGGGAGGCTTTAAGTTACAGTTTAACAATCGCATAGTTTTCAAGGACATAATTGGTTTGGAGCCCGCAAAAACGCCAACCGAATAGCAAATTACCTTGCGACCTCACTTACGGGCTACGGTAACATGCAATAGTTTAATTGAATCGGGCTCTTAGTGTCTGTTCAGAGTCTCTCACAGCCTCATTTCACAGTTGCCAGAACCAACCTCACTCAGATGAGTCCCATATAAAGTTATTTTATGTGCATAGCTCACATAGCTGCTGATGCTGTTAGTTTGTTACTGAATTAAACACTTCTAGGGATGAGCTCTTATATTGTCCTCAAATTCTTATTTTTCTTATTATTTATCATTCTAGTTTTTCTGAACAGTAGCAACATTTTGGTCTTCAAAATGTAATTGTAGTTATGTCTTAAACCAAAATATTTAATTGCACATTCTATTCTAATTTACACAATTCTTTACAAGGCGAGATCGGCAGTATTCTGTGTGTGGCAGTGATGACAGTAACGCTTCCTATGAAGTGCTAACGTTTGATATCGGGTGCAGCGGCCAACTGGTTGTGCACAGAGGAAAATGTGTTGGTGAGTAAGTCGCAGAACTAGGTCTTTTTTTTTTTTTCTTCTTCTATTTTAAACGTTTTCTTATTCTGAAATGTTGTTTGTAAAAACGTTTTAGTTCATTATATTTTAGTCTTGTTTGTAACTCTTTAAATTGTTTGGCTATGTCAATGGATAACTTCTAATGTTTTTAATGCTAGGTAAAATAATGTAATTTATTATTTTTATATATATATAAACACACACATTTTTATTTTAGTATTTTTGCTTCTGTTCCTTACTAAACTATTTTTGTTTTCAGTTTCTTTGTTCCACACGGGCTTCAGCAATATAGGCATACATTTCCTCTTCAATTGGCTGTCCTCCTCCTCCTCCGTTACTATGAGGAAGCTAAGAAACCCCCATTTAGTAAGATGAAAAGTCCCCTCATAACATTCATTCAGTGAATAGTCAACTGAATTTCAAATTATATATGTATATATGAAATTAAAATGTATTAACTGATACATAGTTATATAGTAATTTACGTTGAAAAAAGACAAAAAAGTCCATCAAGTTCAACCTTTTTTTGAGATCTCCTCTGATCTTTGTAATATGTTAATTGCTTGTCAATTGATCCAGAACAATGCAAACAGAAAAAAAAACATTGAAACATTTCCAATTTTCTCAAAAAGGGGGGGAAATTAATTGCTGACATCAGATACTGGCAACTGGATTCCTCCCTGGATCAATACTCCTTCTCTAGTTCGTAATCCAGGATAACACTAAATGTCCTTTTTACCCAAAAATAAATCTAATCCCTTTTTTAAAGTTATCTATCGAATCACATACATTTTCAAAATTGGAGGGCGTCAGGATGTGTATATATGACTGTGAATAGGAAACCATTACAGGCTCTCACAGCAAAGCAGTAAGGGTTCCTGGATGCTGCAAACTTTGTGCTCCGTGGGAATTGGAGACAAAAAACATTTTCTGTCACGTATGCTGTTTGGTCCTTCCCCACCATGATAAATGCTACAATATGTTTGCCAACATTAATCATATGAAATGCATCAGGTGATATCCATGCTGTTGACTGTTGTATTCATTGATTGATATATTTGTTTATATGTATTAATCCCTAAATCAAAAAATTCAATAAAAAGTATTTATTTGATTTAGGCATTGGTCCTGTGTATCTCTAGAAATGTGTTGCAAAGTGATCTCTAATTTACTCTACTGCATTGTTTCTGATTGGAGGAATCGATTTCTAGGTCATTGTCCAGGATTTTCAGTTTATGGAGTATCACTAATTTAGGTGTGTTTGACAAATGTACCAATTTCTCTAAGGTAGATCTCGTCTTTCCATGCAGGAAAAGATGACCAGCTCGGGAAATCTGTATATAATGGCCTGGAAATTACCTCTGGAAACTTTGTCATAATATATGAATGGGTCCTTCAGTGGCAGAAAAAGATGGGCAAGTTCCTAACTAACCAAGAGAGCGAGAAAGTGGAGAAGTGTAAAAAACAGGTAACATGTTTATCAGTTTTCTGTTTAAGAGTTTAAATATTTGTTAGAATAAGTGTATGAACTCTGGTATTCCCAGTAGAAACATGCGGATGTGAGCCCTGGACCATTAAGAAGGCTGAGCGCAGTAGAATTGATACCTCTGAATTGTGGTGTTGGAGAAGACCACATGAAATCAAGAGAAGCTGTTCGCTGGAAGATTTGATCATGAGGCTAAAGATGAAATGTTTTGTCCATATCATGAGAAGACAGGATTCCTTAGAGAAGACTCTGATGCTGGGGAAGATTGAAAGTACACGAAGAAGGGGATGCAAGGCGAAGATGGATAGAAGATGTCATTGAAGCAATAAACATGAGATTGAGGGAAATCAGGGGGGCAGTGGCTGACTGATAGGCCTGGTGTGCTGTGATCCATAGGGTGATGGAGGGTCTAACACGGCTGAACAATAACCGTGTGTTACTGAGAAGGACGCCCAGGAGTTAGGTTGCACACGAATTTAAGCCGAATTTGCCAAGTTTTGGCACTCGAAAATAGGCTACGAAATGGAGGACGAAAAAAATGAAAACGAGACTAAAGCAGAACGACGCACGCAAATAACCGCCAGGCACGTACAAGTTAGCCAGGAACGTAGGAGATACACAATATACCATTACAACAGACGGAAAATGCTTGCAAGCCAAGTAACGCACATAAAAAATCCGCCATTTTACAACCCTAACTTGCAAATAATAACATTACAATTCTAAAATGGTGCTTTACACGCCTAAAAAAACGGTTTGGCCTCACGCAGGCAGCCTATTTACACTGCGCACTTGGCACATTGCTGACACTATCTCCTCCGGTGATCAACAGTCCAACTGTACATTTTCAGATGCAGGAAAATCCAAAGAGATTGTTAGCTCTTCAGGAGCAAGACTTACATTGTGTCGCATTGCCATGACCTTTTTTTTTCCCACGAGGATACCAGCCACTCATAGATTTATGTTTGTGTATACACATGCCCTCACTGTCAATGTACTTTTTGCATTGGACTTAAAGGCTTTTAGCATCTAATTGGTTGGGCTTATGTATTCCGATATATGATATACTAGAGGGAGAAAGCTTATGTGGGAGCAGGGGTGAAATATTAGCCAAGACCTACATTACAAGAAAGATAAAGGTTTTATCTAGGAAAGTATTTGTAATGGAGTCTGGCAACCATTTTGGATAATTTACTTTTAAAAATACTCATCCGTTCCCCTCTATTTTGTAATCAGGATGTTTAAGTATCTGGTGCATTGTCACATTGGTCTTTGGATTGTGCCAAACTAATAAAGCATTTACACCATAGGGATAATATGGTTTCTATTTAAAATTCTGCATAGTTGTACCTAATTCTCAATTATTTTTACTTTATCTAACAGATTCAGGGTACAGAAACTGAGTTCAATTCTCTCACTAAACTGAGCCATCCCAACATCGTGCCATATCTGGCCATGAGGATTAAAGAGCTTGAAGATTCCATTTCTGTCGGAATTGTTACTGAACATGTGAACGGCTCTACGCTGTCCAGCTTCCTCACAAGGGAGGTTCCTCTTGAAGTGGATCAGCTTCGACATTATGCCTCTCAGCTCTTGGCTGCTCTGGACTATTTGCATAGTAACTCCGTTGTACACAAGGTGCTGTGCGCATCCAGTGTATTGGTGACCAGCAATGGGACTGTGAAACTAACGGACTACAGCCTTTCCAAGCGCTTGGCGGATGTCTGCAAGGAAGATGTTTTTGAACAAACTAAGGTCCGCTTTAGCGAGGATGCCCTGCCAAGTAAGACAGGGAAGAAGGGGGATATCTGGAAGCTTGGTCTGTTACTGCTCTCACTGAGCGAGGGAAAAGTAACCAAGGAATATCCTGTGACAGTACCCAGTGACCTGCCGGCTGACTTACAAGACTTCCTAAAGAAGTAAGCTTGATTTCTGTATTTAGTGCTAGAAGGTAGCATAGCTGCTGAAAAGGTGATGATTCTGTGTTGGCTTAAGTTAACCAACCAATGCCTCCAATTCAATTCAATAAAACAAAGAACAATTTAAAATAAATAAATGTTTTGTGTAAATAATAATGCAAACTGTAATATCTTTAATATTACCTGGAACTTCCTGCTGTTGGTCTATTGCTGCCAACAACTCTGTAGTTTACTTAGTGTATCTTATCAGATGTTTATTACACAAGGCATGAGCCGTAGTGATACATAATTTTATAAATTCTAAAATAACCTTTACACATGTTTGCACTGCTTTGCAAGGAAGTAAGTGGAATAAGAGGAACTAGTACATACATGATCAAATCATTTGTTATAGATTTAAAAAAACAAACAAAAGTTAGTGTGTATATATATATATATATATATATATATATTTCTTTGTATTACTTTATTATATTGAAAGCATTTCTGTGTCCCTTTTAGAAGTGACTTAATAGAAGGACCACTGTGATGCATTTAAAAGTAAAGGTCATGCGTTTGTTTATTGGGCAGATACTATTAAAAACAATACACAGTTTAAATTACATGAAAGTTAAAAAAAAAAAATATTTTTATATTATCTATTTCCCCCCAAGCAGAACTGCTTATCTCCACACCTCTGTCTTATCAGGGGGTGTGGTTCACTCTGGGGGCTGGACCATAATTGTGACTACAGCCATTATCATATTCCCACCCTCTTTACTGAACATGTCTGATCCAGAACCTAAACTGGTCATACTTTTTTTTCTTTTTAGTCCAAGCAGAGCTGACCGCACCTCCTTTTTGATAAATGACAATTTCAAAAGAAAGAAAAATAATATTAACTTCTATTGTAATCTACATATTGTCTTTAATAGTCTATACCCAACAAACAACCATATTCACTGTATTTGTAAATGTATTACAGTGGTCCTTTAAATCTAGGAATCTGCTGCTGCTGGCATCTAACACACGCAGCTTATATCAGACACACACATTACATTGACTCACACACAGATGTTTTTTATTTCAAAATAAAACATGTTTTACACACCCAAGAGCTTCTTACATAGGCACATTGTACCTACCAATAGAAACACTGCATTCAAGTACGGGTTTTAAACCCTTTACTAACCTTTAAGCCAGCAGCAGCTCAATGCAGAGATCAACAGATCAGTATCTGGCTCCTCCTGCTTCCTTCTACAGGGGGACTACACATCCCATTATTCCTTCCTGCACAAACTGCCATCACTGATTTATTACAATGTATTAACTACCTGTGATTGGCTAAAACAAATTTATGAATGTTATGCAAATTGAAGGAGGGATTTTCAGGGGTGTTAACTCACAAAAGCAACAGCTTGCAAATGTAATAGGTTTAGGAAACACCAGGGTCAGTTTATTGTTTATTTGGGTTTTTTTTTTCTTGTAAAAAATGTTTGCATACACTACAGATTCTCCTCTATCAGACGCGTTCATAAGACCCGAAACTTATATAGGCCTTTAAAAATGATCTTTTCTACAAATGAAGATGAAATGTGATATAATTTCTATGTTTATTATCTCTGCAATGTGTGGGCTTTAAGGACCACTGTGGTCAAAACCTTTCAACAAAACTTTACATTTCTCCCTTTTTTTATATGCAATTTTTCTTTACTGCAACATTCCATTTTCTCTTTTGTGTTGACTTTCCCTTATGAACTGTGTGTCTTTGTAAACTAATAAGCTTTCCAATAATCCTTTGGACAGCACTGGCAGTTGTAGATGGCCCATTATCATTGTGCTGACAAGCTTCTTGTGCATTCAGCGTCTCCTTCCAACTCCAGAACTTGATCAGCAGAAAAAAAATATTGATTACACTACAGCTCAATTGTAAATAAAATTTAATAAATGAAGGGTTTGATTTTTTTTCTTTTTTTTATATTGTGGAAACATTTTGTCTCTTCTAAAGTGTAGTTCTGCCTCCAAAGCAGCAGTAGTAGCATTTTTAATTTGTTGTTGTTCAGTCGTGTCCGACTCTCAATGACTATATGGACACAGCATGCCAGGCACATCTGTCTGTCTGTTTCTGGTTGTCCTTATCTATATAGTTTTCTTGGCAAATATACTGGAGTGGGTTGCCAGTTTCTTCTCCAGTTAAGCAAAATTTATCTGATCTCTGCTATGACTTGGCTATCTTGGGTGACCCTACATGTTATAGCTCACAGCTTCACTGAGGTACACAAGCCCCTTCACCATGACAAGGTAGCGATCCAGAAGGGGATCTTTAACTTACCTAGTTCACATGTATATTCCGTAGGGCTTGACAACTTTGGTCTAAATCTAGGATGCTGATTGGTTGTTTTCTTTCCCATAGATGTGTCTGTTTGGAAGACAAGGAGCGCTGGAGCCCGCAACAACTGCTAAATCACAGCTTTATCAATCCTCCACCCCCAAAATGTCCTGTTAGTGAGGAAAGTCCAGAAGGTAAGGGAAAGGTTTATGTAAGTGTTGTTCAGTCCTTCAGTCATGTCCGACTCTCGGTTACCATATGGACCACAGCACGCCAGGCACATCTATTGTTATGCTGCTGGTTGTGCAAATCCATATGGTTTTCTTGGCAAGATACTGGAGTGGGTGCCAGTTCCTTCTTGTCTGATCTCTCTCCTATGACCTGCCCATCTTGGATGACCCTACATGGTTTAGCTCACAGCTTCATCAAGGTACACAAGCCCCTTCACCACAACAAGGTGAAGGGGCTTGACATTTTGTGACAAACTGCAGAAGCACTTTTTGGAGTTATTATTATTATTATAATAATAATAATAATAATAATAATAATAATAATAATAATAATATTATAGTTGTCTGCAATGGCAGTAGTTTTTCTGTAGGTTTTAAGAAAAGTATTCTTAATTTTATACAAGGCTTACCAAATACTGATGGGTGTTTCAAAGATCAAATATACAAATTACTATATTGTAGACTATTCTGGTGTATATAGAAAAATAACAGAACACTTCTGCAGTTTGTCACAAAATGTTCTTTTTTTTTTTTTTTCTTTTCTTTTTTTTTTTTTTTACTGTACGGGTCGTTTATCATTATTATGTTGTGCTCAGATTTTACAGGAGTGGACTGTACCGAGACGGTGATACCCAGCAGCCTCCTGTCTAATGCCATGTTCCACATAGAATCACAGAGACAGTTTTCTCGGTACTATAACGAGTTTGAAGAATTGCAAATGCTCGGAAGAGGAGCCTTTGGAGCTGTCCTTAAAGTAAGTCTTGGACAAAAACAGCCTGATTTATCACCACAAGATCACTATAGAAAGTCATGCTGCTTATAATAGCATGGGCTATATAGTTGATTTATATACATTATTTTGTGAAAGCCCAGTGTCCATTCTAAAGCAAAATAGTGTATATGAAATATCAGCAATTATTGGCAATAAGATCATGGGTTCATGAGAGTACATTTTTACTTTTTTCTTTGTTCAAATGTTTGTTGCACTTGCCTATTACTATTCATTAATTTAACTTGGAAAAAATACTTTTGTCCATCAAGTTCAACCATTTTAAATCTAATCTGTTTTTTGTAATATGTGGATTAATTGATAATTCCTTTATTTTTTAGAAACAATGTTTTTAGAAAGAAAATGAATCTATAAAAGAAATAGTCTTATTTTAAATATTACATGTAATTATTATTAACGGTGGGAGGCCATTACTGTGTTTACGTATCTGGTTTGTTACTCTGAATGATTATTAAATTGTAAATTGCATCAATGTATGGATCCAATTGACCAAAATGTATGTGTTTTTTTTTTTTCTTCTTTTTTTGTTTTTTTTTAAGCCCTTTCAACACATGTGAATGGAAATCCTGTATACAGCCAAGGTCCCACCTAAAGGGACAAATCCATTCTTAACAGAAAACATTTCATGCTTGCACCAAAGCCTAATTGTACACAATAATTGATAAATGGATGTTTTTTTTTTCTTTCTAAACAAAATGCATATTATCAAACCAAGTTCTTCAAAAGATTCAAATTCAGTGATTCTTTCCGTGTCTGCATATATATATATATATATATATATATATATATATATATATATATATATATATACACATATATATATATATATACATACATACATACATACATACATACATACATACATACATACATACATACATACACCTGTCACAAAAGTTGTGTGCCATGTCAATAACATCGTAGTAATAAGTTTTCTAAATCGCTCTAAACATGTGCAATTTCTTTACTTTTAGGTTCAGAACAAGCTGGATGGCTGCTATTATGCAGTAAAAAGAGTTCACATTAATCCAGCTAGTAAACAATTTAGAAGAATTAAAGGTGAAGTCACGCTGCTGTCTCGTCTCAATCATGAGAATATCGTACGATACTACAATGCTTGGATAGAGAAGCACGAGCATCCCTCTTCTGTCACCCCAAAACCTGAGGTCACAGGAGAGAAGAAAGTGGCTGTAAAACAGGAGCAGGTAGTAAAGAATGAGCTGGGGCTGTTTGATGATGTGGAGGACAATGCTCCTGCCCCCATCATGACGAGCTCGGTGGAGTGGAGCACGTCTTGTGAGCGATCGTCCAGTGCACATTGTAGCAATGCTGACCAGGATTCGAGTGATGATGATGAGGATGACGATGAAGAGGGTGTATTTTCACCATCATTTCTGTAAGTACACATTCTATTTATTTATGATTATCTAGAGGGGTGAGTTGTTTCCTTTTGCCCCAAAACAAATTGTTTCCTAGTTCAGTGCATTATATCACTTGAAGTGTGCAGCTTTTATTTAAGTTGTTTCTTTTTCCTGTTTTAGTCTCATCGTATTTCAGCTATTTTTTTATAAGAATGGACATTATGTTTCATGTAGTAAACTCTGTATATTTAACAGGCCAGGGACAGATTCTGACAGTGAGATCATTTTTGAAAATGACGAAGATGGGAACAGTCCTGTGCAGGTAAGTGATGCATTTAATCTCAACCATTTCCATCTAGTTACAGGTGGTACATGGTCATAGACACATTAGAAGAAACCTCTATCTGTCCTGATAAATTGTACAGTTTAGAGACCACAACATTTTAATTGTGCTGAGAGATGCAGGATTAACATTACACAGCTCCTGCAAACATTGCACTTACAGTTGTGATAAGGTGTGTGTACATATATGTGCACAGTGAGAGGCTGGTTAGTTCATATTTGATAAATAAATTGGTAATCAATTTTAGGGGCAAGAACAAGAGCTTTTCAAACTAAGTCTATTTTTGGAGCTTCCATTAAAAATAATACATGTGTAAACCATCGCAAAGAAAGGTGTTAATATGGAAGTATAATTTAAAAACATAATATGCTCACTTTGGAGAGGTGGGTTATGGGATTGCAGCCATACAGAGCATACTTCAAGTAACTTGGCCTGCATAATTAATGCAGCCTATGCTGATTGTGCTTTGACCGTAGTTTCCAGCATAAGGAGGAGCAGCGACCATGCTTTAGGGGAACTATGTTTTTAAGTTAGATTTTCTTGCTAAAGCATTTCATTTATTAGTTGTAAACTTGTGGCCCTAGGGACGGCTATGGTCCTCTGCCTGCTCCATGTGACTCTCATGGTGTTTTGGCATATGTGCAGTTGGATATCTATCATTGCCTCCTTTATTAAGAGAGGCATCATTGCTTTACACCATAACGGTACAGTAGAGGACTAGACACACAATACTGCACCAGGGGCCATATATAACCATGGCACAAGAAACATTTTTTTTTAAGGGTAGAAGACGAGAAGAGATTGTGGTGGGGAAATAAATACAAGTCATGAAAGATAAAATGGTGCTATGTTGATGATTTTGGGCATCATTAAATGCAGTTTATTGTAGTGCGTGGTCCACTACTTTATTTCTGTGGATCCGTGGCCATTGATAGAAAAAACGTCCCCATACAGCCGGTAAATGTGGGACTTTAGTGGGGCATTATTATACGTTTTAGCCCATTCATCTGCTGTCAGAGACCGTTTACTACTACTTTACTGTGGTTTAATTTTTAGGTTTTCTTTTCAAACAGGAAGAAGCGTGTGACAAGAAACGTGAAGAAGACGACAAAGCTTCCACTGTTGAAATGTCTCAGACTGTGCATTACCTTTATATTCAGGTAGGATCGGTAACCCCTTCTGGATTGCTACCTTGTTGTGGTCAGACAAATCGAGGTCCACTGGAGAAGGAACCAACAACCCACTCCAGTAACTTTGGATATGCTTATCCATAAGGTTTCTTTGCAGAGACATAACTATTGTGTCTGGTGTGCTGTGGTCCATAGAGTCACAGAGAGTCAGACACAACTTAAGACAATTTGCAATGTTTCAGTGTTTGTTTTTTGTTAGTTTTTTTGCCTTCCTCTGGATCAATTAACAATCAGCATATTGCAGATCAGAGGATATCTAAAAGGTTTGAACTTGATAGACTAAAAGTCTTTTTTTTTTTTTTTCAACTTCAATTACTATGTAACTACTAGCGACTTGGCGTCAAAAATTACTGAAATAAAATTTGAAGGCTGGCAGTGCTGTTTGCCACACAATGCCCAGCTAACTTGCAGGCCTTTTGATGAGCGCTTTCTGCTTTACCGCTCATTGCAGGCCTCAACCAACCCACCACTTTCATGCCTCGTAACGACCATCTTCGGCATTCATTGAGAGACTCTCCCCACTCTCTGACCCATGTGTCTGTTTCCCCCCCTCTTCCTTCCATGTGTCCCCCCCCCTCCCTGCCCTGTGTTATTTTATTTTTATTTCCCCCCTCTCTCCGCCTGTGTCTTTCCGCTCTCTGTCCCTGTATAAATGTTGCATGTCTCCCGATGAGCCCCGTTGGTTCTTGTTTTCAAAGTCTTTGCGGGATTTGCATTGATCGGCTAAGCGTTTCAGCCTAGTTTGATCCTTTTTTCAAACCGTTGCGTCTTTACGGCTGCCATTTTTTTATTCGCTTAGCCGATGTCCGAAAAATGCAAATTAAACCTCTCACGGGCTCCCTACGTCTCCCCCCTGTGCTGTATGTGAGTTTGTAAGCTATTTTTCTTATTAATTGGCTTTTTTTTGGTGCTTTTTTGAGTTATGTTTGTGAAAAAATATTGTCCGTTTTTAAAGTCGTATCTTGTGTGCTTCGCAATCAGCGCCAAAGTGCTACGGCTTCTGCGCTGATCACCTGCAATCTGTTTTCATCCTCCATTGGTGGAGTGTATTCTGGCAAATAACAGGCATGAGGGGGCAGATGACACACACAGGGACCCTGAAAGGCCACAATTTTTTGGACAAAGGAGTGCTGGTAGGCGCTCATCGCGAGCCCTGCAATTGCAGCAAAGTCGTGCAGGCCTCGCGATGAGCGCCAGCGGCTCTCATTGCGAGGCCTGCAATGAGTGCCTTCAGCGTTCATTGTAGCCTAAGTCCTGCAGGCCTTGCGATAAGCACCCGCAACGCTCATTGCAAGCCAAGTCCTGCGGATGCCCAAGCCCATAACTTTGAACATAGCATGACCGACAATTCAAACGACGACAACTATTATATGTGATATAACTGCTTCTTTCAGCTAGATGTCAGAAGTAGATAAACAGAAATGGGTAGATTATACTGCCATATAATTGGCAATGCATAGTATTCAGTTAATTGCCATTATTTAAGTGTTGTTTAGATATTAATTGGTTGTACCAAATGCTTGTGTTTTTGTCAAATGGTCATACCACAATTATAACCCAAAACACAACAATTGTAATATTTTTGGTTTATTTAGATGGAGTATTGCGAGAAAAGTACTTTGCGGGACACCATAGACCAAGGACTATACCTCGATATGAGCCGTCTCTGGAGGTTGTTTCGGGAGATTTTGGATGGGTTAGCCTACATTCATGAACAAGTAAGTTAATGTCTGATTTGTTTACAAACTTCTAATCACAGTGATATCAGTTTATTGCCCTTAAGGAAATCCTATAATCTTGTGCAGTTGTTCACCAGACAGGTCATGATTTTGTTTTAACACTGTGTGAACACAGGATTAGCAATTATTATTCAACCGTCTCTAATTGCCCCACCTGTATTCCAAACAGTGTTAAACCGAAATCATGAAAGAGAAATGTTTTGGGGACTTCTGGTCCACTGTTTACTGAACTGTGCTTGGGAACTCTGGTTTTTCATTCTGTTCCATGGGGCAACTACTCCAAAGTGTACCTCTGTATTAAAGTGCCTAAAATGTCCTGGGGATATTGTTTGAAATCAAACACTTTTAAATATGTTGAGGGTTTTAATAAAGCTCTGGATGAAAGATATTTATTTCCAGAAAAAAGGGGCAAATGCCGTAAGGTGCCATTAAGGATTTTTGCCATGTTTGTTATGTAAATGTTCTTCTGGGTTTTCCCCCCTTTCCTTATTACATTTTCAGTACTTATTTTTCCTTCTGCTGTTACCAACAGGGGATGATTCACAGAGATTTAAAGCCTGTAAATATATTCTTAGACTCTGAAGATCATGTTAAGATTGGAGATTTTGGGCTGGCTACCGATCACCCTGCCTATGTTGTAAGTATTTTTGTGGAGGGTCAATAATAATTAGGTCTTGTGAAGGCTTTTTGAGCTTTGTAAAATAGGTTCCTGACTACCATTTTGATTGATAAATCTGTGTTGCAGTTAAGATTTATAGAGCCAGATAACTTTATAAACTCAACAACTATGGTGAATCAACCATTATAAAGTTTTGTAGCAATTAACTTATTACATTGGTTTCCACAGACCAGGGTAAAAATTGATGTGGAATATTTGATTATTTGTGCGTACTGAGTTGAGCATGAATTAATCTCCATCTCTTCTATCCTAGATGACGGATACAGCACAAGGAGAAGAGGACAAGGTGCATAGTGACATGGTTACAGTTGATCCTGAAGGTAAATGGGCTTTTGTTAGAGTACAAACTGATCATCTGAATGCCATGAACAAACCGTCTGTATCACTAATTTCTTGATGTACTACATGTCTTGTTAAGTCGTGTGCAACTTTCCATGACCCTATGGACCACAGCACAGCAGGCACATCTTCTGTCTGTTTTGCATATCCACAAGGTTTTCTTGGCAAAGATACTGGAGTGGGTGCCCGTTTCCTCTCCAGTGGACCACCATTTGTCTGATCTCTCTGCTATGACCTGCCCATCTTTGGCGACCATAAATGGTTTTGCTCACAGCTTCATTGATGGTTTGATCACTAAATAACTTGTAAATTCCCTTAATCGGCTTTGAGTCCTATTCGAGCAGTGTAATTTGCGTTATACTTTAAGATCGGCCGTGTGAACTCTTTTCCCCTACATTATAAGTCTATTCAAATCATTTCACTCACAATATTACGTGGCTCAGCTGACGTCCGTAAATCCTGTCTTGTCTGGAAAAAAATGTCAATGTAGGAAGTATGTGTCCACTCGTATGTTACACCAAACCAGGCATTTCACTTAAATTATGGATGACAATTTCATGATTTATTATAATGAGTAAGAATAAGCGCTAATAAATGCGGCAAGAAGCCACTCCTAAGTGTGGGGTTTGTGCAGTAGATTTTGTGGGGACGGAGTGTATCACAATATTTTGCTCACCTTAATCTAAATGATTATTGTGGTACTCCGCAATGGTTTTAAAACCATTTATGGGTGGTGTTTTGTACCCGTAATGTTTTCTTCTGTTTTATTAGCATAGGGTTTTTGGGTAAAAACAGAGCAACTTGTAATATTTTTGTCAGTGGAAAATGTTGCGCTACGTTGCGGCGTAGTCTTGCCGCAGTCACTAGTAGCAGTTCTCATGCAGTGTTTCAGGGATAGAATAGCTGGGGGTTGGGGATTTACTTTGCTCTTAAACATGGTGTGATGGAGGGAAATAGAATTGGGCTGTTTGATGTTACTGTAGGAATGTTGGTGTATATACTTTAAAAGGAAATTTAAGATCTCATTAATATTATATTTTCAGCTTGAAAAGTGGTTCAATTCTTCAAATACATTAAAGCTTTCTTTTTTTCAACAGGCAAAATGACAGGCATGGTTGGCACTGCCTTGTATGTAAGTCCTGAAGTTCAGGGAAACACTAAAGCTTCTTACAACCAGGTAAACATGATTTTACCAAAATTTTCAATCTTGTGGGCAAATGGGGAACAGAGTCTACTTTGTTCCACCACAATATATTTAAGGCCATACTTCTGATTTTGCTCAATTCACTCTGTATTTTATATTAACATCTCTGCTAATTGACTCATGCACATGGCTGGATTTCATAGCTATATTATAATTTCATAGAATATATTTGATATATTTCTGATCTGCCTTTTCATTATTGAAATCCCCATTTTAATGTGTTTTTAGAAAGTGGATCTCTTCAGCCTGGGTATAATTTTATTTGAGATGTCCTATCGACCGATGGATACAAGCTCGGAAAGGATTTCCGTTTTAAGCAAGCTTAGACAGGTAACACGTACTTTCTTATTGGTAAGATGTGGATGATCTACATTTAAATTGAATAAATATTCAAGAATATGTTGAGTACTGATATTTCAAATTAAAAAGGAAAATTGATCTCCCCATACAAGCTACATTGTGTGATAAATGGCATTTAATAAGTGTAAGTGATTTTGTAAAAACAAAATGTAAACATCATTTAATATTCACAGTTTCAGATCCGCCACATGGGACTCCTTCCATTCATATAATTAAAAAAAATGGCACCAAATGTGGGAACCAGAGATAATGAGCACAGACTACTTATAATGTTTTATTTGAATGAGGGGTCTATCTTGATAACATCATGTCTAACTGGGACTTTTGGGCATCATGATGTTTTCCTCTTCACATAGTACTTACAAATGTCCCACCAGAAAGATGTAGAGTCTAATACATTAGTTTATACAAGACTTTAGGCATTTTGTTTAATATAAATATTTATTTAGGTGACTTAATAAATGTTATCCTCCTCTAGGGTTGTCAATAAAAAAATGACACTTCACTTGAAAGAAGCCTCCAGAGTGACAGATTCTCACCTTCTGGATTTCCCTTGACTTCCTGTTCTCTCTCAAGTAAGTTGCCATGTTTCAGAGCTGTGATGTAATTACACCCACAGGGTGGGGCTCCGCACTACAACCAGTGTCACATGCGGCTCTGCTGCAAGCTGACAGTGACATTTTGTGTGTCTGAGCAACATAAAACACGTAATTCTTCCTGTGGGTGTGGCCTAAGGTCACAGCTGTGAAACATGGTACCTTAAACGATAGAGAACATGAAGACAGCTGGAGACTCCAGAAGGTGAGAAATTGTTAATCTGGAAGCTGTTTTGAAGGAAGTGAAATGTAATTTTCTATAATTACTCCGAGGATGATGACATTGTAAGCTAGTTACAAAATGTACATTAAACAAAAAATGTCTATTAAGAGAGGTATTCAATTATTAACATAAAATGCTCTTTTTTTCTGCAGCCCTCTATTGTGTTCCCAAATGATTTTGAGAAATTGGAAACTGAAAAGCAGGTAAAGTATCCCTTCCATTAATAAACATATCCTTTCTTTTTATTTATTTATTTATATATACTGTCACAACCTACAATGATGATGGAGTATAGAGGATCCTAGTCCTCTTTTCTCCTGTAGGTTTTAGACCTAAGATTTGGATGACTCAGACCAATGGACCTTCCTTGTGGATGCAAGAGCATAAGTCCCAGCTTTTGGTAGTGTGCCTGGGAAGAACCTGGCATGGAGTCAGAAACGATCTCCTCTGCCAGCATATGCCCTTGGGTCAATAATACACCTGCACACAAAGTCTTGATGAAAATTATGAACAACTTCTTTATTTTTACACAAGTATTTAAACAACTCACAACAACAGTACAGGGAGTGGCTACCCCTTTGTCCAACCCTTATCTACCTCTTGGCCAATGGGGTAATCTCCACAGTAACTTCATTACCTCTAGCCAATGGACTAGAGGTAAGCTCTGGGAACTTCCAGACCCCTCCCCTGGGCCGCCCACTAGGTGTGGCTAACAGAGTCATTTGGATGCTGGCAGTCAAGAGAGACACATCTCCCTGTCCTCTGGACTTTGCTCTGACTCTCTGAGTGAGAATACCTGTAGACCCCCTGGAGAGATGGTGCCTCAATGTCTGTATAGACCCCATTGTTCCTGACTTAAGTATGTGTACTTAAAGGATTAACCTTGGTGGCCAGCTGGGGGTCCTTCTCCTGTTGCAAGATGTATGTGGCAATGTATCCAGCATGACTACCCCATACTATCATATACATATGTGTACATATTCCACACACTGTCAGTCTATTTAAGTACAAGCGTAAAAGCGCACCCCACATAAAACCACCTAATGTCCTCATAGTATATGGGATTGGGGCAGGGTTTCCACATCAATCCATCTCATGCATTATGATGACTTTTATTGATGGTAATGGGAACCCTGCTCATTTCCTTAGACAATAATCATAATAATATAACAGTATAACCGTATAACAGGGTGTCTGGGAGCCCCAAACCTTTTGTTCCTCCCCATGGCAACAGCATGTGGAAGACCACCCATCCCAAAATGGCCACCGCTGCCAGTCACAAAATGGCCCCAGCATAGTTCACACCCAAATCCAATATGGCCACTGGCTGATTCATGACATATACAATTTTTTATTTTCATGTATTTTTTTTCATATATATATATATTTTTTAGATTCTTCTCAATTGCATATTTACAAACTTAAATGTCAACTACACCAGTTATGTTTTGAACTTTTCAGTTGCTTATCCTACAGTTAAACCAGACTCTGTTGTATGTTATAATATGAAAACAAGAATGAAAGATAATGTTAACATATAAAGCATTACCAATACTTCAGTAAACAAATAATGAACCAAATCGGAAAGAAAAGAAAATGTGTATAACATGAAATAGCTTTTGACCAGCCCTCCTTCTAGCTCCATTTACTTATAAAGAACTCTTAACCTTCTGAATTCAAAACAAATCAAAGAAAATAACAGTCCTAGCCCCCACCGCAGCATAACCTTTATTGTTAAAGACGGTTCTATAACTAGCTCTGAACCAGCTAAATCTGAGAGGGGCAAAAAACAGTTTAATAGTTTGCTCAAATCACTGGCCTGTTTCCATTTAGAGGTCCACATCTTCCTTCTTCTCCATGCTGCAGTCTCTCGGTTTGTGTGTATTTTCTCCAAGAAAACTGCACAATATATCTTTTTGCAGCCTCGCATATTTTTGCTTGTTTACTCGCTTAGTTGCGTCTGACTCTCCGTGACCACATGGACCTTGGCACGCTAGACACATGTTGTGTCTGATTCTACTCCTCCATAAGGTTTAATGGCAAAGATACTGGAGTGGGTTAACAGTTCCTTCTCCAGTGGACCACAATTTGTCTGACCTCTCTCCAATGATCTACCCATCTTGGATGGCCCTACATGGTGTAGCTCACGGCTTTATTGAAGTACACAAGCCCCTTCACCACGACAAGGTAGAGATCCAGAAGGGGAGCCTCACACATACTGTAGGCCATAAACCCAGCCATACAGAGTCTGCCAGCTGCAGTCCAAAAGTACCAACCCAAAATCTAGGAGCAGCCTTAAGTCAGGTCTGATCAGGTAGATCTAATCAATTAATCAGGGGGGTTAACTCTTTCAGATATCCTAAGGAAAGAGAACTTTGAGAAGTATGTGGCCCACACAAACCACTTGTAGCACTACTTGGTTAATTCACTGTATTAACCAAGTCAAAATAATGGTATATTGGTTAAACATTCTGGGACTTGAGTCTATTTATTGGTTTATTTCTGGGTATACAGTTTAAGATACATACATACATACATACATACATACATACATACATACCCTTTAAGGATTGCTACTGTGTCATGGTGAAGGGTCACCTAAGGTGGACAGGTCATATCACAGTCCACTGGAGAAGGAAATGGTAACCCACTCAAGTATTTTTGCCAAGAATACCATATGGATGAGCTCCACCAGAAACCCAGAGGGGTCTGGTTGCTGCAGTCCATATGGTCACGGAGACAGACACCACTGAAGGACTGAACAACAACAAATTGGTTTAGTAGGTGGTTCCTATTTCTGAAGATACCTTTTTGATTCATTGACTCTTGTTCTTATTGGGGTTGTTGGTTATTTTGGATCAGAGGATAAATATAGGAAATTACCCCATAAAAACTTCAATAATTAAGTATTTACTGTTCATAGTGGTTTCGGAACAACAAACCGTGGGAAAGTAGCATTATTTTTAGGAATACAAAAGCTTAAAGCAGCACGTGGCTGTGGCAATATTTGAAAAGCAACATTATGTTATCATTGAGATCTAGATTGTTGACCATGTTCTTGTAAAGTAGGTATTCTCTTTAACTTAAAAACTGCTTATAGGTAAAGTTTTTGTTTTGCAGCGAAAAGTAATTACTTGGCTTTTGAACCACGACCCAGCCTCCCGTCCCACTGCCATGGAGCTGCTCAAATGTGATATATTACCCCCGCCTCAGCTGGAAGAGTCTGAGCTGCATGAGGTTCTTCATCATACATTGGCCAATATTGATGGGAAAGCTTATCGTACAATGATGAACCAGATTTTTTCTCAGCGCATCACTCCTGCTATGGACTATACCTTTGATAGTGATATATTTAAGGTAAGCACCTCATTTTAGAAGAGTCTTGGGGTTTGCTTAGGCCAGTTTGATATACTTTTAGGAAATTTTAAAAAAGTGAGTAATGTCTCACCCCTTTTTCTTAAGGAACTTTAATATTGAAACAATTTACATTTTACTAACTCCCACCAACTCTTTTTGGTTATCTTTATGTGTCCTAACCTTATCAATGTCATTTTTGTTTGAATTGGAGTATGTTTTACAGAGTTTTTGTTATGCACAGTGGGACCACTAGACTGTGGATCTGTTGAAATGTTATGGGCCCTGGGCTAGCAGTGATGAGTACTGGGTGATTATGTATAATACAGTGTATTGGGTCATGTCCAGTTGGCCATTGAGCCTATTGCAATCATGATGGCTAGGGTTAAATATGGTTTAATGTTTCTATACTGCTAGGGAATATTTCCCTCATGTATATAGTAACCTGTGTAAAAGTTGAATATGGTCATTTCTGGTCTTGAAATGTAGGAATGTTCTTGGGTATTGCAATAAAACATGTGGGACACCCCTGGAAGGGAATGTTTGGTCCTGGTATTTGAAATTCAGGGAGCAGAGGAAGGGGGACCTCACCCATACAGGGATAGGAACAGGTTTAGGGTTAGCTGTAGAAGGCCACGTACGCAGTGAGATGGTATCTGACGGATGACCCCCTGGAAGGCTAGGATCAAAGAAGGGATTAGGCTAGCAATCAGCGTGGCTCCTGGCCAGCATTAGGTTGATCAGAGAGGATGACATCATTTGATGGTGTGGTTGAATAGGGTACCAGTTTAAAGAGATGGATTTTGAGGGAGAATTTTTAAATAAGAAGGAAGAGAGAAAGTAGGAGTGTGTTGATGATAACTGTAGGACACACAGGAGACATCTTGTATAAATATGTGTGTAAACTTTAGTTACAATGATACTGTGAAAACTGTTACCAAATATACATTGACATAGAGCTTAGTTTCCTCCATCTTTAGAGTGTGTAGGTAGTTTTTTTTTTTTAGCGCAACTAGAATTCAATAATTCATGTAATCGGTGTGGTAATAATTCACCTGGTTTCTATTACTAGTCCTATAAAGAAAAAGGTTTGGTTATGATGCAGTACTTTGAACAGTAACTTCGGGTCATACCCAGTACCATTTGAAGGACATACAAATACATTTCCACATTTCCTCTTACTGACAACAGGAGCATGTATTGCATTATTATCCATAGATAAGTGCAAAACTGCAATTTGAGATATAAATATACGTTTTTAGTGAGATGTATAAGCCATTTTGTTTTCTTTTTTAGGGGAGTTACTCCTCCCGGTCTGCTCGGCTCCATCATTATGTGTGCGAGACTGTCTGCCGGATATTCAAAAGACACGGTGAGTTTAATAACTGCTTAATATAAGGTTCAAATATATATATATATATATTTTTTAGAGTGAATTGGTTTTGCAGGAATATAGAAACCTGTTATACCGTATTTACCACCAGTCAGTTTAATTAGACAGAGAAAAAAAAAACATACATTTAGAGTTATAGCAGGTTTGATCCAACTCCTATTTAAATTATCTTATCTTTTTTTTTTTTAAGTGTCCTTTTCTAACTTTTGTTTCAACCAAACACTTTTTTGATAAGTATGCTTCCAATATTAAAAAAAAAAAAAAAGTGGGGAGGATGATGTTGAGCCATTGGTATAAATGGAGGGTGTTAGTTGAATAGGATACCAGTTAGTTTATAGAGATTTAATTTTGAGAGAGAATTTTGAAATATGAATGTAGGGGTGCATGAAAATTAATCCAATTGGCAGCACATTAAGACTTTTAATATGGAAGGAGGGTCTGGATATTAATATGGAAGAAGGGTAAGGATATAATGAAGGTGGCAGAAGTAAAGTCAGTAGACAATATTGGTAGCCAGTGTGGGGCTTTGTTGCGTGGCGCAGCAGATTACAATAATGGGTGTTGTAGTATTATTCTTATTGTGCTTTATTTGTAACGCGCCAGCATAATCCATACCCCTTCACAGGGATAATTTCAAGTAAAAAACAATAACAATATTAGCACAATGCAAAAGAATGGAGTGCCCTGTTATTGAGCTTAACATCAAAGATACACAATACTTTCCCTAAAGCACTTGGCAAGATTGAAAACTTACAAACTACAGGGTATGGATGAGGTATAGAAGGATAATGGATGTATTGTGTATTAAGACTGAAGTTGATGAACTTCTTTAAACAGATGAGTTTTAGTGAGGTTATGAGGGAGGGTTTTGGAGCAAGGCAAGGAGTTCCATAGAGAAGGGGCAGCACAAGAAGTCCTGAAGGAGGAGTGAGGAGGTGATAAGAGAGGAAAAAAGAAAAAAGTTGCTAGCAGAGTGAAGAGGGCGATTGGGAGAGTATTTTGAGACAAGAGTAGAGATGTAAGGGGGTGCACTATTATTGAGGGCTTTATACATTACATTTTTAATTTTACATTCACATTTTATTCTAGAGATTATGGGGCACCAGTCGTGTGACTGACAGAGGGTAACTGCAGACATGGAGTATGGTAGATGAGTCTAGTGGAGGGGCATTATGGTTTGGAGTGTAGAGAGACTGGGGATAGGGAGGCCAGCAAAGAGAGTAGTTGAGGCGAATTATGATGTGAGATTGGAATAGCATTTTAGTTGTATCTTGTGTTAGTGACGTAGTCTGGAGATGTTTTTTTATGTGAAAGACATGTTTTTGTGAGTGATTGTATGTGAGGAATGAAAGAGTGGGCATGGTCCAGTAGAATCCCAAGACAGCGGGCCTGGGAGGTGGGAGTGATGATGGCATTGTCGACCCAAGTGACGACAGTTAGTAGAGAGAGGTGCCAGCCAGAACGAGATTTAGGTCGTCCTTTCGAGACACTCTGTTTCTAAATAGTATTTTTGCTTTGAGTGTTTTTATTTAGATTTTTTTTTTTTGTCTTGCGCAGGAGCTGTGAAATTGCATACTCCATTACTGATGCCTAGAAGCAAAACAGTGACGGACAGCGGTGAATCTGCATGCTTTATGGACCACAGTGGCATGCTGGTCACTCTACCATATAACCTCAGGGTAGGTTTGATTGGACTCTAAAGAAGTGTTAATCCTAAGATCAGGGTTCTGAATTGGGACTCAATTCTTATGTTTTGGTATTATTTAGATTCTACTGAATGGGGCCTATTTTTCACAGGAAAGGGAACTATATCTCTGAACTGATGAACAGTATCCAAACAAAACATCCCAGCCTACTAACAGCAATAAAAAAACACTGTCAAATGTTCCCTTTGCCAATTACATTTCACATCACAGTTGAGTTTTTGAAGGGGGTCCTGTCACATTAATCTACAAATACAGTGATTTCTGTATTGTGAGGAAGTTGTGATCTGTACCCTCATTGAGGCACACAAGCCCCTTCACCACCACACAGGAGCGTTCCAGAAGGGGATCCGTCATTATGCACTGGATATAACATTCAATTAAAAATATTTTATTGGTGGAACCATTTGAAAGAGAAAACCTTTCTTTGTCCATGAGGGTCTGAGTGTTTCTTGAGGCTTTAATAAAGATAAAAAATAAAATGATTGTAATTCCTGATCTTACTTGCTCCCATTTTTCTTTTTTGTAGATCCCATTTGCACGATTCGTCGCTAGAAATAATATAACTAACTTAAAAAGGTAAAACCATAAGTTCTTGGAAATTCCTTTACAAGGTTAGCAGTGGATAAAACAAAACAAGTGGTGTGTTGGTGAGATCTTTAATATCTACTGGAATCGAATTTGACTTCAAGCTTTTAGCATTACTTCGCTTCCTTCTTAGGGCATCTTAGCTGTAGCTGCGAGTCTGGCAGTGGGCAGTCATTGACACATGCAAACACAGATTTTATTTATTTTTGAATTCTCAGTGAAAATGCACATAGTTCAAAAATTCACCCTTGGTATTTGTACATGTGATTTGCTTACTTACTAAGGGCTTCGTTCAATTAGCGGCCGTAACTCGATCGCAAATCGATGTTTTGCTGCAATTTGGTTACGTCCTAGCATTGCTCTACATTTACCCTGCTATTCAATTGGCCGAGCATGCAAGTTGGCCCTCCTTCTCGCTGATTGCAAACACTGCTATCGGCAGTAAGCATTCGCGGGCTTGAACATGATTAATTGCTTAATAAGTGCTACGATTTGTAAGTAAGTCCTTTGCGACAGCTCCTTGATATGAGTAAGCTGTGGTTCGCGTTAAGCCATTTACGGGCTTGACGGAAGGGTAATCCGAGCAATTGAATAGCGATTAGGGATATTTTGTGCCCGCAACAGTTGCGGCCGCGAAAGATCAAAGGCTTTGAGGGAAGTAAGCTGCGATTGACGAAATTGCAAAGAATCGTTGCTCGCAGCACGTAACTTGATCGGAGCACGCAAACGCAAGGCAATTGAATAGCAACATAGCAAGCGATCAGCATTTGCAAGCCCGGATCTCCAAAACTTAGCAATAGAATGAGGCCCTAAGTCATACAAATCCTAATGTGTAACTTATCTGTAAGAATCTTCTATCTGACAACCTTATAAGTCCATATATGACCATGCATTTTTGATTACCATGTTATTTTTTTTATATATCAGGTACTGTATTGAGAAGGTATTTAGGCCACGGAAACTAAACCGGTGCCATCCCAAAGAGCTCATCGAATGTGCGTTTGATATCATCACCTCCTCAATGAACAGCTACCTGCCCATCGCAGAAACTATATATACAATATATGAGATCATTCAGGAATTTCCAGTTTTACAGGTATTTATTAATATAACTATTCTGTATTCATTTGTACAACAAACTGATTGACAGCAACATTTGTATAGATAAAAAAACCTATAACCTATCTTAATACAATATAACTAGTGCAACATGATGCAATATATGAAATAGGAAATAAAATGTAACCTTTTATTAATTACAATACAAAATTAGAAATAGGAACAGATATTAATTTAATACACTATAACCGGTAAAAAGCGTTGACAGGTTTTTGCAGTATCCATAATGTCCATAAATTAAGATTAAGCTTGCTAGGACCTCAAGGGGTACCTCCTGTCTGGAAGGCTGTACTAGAAGCATACCACATTTTCTGACTCTGTCCCTAATAAACTAGCTAGGCTAATAATCTAACTAAAATGTAGTGCTTGTATGGGTTATAGTTTATTAAGTTAGTTGTCGTTGTTTTGTAGTCGTTCAGCTATGTCCAACTCTATTACCTTATGGACACAGCAGTCCAGGCACATGTTGTTGTGACTATACATAAGGTTTTCTCCGCAAAGATACTGGAGTCGTGCCAGTTCCTTCTCCAGTGGATTGCGATTTGTCTTACATCTCTGTTATGACCTCTCCATCTTGGTTGACCCTACATGGTACAACTTGCAGCTTCATTAAAGTACAAAAGCCCCTTCACCAGGTAGAGATCCAGAAGAGGATCAAGTCAATATATGTTTCTATTTTTTTAAATTTTATATTGTAATTAATACACTTTAAATTGTATTTCCTATTTCATATATTTAATAATTGGTTAGCCTGAAGTACTAGAAAATAAGTGTTCTTTGTTAGTGTCACATGAGGTTATGGCGCATGCTGTCATTATGTGACCGCGTAATTACATTGCTTATACGAAACCAAAAAAAAAAAACTTCTCATAATAAAGGTTCCTTATACACAGATGGATTCAAACTTACTCTTTTTGTTTCTGGTATTTTAATGTTAGAAATTCTACTAATTGAGTTATATATATGGTTTCATTAACAGGAAAGAAATTACAGTATTTATTTAAACCACACATCCTTATTGAAAGCCATCCTGCTTTACTGTGGTGTGCCGGAGGACAAACTGATTCAAGTCTACAATATTCTGTATGACTCCATGGTAAGAACAAATGTTATATACTGTGTTTATCGACCAGCCTTGAAGGGCCACTGCAAATTAAAAAAAAAAAAAAATAGTTTGAGGACTGTGTCTGATTTGGGGTGTAACTAAACAGAAAAATTCATACAGCTAGTTCTTAGATAATTTAGGTGAACTGCAGGATCCTAAAGGAATCCATGAAAAGTTGTGTGTGTGGGCGTTTGCATTTCTGAAGAGCTGTGGTTGCATGTTTTGAGGCAACGTCCTGCTTCTCAATAAGGGGGAAAGGGTGTGGTGTCAATTTCAATATTGTCCTTTTATGAAACAAAGGGCATGGTCTGTTCGCTTCTCCACCACCCATACCTCCACCACCGATAACTTCAAACACACTTATGATCCAGCACCCAAGAATTGATGTTAATTCCTTTAATAAATGATTGAAGAGACACAATTTTTGCCCACTCAACACCACTGTTCTCTTTTTCGAGGGAAAATCATCTTCAGTATCAAAAGGATCACTGTATGATAAAAAAATGAAACCCTTGAGTATGACCAGGAGCATAATTAGACAGGACAAATGTCATAAAGCTAGTTTTTAATTTAAGGAAAAAAATTGTCATGCCTTTGCTGTAGATGAATCCCTGATTATGTACCGGAGGCTGTTTTTGAAGTGGTACCAAGAACTTGATAATATAGTAAGAATAAATTTGTGCTAGTCGCTTTGTAGTTGCTGGATTAGAAATGTTTTATTTTGAGACACTATAAACCAGTGGACCGATATCCCATATTTTTGAAATGAGGTATTGGTTCTGCATTTTTTCTCTAATTAGTCTTTATATTACACACACTAGGAAATTGCCCATCATACATGATGGTATGATTATATGATGGTCATTTCCGCGGTCCCTCCTCTGCTTCTCCTGGTGAGTGTGAGAGACTTCATGTGGGAGAGAGTCTTCTGGTGAAGGTGAAAAACCCCGGATGATGTCACGGCCCCACCCAGCCTGACAGACACTCCTCTTTATATTCTAAATAGTTTTTCTATTTTTTTTTTTGAAAAATAAAAATAACTATAAAGCAATAGTATGAGACAAATAGGAGAATTGTAATGCCTTTTGAAGAATTATTTAAACTAGGAAAGAAAAAAATAAATCAAGGAAAAATATAGAGGCCTTTACCCACTGCACCACATCTTTGTGTGATAAGTAATGCTATTAGAAAGCTAAATATAATCCACTATAATATTTAACAATATGTCTGTGAAGTATTTACTGCAAAGGTGTCAGACATTGGTGTTAAATCTAGTGATGTGCGCAAGTTCATGTTAATCACTTCAATGATCTCCTCTATCCACCTCTGCCGTCAGCCTTCTTTGTATGCCTTCAATCGTTCCAAGTCTTCTCTAGGGAACCCTGCCTTCTAATGATATGGTCAACATATTTGAGCTTCAGCCTCAAGATCAAACTTTCCAGTGAACAGTTTGTCTTGATTTCCTGTAGTACTGATTTATTGGATCTTCTTGCAGTCCAAGGGATTCTAAGCAGTTTTCACCAACACCACAATAGAAAGGTGTCAATTCTCTGGTGCTCAGCCTTCTTTATGGTATATTTTACTATAGATGTGATAGTTTAATATGTTTACTTTTTTCCTTGCTTGTCCAAGCTTGCCATAGCTTTCCTCCCCAGAATTTTAATTTCATGGCTGCAGTCCCAATCTGAAGAGATCTTGGACCCCAGGAAAATAAAATCTGTAACTGCTTCTACTTCTTGCCCATCTATTTGCCAGGAACTGAGATTGAAGTTTGCCATGATCTTCGTCTTTTTAACGTTGAGCAGCAGGCGGAGTTTTGCACTCTCTTCTTTTACCCTCATCAGTAGGTCCTTTAGTTCCTCCTCACTTTGAACCATCAGAGTAGTATCATCGGTGTATCTGAGGTTGTTGATATTCCTTCCAGCAACATTGATTATGGCTTTGGATTCATCCAGTTCAGCATTACGCATGATGTACTCTGCATATAAGTTGAATAAATAGGTGACAATATACAACCTTGTTGCACACCTTTTCATATCTTGAACCATTCTGTTGTCCCATGTTCGGTTCTGACCATGGCCTCTTGGTTCACAAACATATTCTTCAGGAGGAGGATGAGATGATCTGGCACTCCCATCTCTTTAAGAACTTACTAAATTTTCTTGTGATCCACACAGTTAAAGGCTTTAGAATAGTCTAAGAAGTAAATGTTTTTCTGGAACTCTCTTGCTTTCTCTATTATTGGACATTTTGATCTCTTGTGCCTCGTCCTCTGCAGAACCCGGCTTGCACATCTGGTAGTTCCTGGTCCATATATTGTTGAAACCAAGCTTGTAGGATCTTAAGCATTGCCTTGCTGGCATGTGAAATGAGTGCAATTGTTGGATAATTGGCGCACTCTTTGGCACTGCCTTTTTTAGGATTGGGTTGTAGGCTGATCTTTTCCAGTCTATTTGCCATTGTTGAGTTTTCCAAATGTGTTGGCATAAGCCAAACAACACTTTCACAGCATCTTCTTGTAGAATTTTGAATAATTTAATTGGGATATACCTCCTGCAGCCATATTATCAGCAAGACATCCTAGGGCCCATCTCACTTCACTCTCCAGGATTTCTGGCTCCAGCTCATTGGACAAACTATTGAGGTCATCACTCCTGTTAATATCCTTCCTGTATAGATCTTCAGTGTATTCCTGCCACCTCTTCTTTATCTGATCTTCTTCGGTCCCTACCATTTTTGTCTTTTATCACTCCCACTTTTGGCGTGAAAGGTGCCTTTTGATATCCCCAATTTTCTTGAAGAGATCTCTTGACCATTCTGGTATCATCTTCTATCTCTTTACATTCCTCATTGTGAAACGTCTCCTTGCGATCCTCTGAAATTTTGCATTCAATACGTTCAAAGCCTCATCAGACGGTCCAGTTTGCCTTCTAAGTTTTCTTTCTTTTGGGCATATTCTTGCTGTATCCTGGATGTCGCAAACTTCAGTCCAAAGTTCTTCAGGCATTCTATCTTCCATGTCCCTTAAATCTATTTTTTACTTCTACTGCATATTCACAAGGGATATTATTTATTTCATATCTGCTTGGTCTGATTATTCCTCCTTTTTTCAGTTTAATTGGGAACATTGCAATGAGAAGTTCATGGTCTGAGCCATGTGTAGAGTCGTCTTGGAGGCTGTTGGAAGAGGATGTTTGCTATGACCAGATAATTATCTTGACAGAATTCTACTTATCTCTGACCTGCTTCATTCTGTACTCCAAGGCCAGACTTGCCAGTTATTCCAGGTGTCTTTTGGTTCCCTACTTTAGCTTCCAATCTCCTATGAATATAGTAAAAATGTTTTCTTGGGGATAATTCTGTAATGTTGAATATCTTCATAGATATGGACAACGTCAGCCTCATCAGCATCCATGGTTGGAGCATAGACTTGGATCACTGTGATGTTAAATGGCTTGCCTTGAATTCAAACCTAAATATTTCTGTCATTTATTGGGTTGTGAACAAGCACTGCTTTGACCACCCTTTGATTGATAGGACGGCTACTGCAGGATTCTTGACCACAGTAGTAGATCTGGTGGTTGTCTGATCTGGAATGTCCCATTCCAGTCCATTTAAGTTCACCAATTCACAGGATATCAATGTTTAACCTTGTCCTCTAATGCTTGACCACATCTAGTTGGCCTTGGTTCATAGTTTTAACATGCCATGCTCCAATGTTGAATTTGTCTTTGCAGCAACAGACTTTCCTTTTCCCCTTCAGACACATCCACAGCTGGGTGTCCTTTTGTCCTTTCAGCTTTGGCCCAACCACTTCCTTAGACCTGGTCCTACTCACACTCGCCCTCTGTACTTCTGACCTGAGAGGCTCATCTTTCATTGTCATATTGTTCTGTTTCTGGTTGTACTTGTCCATAAAGTTTTCTGTGCAAAGTTACTGGGTTGTAACACAAAGTGGACCACGATTTGTCTGACCTCTCTGTTATGACCTTCCTGTCTTGAGTGACACTACTTGGTATAGCTCACAGCTTCATTGAGGTACACAAGCCCCTTCACCACAACAAGGTAGCGATCCTGAAGAGGTGTATATGTATAAATCTATCTTAAACCTTATACCCAGAACTTATAAGCGGTAGAACCAGGCTAGTTATTTCGCACGTATCAGAGGGATATGGAGTTGCTGCTGCCATAATATTAAGATATATTAATAGAAGGAAATCCTCCCAGACACCTACATATGCAAAGGAGTGAAGGCCATTTCTTTGTGCCTTTTTATATAAATAGATGCACTATAGAAGCTATTGAACTACTTCTTTGAAGAAGTTATTTCCTTATGGGTCTTATTGGCGGAAATAAAAGCTTTGTTGTATATTTTGCGTCAATGCGTTTTAATTATTACTTTTTTTCTGTGACTTTGACACCAATTGCATTGAAATTCCTTGTTTTTTTGCATTCACATTCTACATAATAACAACTGAATAAGTATTATTACATTAAGATGAATGTTTCTTTCTTCTGTAGATTGAGAAGTTGACAAAAAGAGAAGTGGAAGCAAAGTTTTGTAACCTCAGCCTTTCTCAGAACAGCGTAAGTAAAATGAGTGGTATAGTGGTGTCGGCTTGAAATTCTGCAACTTCAAGTTAAGACCTAACAAGATTTCCTACAGCACTACATAAAAGAAAACAAGAAAAGTAATCTTTGTTTAGCATAGCAGTAACAAGGCATGATCCCGACATATTATTTGGCCACGCAACAGCAGTATCTTATGGTCCTGGCTATATGAGAATAAGAATCAATATGGCTGCATGGTGGACGATCACAGCTGGATGAAACACACAGTTGATATTTAAAGGAGCACTGTGGTCAACAATTTAAAATGGGCCCTTACCTGTTTCGTCCCGCCAGCAGTGGCGTCCAGCAGGCAGTAGGTGGTGCGAAGTTGGCTCGCTGAGACTTTCTTCAATTTGTTCTTAGTGTGAGGGTTGGGGTAATGGCAGATGATAAGCTTTATATAGCTTTTATTATGTAAAGCTTTTTATCTGCCATTATCCTAACCTCTAAATCTAACACTCACACTAAGAACAAATTGAAGAAAGTGCTAGCGAGCCAGCGTCGCGCCACCTATTGGTAGCTGCATGTCACTGCTGGCTCGGATGAAACAGGAAAGATCCTTAAAATAGCCCCTTTAAAGAACTACACTTGAAAATTAGCAACTTGTTTTTAGAATGTGGAAAAAATAATAAAGCATGTAATTTATTACTTATCTTTTATGCTGCTGGAGGATAGGCCATATTTGTATCCAGGTACCTACTTCTTGAGGTGGGAGGAGAATTTAAATATAAAGGAAGTTTGTATCTACACAGCTTAAATGTGGCATCTACCAATTCAATGGACCTTTCCTGTTATCTCCCAGCCAGCAGCCACTTGATGGCGCAGCAATGGCTCGCCAGAGCTCCGCTATGTAAAGCTTATTATTTGCCACTACCCTAACCCCTAACCCTAAACATATGAACACATTTTAAAGAAAGTCTTGGCGAGCCGTTGTGGCCGCCACTGCTTTTGGAAAGGTCCAATGCTAGTGCATTCGTTAGATCGAATGGAATGCTCATTAATTTGTAAGGACACATCCTGTTGATACACAGTCTGCAAGAAGCAGGCTCATTAAATAAAATGGAAACCAACAGCAAGTGGAAGCCGTGTTATTTCTATGCTACAGATGTGAAATATTTGAATTCTGTGACTTTTATTTAACTTTCTAAAAACATTTGCCTTTATAAAGTTTTTTATATAGACTATGTGGAATAAATAAAAGGGTAGTGGTCCTGTAAGTTTGCAGAATTGCACACTTGACTTTGTATACTTGCTGTTAGGTGGACATTTCAGAAGTTGTATGATCACTTTGCAGTTGTTGTTTCTCTGAACTTCTCGTAACTTTTGTACCTTAATGTTTATTTTGCAGTTGCATCGACTGTATCGATTTATTGAACAGAAAGGGGAACTTCAGGAATTGGAACCAATGATAACCCCACTTACCAAGCAAAAAGCAGGAGTTGGTCTGTTGGCAAAGCAAGGATTAAAAGACCTGGAGGAAGTTATTGGCTTAGTGAAGAGACTTTGCATCAAACTTCAGGTTTGCACCCAGCCAGTCTATACAATATCTATGTGTGCCATTTTAAATAGGCAAATATTGGGAGGTGGCCGAAAACACGAAGAACAAATAGGACTCTGAGGCAATTTACTTGCAAATGTCATAGACTGTGACTGGCTGCTGTCATAGAACCAATGGGACTGTGACTGGCTGCTCTCATAGAACCATTGGGACTGTGACTGGCTGCTGACGTAGAACCAATGGGACTGTGACTGGCTGCTGTCATAGAACCAATAGGACTGTGACTGGCTGATGTCATAGAACCAATGGGACTGTGACTGGCTGCTGTCATAAAACCAATAGGACTGTGACTGGCTGCTGTCGTAGAACCAATGGGACTGTGGCTGCTGTCGTAGAACCAATGGGACTGTGGCTGCTGTCGTAGAACCAATGGGACTGTGACTGGCTGCTGACGGCAAAACCATGAAACATATAGGCACACTCTGCTGCAAAGTACTGTATAGGAAACTAGCTCATCAGGTAGTTAGGAGCTCCAGCTATTCTTAGTGCTGAGTTATTCACAAAATATCCACTGTTTTTAATTACAATAAATTGCAAAGTATTAATTCTTAATACTCTTGATCTCAATTTCTGCCATAAAATTCATATGTTAATGTAACAACTTCCCTTTTTTTGGTATAGTAATCCTAAAGCCCCTTCTGGATCACTACCTTGTCTTGGTGAAGGGGCTTGTGTACCTCCAATGAAGAGCTATACCATGTAAGGTCACTTACGATGGGCAGGTCATTGCAAAGAGGTCAGACAAATTGCGGCCCACTGGAAAAAGAACTGGCAACCCACTCCAATATCTTTACCAAGAAAACTTATGGATGAGTAAACCAGACACAAGATGTGTTTGGTGTGCTGCTGTCCATTAGGTCACAGAGAGTCTGACATAACGAACGACTGAACAACAAAGCATAAAGTATAGATCTGCTGACTAGCTCCCAAAAGTTCTTAATTCTCAAATCTTGAGGAAAGAAAATGTACTCCCATGAGTAACTGCACAGAATTTATACAAATTAGATACTTCTTTCCTAGTATATGTTTCTCCTTCTTGAATTGGCAAGTGAAGTTTTAATTTGAGGGATCTGGCTAATTTTAATATTCCTGCAGTGACACCATCAACCATACTGTACCATGCATGATTAATTGACCGCAGACCATGCAACATCTTAATGCGTCTAAAACTGTTCCATTATTTCCAATTATCATATTTGATTTTATGTTTGTGTATTCATGTAATTAATCTGATTTTGAATTGATCTGAATTTGAAAAAAAACAAATAGGGGCACTCAATCAGATAATAAACAAACCTTAATAGGTTAGTTCTATGGGCATTATAATCCACTCTGAGAGCAGCCTCTTTTAGCCACTTCACAGGGAGATTTATCCTGTAGTATATCAGTCTGGTCTCTCAGAGTGACCCAGCCCCGAAATACCAGGCAACCCTATCCTGTACAGGAGAAACGGCAAATCCCAGCTATACCTCGTTGACGCGGCCCACAGCGGCCGAAACGTGCTTTTGGGGTTTTCTTTTTTGCCTGTTCAGCATAGAATTGCCTGGTATTTTTGTTGAAAGAGACCTTGAATTAAATTGCTTTTCTTATTTTCAGGTAGTCGTGAACTTTGGGCTTGTGTACAAGATGCAGCAGCACAGTGGGATTGTTTTCCAGTTCGTGGCATTTATCAAGCGCCGGCAGAGGACCGTCCCTGAAATCTTGGCAGCTGGAGGAAGATACGACCATCTGGTTCGTACATAATGTAGCACACAGGCTTAGCTGGTACTGTGTAAAAGATTCCTTATTATGAATACAGCTTCTTAAGTGAATGTACTCCATTATAGTAGATAGAAATTCATATCATGTTTCAATCCATATATTTAATAAGGTAATAAACACAATCATTGTGGCCTGGCTGTGGCAAACTAAATGGGAGCTGTGGATTGTAAACAAAAAAATGGTTGGCAAAAAGTATTTTGGCAGGATTTATTGCTCAGTAAGGAATGTATGGGTATGGTGTTATAACACATTGGGCTTCAAAACTAAGCTAAGAAAATAAGCTTTTAATTAGCCTCAGATTTATATATTATTTTATATTCATGTTCTCATTATGGAGACTGGAAGCAAAATCTTTTCCCCCATATCTGCTAAACTCTTTAAATAGTTTAGAATGATATAGTACTGTAATGTATAAACATTATAACCCTTGTTTCTCAGGATATGTAATAAATGATTTATTTTTGTGGTGATTCATTTAAAATTATTCTCTGATCTCTGTTAGATTTCCCAGTTTAAAGGTCCTCAAACTGGAGCCAGTGTTTTGCCCAATGCTGTGGGCGTTAGCATTGCGATAGACAAGATATCGTCTGCGTTGTCCAGTGCAGAAGAACATGTAAGTTATGCATCCTATATCCTCTTTGGAAATATACTTTGTAAGTTGCTTTTACCGACAAATGGATATACTTGAAGGTACTTACACTTTTAAAGTCAGGTATGACATATATTCTAGAAACACTATTGCATTTCTTCCACATTTCTGCTTAATCTTAAAACGGATGTAGGGCTTGATAACATGACTCCCATAGGAAGTCTTGCAAATTAAGATTCCACATATCTGCAGCAAACCCTTATGAGCACAGAGAGATTGACGGGGCAGAGCGAGAGAGAACGTGCCACACAACACAGCAAGTGGCATAACAGCCACCATTACACACAGCACAGAGAGAGACCGCACAAGGGAAGAGAGAATGTGCCACACAGCAAGCACCGCCACACCCCACAGCAATCTGCATAGCCGCCATTACACACATGAGAGAGAGACAGCCTGCAGAGAGAGAGAGACAGCACACACAACAGAGCCACCATTACACATCTTGGAGAGAATTTTTACAAAAAAATATTGTCTACTATGAAGTACTGTAAATTAAATTAGAAAAAAAAATAAAAATAAATAACTTATATACAAATAACCCAATTAAAAAAGCAACAGTTCTCTTATATATCTCTTAGACTCACACAGAACACTGAGAGAGAGTGGGCCACACAAGATGGCAAGCAGCATAACAGCTGCCATAATGCACCACAAAGACGGTACAGGGGGAGAGAGAGACAGCACAGGGAGAGATAGAGAAGTGCCACACCGCAAGCAGCATAACCGCCGCAGTTACACACCTGAGAGAGAGTAACCCCGCACAGAGAGAAATGGCACAGAGAGAGTAAGAACGTGCCATGCAACACCGCAAGCAGCATAACAACCGCCGTTACACAGCACAGAGAGAGAAAGACAGCTAAGACAATTCACAATAACATCCTCTGATACCGTCCTTTATTATGGGCAAGTTACTAGTAATACAATTTGTAGCAGTTACCATATTTATCGGCGTATAACACCACTTTTTCTCCCTGAAAATAGGGGGCAAATGATGTGTTCGTGTTATACGCCGATATAATATTAAGGACCGTGTCTCTTTCCCTGCCCCCTCCTCATCCTCAACCCCCCCCCCTCCTCATCCTCAACCCCCTCTCCTCATCCTGAACCCCCTCTCCTCATCCTCAACCCCCTCTCCTCATCCTCAACCTCAACCCCCCTAAATACCTCCCCCTCTCCCTTTCCCCTCCCTTACCTGCTTCTGCTCCGGCCTCCGCTTCGCTCCTTGACCCGGCGCGCATGCGACGTCACATGCGCCCCGGGTCAAGGAGCGGAGGCCGGAGCAGAAGCAGGTAAGTGAAGGGGAGGTATTTAGGGGGGTTGAGGTTGAGGAGGGGGGTTGAGGTTGAGGAGGATGGGGGGGTTGAGGTTGAGGAGGATGGGGGGGTTGAGGAGGGGGTTGAGGATGAGGATTTTGCTTCAAAATTCTTTATTTGAAATTTTAAGTTATTTTTCCCTGAAATTTCCTTCTTAAAATGAGGTGCGTGTTATACGCCGATAAATACGGTATTTATGCAGATTCTTGTGGGACGGCTTCAAATTACATTATCGAAGTGAATTCTTGACCAATTTTAAAATTGTAAACAAGCTTTCCACATGATTTTCTACCCTCTAAGTGATGGTGCATAGCACATATGGCTACACTTTTGTGGTACTTGAAGTCTATACTCTGCAAATTGTAAGAGCAGGTAAAACGCTTATGAGACACTTAGGCTAGTTTGTTTCCTAGAACTGGGACACTCGTAGCTCCTTAAGTATAATTTCTAAGGACTATATTGCAAGAAAAATCAATTCTAGATATCCTTAGGCACAAAATAAGCTTTTCTGATGGTCAAACCAGTCCTATACAGCAAGAAATAACAATGAAGTAAATCATAAAATCAGTGGCATATACCTGTACTCAATGAAACTCTTCGTTGGTACTTCTGACTCTCATCAAGGTAAGAACACAAGGTAGTGTGGCAATTAAATGCTAATTCTAAAACCATTTGTAACACTCATTAATACAGAGACATAAAATTGCGTCCCCGGAATAAAACCACTGTTCTCTATATTTGTTGTAGTAGTTTTTTGTGAATTTGTTGTAGATATAAGAGAACTGTTGCTTTTTTAATTGGGTTATTTGTAGATAAGTTATTTTATTTTTTTTCTAATTTAATTTACAGTACTTCATAGTAGACAATATTTTTTTGTAAAAATTCAGCCATCAACTAATAAATCACCCTGACTTTGGTTGTTTTCAATATAAACTTTAATTTCCTCTGGATTCTTGCATCTTTAAAAATGCAACATACAGTTGTCCATGGGCAAATACTGGTTCTTCTAAAAAGAATCCAACGGATTTAAAAGTTTGTCCTTGTGATTTTATTAATGGTCATGGCACATGCCATAATGATGGGAAATTGTCTTCTCTGAAGTACAAAAGACAAGCTACTTTCACTTGGTGCCAAATCTATTCTTGGTATAAAAACTCTTTCACCTTTATGGATACCATTGAGAACTTTCTGCATTTATGAAATGGTCTTTTAATTCTTGAACAATTAATCTAGTCCCATTACATAGTCCATTGTTGGGTTCATATTTCGCAGTAACATGACAATTGCACCTCTTTTTAGCTGCAAAATATGTGGTGGCATTCCAGATGGAGTTAATGCATTAATAAATTCAGTTGAAAAGTTTGTCTGAGTTTCTTTGTCATTCATTCAAGATCTCAGAGTTTTATTTTCTAGTAAGTGTACCTCAAACGAACATAAAGCTGCCTAAGGGAGATTTGAGTAGTTCTAGACAGCATTGAAGTGATCCTTAGGAAATCGTGACACCCAGCTCCTGACCATGAAGCATTAGATCCGGCTTGTGGTATTTGGCAAGGGTATTGGTTCTTGGATCTGCTCTTTGTGGCACAAATTCTCCAGAAGTCTTTTTACAGTTCATTATAAACGTACATTAATCACCAAACATCAATGTTAGAAGCAGGTGGCACCTTCCGGTCTATTCTGTTTCTGATTTATATCTCTAGTTTTCTGCTCCTTTTTTATTTTTATATATTTGGATCAAGTAACTCCTTCATTAGATAACCTGCTGATTGTATTTGTGGATGTCAAGGTCAGCAGCTGTGACTTGCTGGTTGTCAGTGCCGGGCAGATGTCTGTAAACCGCGCCATCAGTATAATTCAGAAGCTCTGGACAGCGGGCATCACAGCGGAGATCATGTATGACTGGTCAGAGGTATGTGGCAATGTCTGTAGCCTTGTTTTTGTGGCAAGTTTTGAAAGCTTTGAATACTTTTAGATACTATAGAGGAATCAATTAAAAACTATGGATCTTGTTGTTTTTTCTGTCTCACGGTGACCATATGGAAACAGCACGCCAGGTACACCTGTGTGTGTTTCAGGTTGTGCTTATCCATATGGTTTTCTTGGCAAGGATACTGGAGTGGGTTGCCAGTTCTTTCTCCAGTAGACCACAATGTGTCTCACCTCTCTGCTATGAACTGCCCATCTTGGGTGACCCCACACGGTAAAGCTCACAGCTTCATTGAAGTACACAAGCCCCTTAACCACAGGTATTGATCCATATGGGGCATGGATCTTAAGACAACAACTTTTGTTTCTTGCAATATTTTTTATGGCTTTTTAATAATTTTGGTCACAATAATAATTTCTAGCCACCCACTAACTCACATGGGGCCTCATTCAATTGCGATTTGGTCAATTGAATAGGGGTCTAAATAAGCACATAGCATATTTTTTTTAAAGAAGTTTTTAGTTAGTGAAAACCTTGCTTTTGGATAGATGCTTACTAACTAAAAACTTATTTAAAACAAATATGCTATGTGCTTATTTAGACCCCTATTCAATTGGCAATTGAATGAGGTCCATGGTCAGTAACAAATGTGGAATAGATCGTTCAGCACTTATCATTTTCTTTATTTACGTGGTACTGGTAATCATGATGAGTTGAGATATTGGAAGTGTTGGTTTTCTGCTTCATTATCCCCTTTTTGATTTTTAAAGAAGTTACATAGCTGGGATGGCACAAACAGGTGAATATGAGAGGTCTTGAGGATTGGTGAAAACATACATTAAGGATAGGATAAGGACACCGTTGCTGTGCCTGTACTAGCCAGGTTCAGGTTGGGCATTGCTGTTCTGGGTTATTATTTGAATGTTGGATGGCTGGTGCGTTTTTCACAATTATTGCATGGAATAATAAGCTCACTTTTTTAATGCAAGAAAAAGCAAGTAGGATGCTGGGATATATTGGTAGAGTACCATTAGCAGTGGAAAAAAGAGAGGTATTAATACCAATCTACCCTTCTGGATCACTACCTCGTCATTGTGAAGGAGCTTGTGTTTGCTATGACCTGCCCATCTTGGGTGACCCAATATGATTAATTAAGTGGTCAGACAAATCTCAGTTCACTGGGAAACTGGCAATCCACTCCAGTATCTTTGCCAAGATAACCTTATGGAAGCACAACCAGAGAAATAATGAGAGATGTGTCTGCAGTGCTGTGTTCCATAGGGTCACAGAATCGAACACGAGTGAACAATACCACTCTACAAATCCCTAGTTAGACCTCACCTACAATACCCTGTGTCCAATTCTGGAGACTGTAACAATTTCAGGAGGGTAGTACAGTGAGGGGGAAAAAGTATTTGATCCCCTGCTGATTTTGAACGTTTGTCCACTGACAAAGACATGATCAGTCTATCCTTTTAATGGTAGGTGTATTTTAACAGTGAGAGACAGAATAACAAAACAAAAAATCCAGAAAAACGCATGTCAAAAAAATGTACAAAATTAATTTGCTGGTTAATGAGACGTTTTTTGTAGATGGCCACCAGGTTTGCACACATCTCAGGGATTTTGTCCCACTCCTCTTTGTAGATCCTCTCCAAGTCATTAAGGTTTTGAGGCAGATGTTTGGCAACTTGAACCTTCCGCTCCCTCCATAGATTTTCTATGGGATTAAGGTCTGGAGACTGGCTAGGCCACTCCAGGACCTTAATGTGCTTTTTCTTGAGCCACTCCTTTGTTGCCTTGGCTGTGTGTTTTGGGTCATTGTCTTGCTGGAATACCCACCCACAACCCATTTTCAATGCCCTGGCTGAGGGAAGGAGGTTCTCGCCCAAGATTTGACGGTACGTGGCCCCGTCCATCGTCCCTTTGACAATGTTAAAATACACCTACCATTAAAATTATAGACAGATCATTTCTTTGTCAGTGGATAAACGTTCAAAATCAGCAGGGGATCAAATACTTTTTACCCTCACTGTATCTTACAGAAAAAGAGGAATGCAGAAAAAAGAGGTTGTGATTTGAATTTGATTTAAGGGTAAGGTGAGAGAGCACTTCACTGAAAGTACTAGGTAACTGGAATGGACATTTAGTGGAAGTGGTTGATTCACACAGGTAAGAAATTTAAGCATACCTGCTGTGGTGCTGAAGGTCCTGGGTTCAAATCCCACAAGTGCTGATATTTTTCTTTACTGTTTAAAAATCTGACTATATAATTCACAGTTGTTTTGTGTGTTTTCATTAAGATTTTGTCAAGTTAAACTTGTACTTCACTTTTCTTTGTATTAAGGCTGTCTTTGTTTTCCAGTCACAGGATGAATTACAGGAGTATTGCAGGAACTCTGGGATTACATACGCTGCTATTATTTCAGAGAAAGAAGGAAATCATGTTAAGGTAAGTTTATGTTTGTATTTTCCGTGACTACTTCTTAAATAATAATGTTATGGCAAAAACACAAAATGCACTGTGCCAACTTTGATACGTTTTAAAGGTTGTTGGAATTCACCATAAGTGTTTTTATAGGTACAAATCCAAAGATTTTTATAGGATATCTAATTATTTGTGAGGGTTAGAAATTCCTAGAAAGTGACCATACAGTGCACAAATGCAAACAAGCTTTACCTTTCTTGGGTACTGATCAGCTCTGAAGTTATTATTATTTTAGCGACGCTCATTGCAGGCCTTGGCAAATCCGCAACTTGTGTGCCTTGCAAATATTACCTTTGCAAGGCCCGAATGTTACGGGTTTGACAGGGGCTGCAATGAGCGCCCCCATCAGGAGGATGTATGGAACCCATAAGTGAGGTTGGTAGCTCATTTTCTTTTCTATTCAATTGGCGTATTTTGGCGGTCTCCCAACGGCTTCTGAGTTACGGGCTTGAAAAAAAATGGCTGCTTTTTGTTTTTTCTTCTAGCCCGTAACTCGGAATCCGGTCAGACGCTCTTTTGCAAGCCTCGCGATTTAGCTCCTTCAGCACTCATTGAGAGCCTTTCCCCCTCCTCTACTTTACGGGCGCTCATTGCAAAGCCCACAATGAGTGCCTTCGGCACTTATTACAGCTCCCGTCAAACCCGTAATTTTCGCGCCTCACGATGAGCCTTAGGCGCTTATTGTGCACGTGCGAGCCTGTAACTTTTAACTTTGCATGACAACAACTCGCAATTACCACAACTTAATATGTGATGGCATATGAAAAAATATTATTTGTGTTTTGATTTGGATTTCCAGTCTCTATTTTCTTTCTTGGCATCTGCTGTTTTTTTCTCAATATGCATAACATTTTTTTCGTATGATTTTTTTTTTTCTTGAAGCTAAAAGCATTTGAAAAGGAAAGACAGAGTGAAAAAAGAATATTGGAGTGTGATCTGGTCGACCATATGGTGCAAAAACTGCGACTCAAAGTGTATGATGAGAGAAATAACAGGTAAATTATACACCGTGCTTAAAGGGTTACTGTTGGTTATTTACTTAAGGGGCCATCATAGTTCCCACACAATAGGGGTTCACTTGTTTGTTTAATAATGGGTTTGCAGTATAATCAGTGTTTTGAAAAAAAAACAATTAAATACATCAAACCAAATTGACTATTACGGTTGCAATTTAAATGCTTTTGGAAATGTCAAACTAAACTGGAAATTCTCTATAACTGCTAATAGCTATTAGTGCTTATTTTCCCTAATGAGTTTTCATACTAGTGAGGTGAGAACTTTTCAGTACATGTTTTATGGAGCCTCTTTGGGTGTTTATAGCATTTTTCTACCAATACACTTTTAGAATTTGTTCCTCCGCTATTTAAATCATCCCACAAGGATTCAACATTGTGGCGATCTGCTTTCTTCAGTTGGGCTTGATAAGACTGTTCTAGCCAAAACAATCCAGCAGATCTTTCAGGTTGTTTTTGGTCCCTTCACAAAGGCAGCCGATGTCCCTCACTGATGAGGCTCAGTGAAGGCCAAAACGTATGTCTGGAGTTAGCCGTTTCTTCTGTTCAGGGTAAAATTGCCTAGTATTTTGGGCCTGCATCACTTTATTGGGTGAGACCAGACTTATATAGTGCAAGATATTTTTCGCTGTGAAGGGCACAAGTGGCTAAAAGAGGTTGTCCATAGAACTAACCTATTATGGTTAGTTCGTTCTCGGATTGACACCTATATTTTGGTTAACGCTAAGGGTGATAGTGTTAACCAGACGTGGACTCTTTACTCTCTGTGCCTTAGGGAGTACAGCTGCACCTCACTGACAAGGCCCACAAAGGCTGAAACGTACGTCTGGGATTTGCTGTTTCAGGGCTAGATCACTCTTTTGAGTGAGACCAGACTGATATCCTACAGGATATTTCTCCCTCTGAAGGGCACAAGTGAGCTTAAAGAGGCTGGTCTCTGAGTAGGTAACCAGACCTATAGAGCAAAATAACTTGTTTTTCGTTCTCCGAAAAGAGTAGAGGTGCTAATCTAATCCTCCTCTTTTACCATTATTTCTATTTCTTTCCTAAATAGGTTATAACCATCCAGATTAACAGTCCACTTATGAGTCATCCCCCACCATGTTTCAGTAATGCCTATTAAATCCTGTTTCTTATTTACTGCTAATAATTCTAACTCTCCCATTTTCCCTGGTGAGCTTCTGGCGTTAGTGAGAAATATCTCACTATTGACTATACTAACCCTCCCCCTTCTCCTTCCCCATGGGTAGTTATTTCAGGTCTTACTCTCATAAAAACAGAGTCCATTGTGAGTCACTGGACAAATACGTAAAACAAATAAATGCCTATAATTATAATATGAAATGTAACCTTAGGATTTTACAAATATATCTTTATTTATACATATATTAGATGATTATTGCTGTTCTTCCCTCTCTTTAGAGAAACATCAGACAGTCAGTGTGTACAGAACGTTAAAGGATCGTTTTCAAACAGCCAGAGTAAGTATGTTAATGGCGTGATAACTATGCTGAAACGTACAATGAGTTTGTCAACAAAATGGACCAAACGCATATAATTGGTTTGACCAAAAATACAAGGGTGGCACTGCCTCATAGGTAAAAGAGAAGGGATAGGGTGGACTTCATGGAAAGAGGGAAATATCTATGAGAAAAAGAGGAATACAAGAACTAGAGTTGTCTGGGAAAATATTATGGACAAATAGAGTGAATGAATTCAAGCATGCTTGGCATACACAAAGAGACTAGATATTTGGGTAGATACAACAGGTAGCGTAGATGGGCCTATTGGGTAAAATCTATGTTTCTGTGATTGAGTATTTTATTGCGTGCGATTTCACAGGCGTCTTTGAACAACACAGCGTGTCCATCGTGCCAGGAATCAACGTTGTATCACCAGAGAAGTTATCGTCCAGCGCACGGCGGCGTTTTGAAATGCAGGTAACCGCTATTATATGTTTATTTTTCTTTAATACAATCCTAGTCATTTTTTTGCAATGACAACACTCTGAACTCATGCTTTTATATAGGAAAGGTTTAAATTAAACATGGAAGCAAATCTAATACTGAATGAGGCCAAATCAGTTTATAGTGTCCCTGGAAATACCAAAAATTATTCAAAATAATAGTTTCCTGCTTTGACAACATTCATTTACAGCTTTGTGAGCCGCTGGGTGTGTCTAGGGGCAATATCACAAAGGTGACATGTTCTTACTAGGGAGATATGATCCCTTCAATTCATATATTGTAAGACGCGGCAGTTTGAAATTGGAAAGATTTTTCTAGTATTTACTGAACACTTTACCATATCGCCACAACATAAAGTAAGACTTTTTAAGCAAGTTTTGCTGTGAACCTTGTGAATCTAACCCATTGTTTCCATGCCCACAGTATTACAGAAAAACAAACCAAAAAGTGTCAGAGGTGTCCATCTGAGAACGAACAACACCTAAGTAGGTTTGTTCTATAGGTCTGGTTACCTACTCAGAGAGCAGCCTCTACTAGCCATGTGTGCACTTCAGGGAGAAATACCCTGTAGTATATCAGTCTCAAAAGAGTGACCCAGTCCCGAAATACCAGGCAATTCTACACTGAACAGGAGAAATCGCAAACACTAGACGCGTTTCGGCCTCTTTAGGCCTTGTCAGTGAGGTGCAGCTGTACTCCCTAAGGCACAGTAAGCAGGAAATCCATGTCTGGCTGCTCTCGGAGTAGGTAAGCAGTCCTATAATACAAACCTACTTAGGTGGTGTTTGATGTCAGATTTAGCACCTCTGACTGTTTTTGTTTCAGTTTTTCTTCAACTGAAAGGTGATAGGGGACTCCAGACCTGGACTCCTTGCTCCCTGTTCTTTGGGAGTGCAGCTACACTTCACTGATGAGGCCCAAGAGAGGCCGAAATATACGTCTGGGGTTTGCTGTTCCTCCTGTTCAGGGTAGAATTGCCTAGTATTTTGGGGCTGGATCACTCTGTTGAGTGGGACCAGACTGATATACTACAGGATATTACTCCTGTGAGGGGCACAAGTTAGCTAAGAGATGTTGCTCTCTGAGAAGGTAATCAGACCTATGGGACAAACCTATATAGGTGTTGTTTGTTCTCAGATTCAGCGTCTCTAATACTGTGGCGGCGTGGGGGGGGGGGGGGGGGGGGGGGGGGGGGGGAACTGTCAAGGTCACAATGCCACCTTTCAATGGAAAACCAAGTTGCTAAAAATTCACTTTTCCATATAAAACAACCTCTGCCAACCTGAGTGAATCTTGTGCCACGTTTACTTGTTGCATAAAATCTTCTTTTTTTCAGGTGCTTTCGAAACTCCAAACTTTTATCATGAATTTCCAGCAGAGAAACAGTGAAATGGAAATTTTGGCAGTAAGTAGATTTTAGCTTTCTTCATAGGGGGGGGGGGAAAGCTACTAAATGAAATAGTTTAAAAAGTAAACACAGCGGGCATTAGGATGGCATCAGTCTGACATGATCTATGTATTAAGTTTAACAGTGTTCAAGAGGCAAATGCTGAGACTAGTGAGCATCTCTAAATCTTTCATACTAGTGCATGGAAAACTGATGTAATGTGTCATAGATAACAAAATTAAGTTTTTTTTACATAGTTTACAAGTTTATTCCATATTTATATTTTTAGGTGGATCTGTCAAAAGAAACCATACAAGTTTTATTATCCTTGGAGGTAAGTCTGGGGTTGTTTAATGGGTTCTGTACACGAAGCAACAACGAGCAGAGATGAGGGATAGTCCTGTCTGATACCACTTTTATTACATTAGTATTTATTCATTTAATAATGTTATTGTATCCTGTTTGACTAATGCGTATAGTGATTAATTATATAGACTCTGGGTACAAGGATAATGCACTTTGGGTTTTAAATGGGAATATCTTAGATCCGTGCAAACATATTAAACACCATGTCAAAAAAAGGGAGGCAGTTGGATCTATAGCACCGAGGCTAAGGAGTTTATATGCAATATTTCCTAGAAGTTGTCTTATGTATTTAACCTGTTGTGATAAAGTTGTTTGGATAATGGCAATTCAGTCTGTCATTTGTTATGTATATTGGTCTGTAGTTTGCAGTCAAATGGGTCTTTGCTGCACTTTGGGTAATACCAGCATTCAAAATCCTCAGCTCCTTAATGGGAGGTAAAGCATCAAATTCTGGGATGGAAAATTAAATATTTTGAAGAATTCAGCAGGTCTGGGTGCCTAATTGGCTTTAAAAAAACATTTTTGCTGTGGTTAGGTTCACCTAATTTGCGTTTTTATATCTGTTCTACAGATATGTAAGTTGTTGTCTTTTTTTAGAACATTGCTGTATTCTTGTTCTGTCGAGTCCAACCCTATGGACCACAGCACTCCAGGCACATATATCCCTAGTCAAGCCTATCCATAAGGTTTTCTTGGCAAAGATACTGGGGTGGGTGCCAGTTCCTTCTCCAGTGACCTCTCTGATATGACCTGCCCATCTTGGATGACCATATATAGTATAGCTCACAACTTCCCTGAGGTACACAAGCCCCTTCACCATGACAAGGTAGTGATCTAGAACTGAAACCTTGGTGTAGCCCACCCTAAGCTACCTACACAGGATACATTGGTACATATGAAGCTCTATTAGATATATGAATAATATCCTTTTTTATAGTATATTCTTGCTTTAATTTATGTATATTTGTATGATTACATTTTAATAAAATTAAAGATGTTAAAAGAACATCTCGGGCACTTTGGCTATTCCAGATTAATCCTTTTCATGGACTACTGTGGTCATATTCATATAACAGATTATTTTGAAGCTCTACACTGATGCAACATATTAGAAGATATAATAAATTAGAGGGTATTTTCTTTATATGCAATTACGCTGCTGTGTAATCCTCCATTTTGACTGCAGTGGTTCATCTAGCTGAAGTAGAAGGATATTTTGAATACACAGGAAATATCTTTTTGCACAATGCCAATGATTATATCTGCCAATGCACTCAGAAGGCTTAAAGGGAGGCTCGTGAGTTTGACAGCACACCCACCTGAGAAAGTAACAGACTGCAGTAGAGAGGAAAGCTAAATTCTTTTATATAAAACCGTGTCTGAAATGGTGCTATGCGTAGATATATATATTTAAGTATAAAAGGAGGAAGGAAGCGGGGGAAAGAAGAAAATATTGTATTGAATTATATTTTTGCATTCTAATTAATGTTCTATCAATTACCGTATATACTCGAGTATAAGCTGACCAGAGTATAAACCGAGGCACCTATTTTACCACAAAATACTGGGTAAAATGAGTGACTCGAGTATAAGCCGAGGGTGGGAAATGTGCCTCCCCCTTTGTCCCTCTTGTGCTCTCTGTGTCCCCCTCTTGTGTCCTCTGTCTCTTCTCCCCTCTCCCTTCCCTGTGTCTCTTCCCCCCCTCCTCATTCTCAACCTCCCTCCTCAACCTCCCTCCTCCATTCTAACCCCCCCTCATTCTACCCCTCTAAATACCCCCCCCCCCCCCCCCCCTTTCCCCTTACTTACCTGCATCTGAAGCTCCTGCTCCGGCACCCGTTCCTTCCGGCGTCTGGCGCGCAAGTGACGTCACTTCATTAGTATATACCGGGTGCCGGTATATTCAGGGGGTTAGAAAAACTGAAAAATTCGGCTTATACTCGAGTCTATACAGTACAATTTCTATGATATGCAGCTAGCTTTCCAATGGAAGTGACTCATACATTCATATATGACAGGTAATTACTCTAGTTGTAAATAATTGTTGTGTTTATATTTTTACTATAACATTTAGTTGCTCAAAAAATATGGCCACAATGGTCAGGTAAGGGATCTAAGGTCATGTGTTGTTAAAATGTATTCTCGTGTTGAGTCTTATTGCCGTTGTATAACTTTGTGTAGATATAGGGGAAAGATGCTAGAATACTGACAGATGATGTCATTGTTTCTTGTAGTATGGCGATGAACAAGTCTTCCATTCCTCAGTGAAAACGCTGATGTCACGACTGCCAAAGCAGAGATACCTGAAGTCTGTGTTTGAGGAAATTTACACAATCAAGATAGAGAAACGGTATGACATATGCATGTTCTTGTGGGGTTGTTTCCCATCAATATTGTTATAATGCTCTAATAACTTTACATTCATTTCCATCATAAACACAATGGGCTTCTAAAATAGTGTCGATTTCATTACTTAAAAGGGGACGTTGCACCTAAACACAAGTTGCTTTTATATATGAGAGAGTTCACTTATAGACGTTCAAATGCATAAAAGTTTTAGGACTTCCCTTGTTACAAGACCTTTGTATGGTAGGTGGCATGAGCTGCTGAATAACACAGAACATGAATGTAACAGTCACAGCTGAGAATCCAGCTGCATTCTGGGACAGCCATTTGAGCCAATCAGCTCAGAGAGGGTGCTGTCAATTTTGTAAAATGGCAGATTCTCCTCCATGTTTGTGGTTGGGAGAAACTGGCAAACTGGGCAAGTTCCATAAATATTACACCGTTAATCTAGGAGTGATCTTAAATATAAAAGCTTAATTTTAGTAGGAAATTGTTCCTTCAGTTAAGTTTCTTTAACCTAGGATTTTAAAGTCAATATTTTATTTATACTGATTTTTAAAGGGCCACTTAATTCAGAACCATTTGGACCACATGCCTGTTGAAATACATGCATTTTTCACAGAGAAAAATAAAATGTGTTTATACGTGCAAGATGGCCATGTCTGCCTCATTACTGAAACCATTCAAATCACTGGTAAGATTGTTGTCAGACTGATTTATATTTCCAGTTTGAATGGAACAGACCTTGTAATAAGTTCTATTTTTTTTCTGCTCTTTGGACCAGGTCACGGGGAGGGGGTTAGTGCTCCCAATAAACAAATGTAATCCTTACCACATCTATTAGTGCAGGCATGGAATATAGGTACTCACCTAAAACAGGAAAGCTATGGGCTAACTGGTCCGTGCAGTGTATCCTGATTTTAAGGGGGATGTTGTGCCATCAAATTACAGCCTACCCCGGGATGGATTCAGTACTGTGCTAATTACTAATAAAACAGACAATAGACTCTATGTAAACAGATTTAAAAGTTCTGCGTTCTCACTTATTATACAAATAACAGCTAGGTCAGTGACTCTTTAATTACAGGTAATTGACTTGTACTTGTGTGGGTTTTAAACTGGTTCTTTAATGTATTTCTCTTCTTTGCAGAGTGCCGGTGCTTGTGCTGTACAGTTACAGAGATGATTACTACAAGATACTGTTTTAAAGCCTTTTTTTGGTGAATTACAAAATCGGCAAAAACTGAAGATTGTCCACTACATTTTAATTGTAGTTTTCTTTTAAGAAAACAAACGTTTTGTGTATATACCCAGAGTGATAATCTACTGGAAGGAGTCTGTGTACTGTATGTCTGGAGGTTTTATAAACCCTTTCCAAAGCTGTGATTGTGTCTTTGCAGAAACTGCACCTCAAAAACCGGATCTGAAAGTGCTGCTTAGCTGCGTTTTGTTTACAGAAAAAGACACAAGATATTGTTCAATCTTTTTATTCTTTTGTATACATTCCTATTAAGAAAAGACATTTTGTTAGCTTGTATAAATATACATTTATTTTTTTGGCAAAAAGGATCAAGTTCATATTGGGCTTCGTATTCAGGAAGATGTATTATCCATTCTGATATTGATCGGTTTTGGGATATACCATGAATTAAAGCTTGTGTCTTGCAAGATTCGTTATTTTCCTGATGTCTTGAGTTTCCTGAACTGCTGGAAAATAAAAATATGAACCAAACCAAGAGCAGATGACGAGTTTCTATTCCATCCGGGAATATTTTAAAAGCTGTATAGTATATAAAGTCACGTTACTCATTTAAAGGGAGAACTCTTTAAACTTTGACATGTTCTTAATGTATGATACATATTGCATGTGCCTTGGAGAGATAAGGTTGTAATTTAAGGCAAAAATTAGCAACCCGAAGACTGCCCTGAAACAATTATTTTTAATGTTCTGGTTTTTAATCAGGTGAGTTGGACATACACATTGTAAGCACCAAACTCTATTGGATTATTATATCTCAGGGGTACATAAAGGAACAAAAATGGTAAGAATCTTCATATGTATGAACATTTTTATATAGATATCAGCTAATTTTCTATTATCTTTAATAGGTATGAATTCTAGACCCTAAGCAAAGCCCCCTTGCTGCACCGTACACTCCCCCGATAGCAGGTAACCAATGGCTTTAGTTCTAGGCATAATGGTCATTTTTGTGAAATTGAATCATGGCCTTCATCACTAAGTGCTAAAACAGATTAAAATTTACATAAGATTCAGTGCAAGCACACCGAGCCGTTAGGTGCCGAGACGACGGTTATATATAAAAATTACCCAGAACCACTAGGCTTGGTTGGAGCGAAAGTAAATCAGTACATTGAGACACAGCTGACAATACTAGAAATTACATACAGCTGCTGTTTAGTCCCTGAAGCCCTACAAGGACGCCAACAGGCCAGGATTTTTGGATCTCTATTCAGGTACTGCAGCCCTTGTAGAAGTTGCCCAGCTCTGTATCTGAAGATTTTTTATATCCAATGCTTTTGCTGGGCCCAGACATACCTGGTGCTTCCATTACATGAACAATTCCCAATGTAAACCAAATATACATCAATACCTCCCACCAAAAACAAAATGCTGTAATGAGAGGAACTGCCTGATTAAAAAAAAAAAAAAAAAATCTATATTAGAGTAATGATCGTAAACACTCATCCCCCCCAAAAAGTTTAAAATATTTCTGCTTATGTTTTTTTGCCTGCCTCTTGGGGTAATACATTTCGGTGTCCTTGCATGTTTCATTCTTCTGTCTATTGTGTTATGCTTTGCTGCATTGTTTACTTATGGAGTTGGTAACCATTTTGTTCTAGGAGTTTAACTAGTGCATAACAAGTGGCTTCCAAAGACTCTATATGTATATCTGCACTTTGAGCTGAAAGAAAAGAACTGCTAAGCTCCATTAGTAAACAATGCAGCAGAAGATTACAATTTGGAAAGAATAAAACAAGCAGTGGTATGGATTACCCATAGGATGAACACAAACTGTAAAAAAAAAATCATTGGGAAGGGGGTTGCAAATATGCCTCTTTTTTTACTATCATTACTCTACTTTTACATTGTTACACAAACCTTCATATAGTAAACCTTAATTATGAGTAAAATTAGTAGATTTACATTTAAACAAACACACAAAACAGGTGCGCTCCATCAGAGAAAGAACCAAGCTTAATAGATTTGTTCTGTGGTCATGACCCCTTGTTGTGGCGACGGGGCTTGTGTGCCTTAATGAAGCTGTGAGCTATTCCATATAGGGTCACCCAAAAGGTCAGACAAATCACCATCCACTGGAGAAGGAACTGGCACTCACTCCAGTATATTTGCCAAGATAACCTTATGAATAAGCACAACTAGACATAATAATAATTCCTGGCATGCTGCGGTCCAAATAGTCTTACCACTGGGGGGTAGCTGAACTACACCAGGCAGTATCCCTAGAACTAACCTATTAAGGTTATTTCATTCTCTGGACACCTATCATTTTTGTTATTCTAATTTTACACATATGGAGCGGTACCGACATACACTGGACATGGATAAAATGCAGGGAGACTTTGCCGGCCACCCTCATACAGCGGATTTGTACTCTTCATATCACAGTGTAGTAGAACAATAATGTACTGCAACCAAAGCTTCTCATTACTAAATCTTCCAAGAGACGTTTCTCTAGTAATTTGTGTTATATGTTTATTAAATTAGGCTGGGCTATGGAGTAGCAGTTATGGCATTGTATTACATAAAAAGCCCTCTCCGGCCCATTTACTTGAAGGGAGTGTAACCAGGTGTTTAGGTGCCTTATTGCGCAGCATCACTTGGGCCTTGGTCTCATGCTGCTTTGGTGAGGTTTACCAAAATAAGACTAATAGACTCAGTTTTTCCTGGAATTAGTGGTGTCTGGCGCTTCCTTCCGCATGAAGTGCATGACCGCTCGAGCCACTTTATCTGGGCCGATGTTGTACACTGGATGGGTGGGATTCTGGTAGAGAAAACACAATATAATTACATAAATAAACAATGATGTGTTAGTTAACTGAGCATGAAAGTTTTGTATTTTAAGCTCCACCCAAGGAGAGCTATAATACTCTAACAGGAGCTACATTGTTAAGCAAGTTATTAGTAAGCTTCCTTTCAAACATCCACTTCTAAATCTCCAGTTGAGCTATTTGATTCCACCCTTTTTGGGTTCATTAAGGGGTGGGTGCACCTCTGACTGGGAGGCAGTCCTAAAGCTTATATTAAAGGACCAGATGATTTTTCACTGGAGGTGTGTTAAAAGGTCAAGTTAGTTTTTCATGCTCTTTCTGAAGAACCTAAAAACGTCTATATGCTGTGTTATCTATTTATTTTTTTTCTAAACTAAATCAGTTTTGGAAATGTAGTTTCTTTAGGGCCTCCTTAGGGAGTACAGCTGCCCCTCGCTAAGGCACAGTGAGTAAGGAGTCCACGTCTTGTTCCCCCTATCACCACACTGACGTGGCCCAAGAGGCCAAATCATACATCTGGGCAAGGACAGAGTGGAGAAGCTCAACTGGAAGTTTACAAGATGATGCTTGACATACACATATACAAAAAATAGAAGTTATATTAAAGACCAATGTGCCGTTAACACCTAGCCCTGTTGGGGCATTATGATGGTAAAATAAAAATCGTCAGCAGAGAATAAAGCTCTTACCAGTCTGTTTTCCTGTACACCTAATATGATTTCGTGGAGCATGTCCCCGCTGCCGTAGTGCTGCGCTATAGACAACCCACTCAGACAATAGCACGTGTGGTAAAAGTCTCTAGATCTAAAGAAAATGAAGAAATTGTTAGCATTTAAAAAAATATATAAAAAAGTACCAACCATGCATATTTTTTTTCTATGGACATGATAACCCACTCTGAGAGCAACCTTTTTTAGCCACTTGTGCCTTTCACAGGGAGAAATATCCTGTAGTATATCAGACTGGTCTCAATAGAGTGATCCAGCCCCAAAATACCAAGCAATTCTATCCTGAGCATAAGAAAACGGCAAACCTCAGACGTACACCATGATTGGGCCTCGTCAGTGAGGTGTACCTAAACTCCCTAAGGCACAGGGAGCACCTTTAGGGAGTCTAAACCCTAAGAGTCATTTAAATAAACAAAACAAACTAACAAAAAAAAAAAAGAATAACACGCTCAGTCAGAGAACGACAAACCTTAATAGAGTGGGTTATTATGTCCATAGAACTAAGCGGAGAGCAGTCTTTTAGCCATTGTGCCCTTCACAGGGAGAAATATCTTGCACTAACCTCACTCTCCTCTAGGAAGTTATCACCTATACTGAAGAAGCCCAACTAAGACAGAAACATCTGTCTATGGTTTGCAGTTTCTCCTGTTCCCAGTAGAATTGACTGGAATTTCAGGGCTGGATGACTATTTACGGAGACCAGACTGATATACTACAGGATATTTCTCTATGTGAAGTCCACAAGTGAGATAAAACAGGCTGCTCTCAATGGGTTATGTCCACAGAACTAACCTAGTAAGGTTGTTCGTTCTGTGATTGAGCATCTATTTAGGTTTATACCTTTTTCTAGAAACACTTACTTCCCAGGTTTATCCAATAATCCACCGTTGGGACACTGACAGCACAGAAGGATATATTCCTGTAAGGCATGTTGGTCAAACATCCAGTGTGTGAGGCTTAGGGCTGAATCCCCTAATAGGAAAATATGCAGAGAGGACATGTCAATATATGCAAGCATGCCATAATGGCTGTCTTATAAGTAACTGAGAACATATGTGAATGGACTCATCGACTTACCCCTGGGGTCTCAAAACCCGGCCCTGGAGGGCTGCAACCAGGACTGTATTTCAGGATTTCTTTTCTGTGCACAGGTGAGTCAATCAGTATGACTGAAGCAGCAATAGTCTCACCTGATTGCAGCAAGGATATCCACAAATCCAGGCCTGGGTGCGGCACTCCAGGACCGAGTTTGGAGACCCCTGACTTATAGGGCCACTGTAGCTTGGAAGAAAAAAAATGTGTCTGATTTTTGGGTCTTCCAAACTTCCTGTTGCCTAATTTTATTATCTATTCAAGAAGGAAGCGAGATGTGTTGACTCAGTGGATTCAGATGAAAAGTCAGCACAGGGCACATGCCCACTCCCTTCCATAGGCAGTATACTTGCAAATATTGCTTGCCCTGATCTGTAACTGCTCTATCATGTCTTAAAAAGCCAGTATGACCATCATAGCAGCTTCCATGCACTAGCAGCATCTGGTCTTAATGTTGTTAGTTTATTGCATATGCAAAATTGGGATTGTAAATAAAACTTAACCTTTATTGAACAAAATAACATAAAATAAATAATAAAAGAACCCCTAATAAAAACAGGGAGGACAACAGCCCCTACCACAGACCCAGCGTGCAATGCATTGGAAGCCTAAAACAACCTCCCCTGATGATGTCAGCAAGTCTGACGAAACGCGTATCGGGATTGTTTTAGCATTCCATGGCATTGCACTCTGTCTGTGGGAGGTGCTGTTGTCCTCCCTATTAGTAGGGGTTCTTTACTTTGGCCTATTTTTTTTAAGAGATGGTGGGCTTAGCTATTTGAATAGGGACCCAGCCAGATATAGGTTATGCCTCTAGGGCAGCCTTCCAGGCAGGAGGTACTCTTTGAGGTCCAAGCAAGCTTATTTCCAGTTTATGGCTATAATTGGATTATGGACTTTATAGCACTCCAATGATCATGAGTGCTTTCAAATGGGGCTTTAACAGAGTATATGTTATTATTTTGATTTTATTTTTTTTAAATAAAGGTTAAGTTTTACTTCCAATCCCATGATGAGTGCTATGCACTAGGAATTAAGTGGCCTTTGTTACATTAGTATATTGCATACATCACAAACATGCTATTTCCAGCTAATATACAATGGTTCTTTATTGCAAAGACATTTGAACCTTATTAAAAAATAATAATAAAAAGGCTACATATGTCTCACAGACATGAAAATTGGTTGCTGTAAAATAGAGTAAGCCTAGTACTTTAAATATATGATGGCAGAAGTAATTACAAGTTTAAAAGTATATTATTGTGAAGAAATACATTTGAAATATGAATGGCAAATATAATACAGCTTTTAATATAGTATCTTTTTTATGCAATTATGCTTTTGTGGGATCTACGCTTTTGATTTCTGTTGATCAGCTATCTGAGACGGGAGGATACTGACCATTGGGAATGAGGCATCTACAACTGCCAGAATTAGGATCTGAGGAGAGCACTTTTTTCTGCTCTAAAATCCAACACCATAATCCACAAGAAGTGCAAGTTACCTTCAGCGTTTAGAGTCCTATGGAGGAGCGGCAGAAGACCCGCTTGCCAAAAGGAGTAGCAGCCGTCCACCAGCTTGTTACATCGACCCTGGAAGCCACCTTCAAATCGCATTTGTCTGAAGGAAACCCATCGCTGTGGCACAGAGAAAGAGGAGGGAATACATTGAATGAACAGTAAGAATTATGGAGTCAATTTAAAATTATAGTAAAAAGTGAAAGAAATCTAAAAGTTATCTGGATCTGTTCTTCATCATGAATTAAGTGTATTGTGTGGTTTTAGTTACCGCTCTGACATAACAGCACTGTCCTTCTGCATCATTGTACTGACACAGCAAAGGGACCAAAATGGTATAATGTAATCCTATAGATAACAAGGACTTTATCAATTGATCCACTCGATTATTGAGACCATTGACATCAATTAATGATAAGCTACTAAAACATTGGTTCCTTTGCCTTCAGTGTAGTCAACTGCACACTAAGCATGCCTTTTTGTGCAAGTGATTGCAGTGAAGACAATGGACACCTTTACCACTTATTAATGCTATTGGTATCACACAAAGAAAACATATGAATGTCAGTTTGCTGAAATAACTCACCAGCATACTCTTCAGATCCAGTAGATGCACTTTCTTCATAATGACCAATGCAGCTAGTCCACAAAATGTGTATCCACCATGGGCCTCCATGCCTGGGACACCACCAATTCCACCTTCCCAGTTTTGACACCTAAATGACAAATTAAGATATGCAATTGAACAAATGATTAATAAATGATGGAATTTATTGTGCAAAAGTCAGGTACAAAAGTCAGACTCTAGACATAAAATAATTTGTAGCCCAGGATAACTTTTCCAAGGTTTGTATCTCTATGTGGAGACAGCCCTGACTTTTAGATAAAGAGCCTCGTTGTGCATCGTTATGTCAAATACTTAAACATGCACAGACCATAAATCAGTATAATAAAGCATACAAATCATAGGGTATACAGGTCTCTGTGGCAGAGGGTATTTTTATTTTCGGTTCTCTCTCTATTGACATTACAAGCTACGGACAACAAACAATCGTTTCATCTCTGCTCTATCGACACCACGCGAAACGCGCGTTGAGGTAGCTCTAATGTCACTGTTCAGATACACCTTAGCACAGAACATACATTGAAGTTTAAGACAATAGGGTTTGATAAAATATAACTATTTAATGCCATATGAGTTAAGTTCGGTTTCCTTAATGACATCTATATTACTTGAAGGATTAAGTGTCTGTTTACAGCTCAAAACCGTAAGTGATCCAATGTTAATCTTTGGGAGCAGTTAGATTACTACTTTAAGAAATTCCCTCATAAGTGTCTGTAATATTTAACATCAAGTGAGTGTTTGCAGCTTTTGAATAGTACAAAGCTCACTTTATATTGTAAAATGTAATTATAGAAACATAAGATTTGCGACTAAGCAAAATTCATAGTCCTGAAATTAGTTAATATTAAAACTTCACGGGACAAGGTTTCTTATTCCCTCTCAGATGTAAAGTGAGCAAATAAATAATTAAAATAGTACACAAACAACAAAACTAGTAGTGATTATTGCACAGTTTAAGATGATGGAGTTGTAACTACTCTTAAATATGTTAAGGGTTTAAAATACAACTAACAAATTAAAGAATATGGGTAAAAAGGTAGTGGTTGAATTTATTTTCATCCTCAATGAGGTAATATATTTTGATGGAATTCATTAGTATTTGAATACAGTGGTACCTCGGTACTCGTTAATTGGTTTCAGAAAGCACAATGAGTTACAAAAAAGGACAAGTACCAAAACGATCAGGAGCTCCCATAAGAAGTAATGTAAACTTATTTTTACTGGTTTTAGCAAGTGCGATGAGTGACGAGCAAGTGTCGGGTGTCAAAGCAATTTTTAATTGCAAAATGCATTGCATACCGAAATCGACAAGTATTGAAGCAGAGGAGTACTTGCTTATAAAAATCATAGTAGTAAGCTACTGATTAGATACACCCAAGATCTGTTAGGAACATTGCAAGTGTGACTTTTTTGGAGCCTGCAATAGGAGGCTACTAGTGATCTTAAACACATTTCAATCTTCTTGTTACTACCAAATGTGTTACTTGTAAAGTTGCTAATGCAAATAAATAAGATACTTTGTGGATTTAAGAATTAAGGAATTTACAATTTATGACGGTTTATTCAGTGTAAAAAGTATCTCTCAACCTTATTTTAAATGCTTGTATTTTAACTTTAAATTTATTTTTTAAAATAATTTGGCACTTAGTTTGAGGGAATCAAATAAGGAATCCAAAAAGGGTGTTCTTTATTCTTTTGTATACTGGATTCTTTATCCAGTTGAATTATATATTATGGCATGTGTACTTCAATAAAGTTATGACCTACACCATGTAGGGTTACCCAAGATGGGCAGGTCATAACAGAGATCAGACAAGAAAGAACTGGCAACCCACTCCAGTATCTTTGCCAAGATAACCTTAAGGGAATGAAGGAGGGAGGGAGGGAGGGAGGGAGGGAGGGAGGGAGGGAGGGAAGGAGGGAGGGAAGGAAGGAGGGAGGGAAGGAAGGAGGGAGGGAAGGAGGGAGGGAGGGAAGGAGGGAGGGAGGGAAGGAGGGAGGGAGGGAAGGAGGGAGGGAAGGAGGGAGGGAAGGAGGGAGGGAAGGAGGGAGGGAAGGAGGGAGGGAAGGAGGGAGGGAAGGAAGGAGGGAGGGAAGGAGGGAGGGAAGGAGGGAAGGAAGGAGGGAGGGAAGGAGGGAAGGAAGGAGGGAAGGAAGGAGGGAAGGAAGGAGGGAAGGAAGGAGGGAAGGAAGGAGGGAAGGAAGGAGGGAAGGAAGGAGGGAAGGAAGGAGGGAAGGAAGGAGGGAAGGAAGGAGGGAAGGAAGGAGGGAAGGAAGGAGGGAAGGAAGGAGGGAAGGAAGGAGGGAAGGAAGGAGGGAAGGAAGGAGGGAAGGAAGGAGGGAAGGAAGGAAGGAGGGAAGGAAGGAGGGAAGGAAGGAGGGAAGGAAGGAAGGAGGGAAGGAAGGAGGGAAGGAAGGAGGGAAGGAAGGAGGGAAGGAAGGAGGGAAGGAAGGAGGGAAGGAAGGAGGGAAGGAAGGAGGGAAGGAAGGAGGGAAGGAAGAAGGGAAGGAAGGAAGGAAGGGAAGGAAGGGAAGGAAGGAAGGGAAGGAAGGAAGGAAGGGAAGGAAGGGAAGGAAGGAAGGGAAGGAAGGAAGGGAAGGAAGGGAAGGAAGGAAGGGAAGGAAGGGAAGGAAGGGAAGGAAGGGAAGGGAAGGAAGGGAAGGAAGGAAGGGAAGGAAGGAAGGGAAGGAAGGGAAGGAAGGAAAGGGAGGGAAGGGAGGGAAGGGAGGGAAGGGAGGAAGGAAGGGAGGAAGGAAGGAAGGGAAGGGAGGAAGGGAAGGAAGGCAGAGACAACGACAACATATGCCTTAGTAACTCATTATGGTCTAAGATTTCTGGTTTAGGATCAATCGTATTGTGGTAGCTACACTAAATAATTATTGAAGGTATAACAATATAAAAAAAGGAGGAAAAAAAGAGAGGTAACATACGCAAGACTACAGGATTCATACCTTGCTATCCATTCAGCTGTTCCGTCAAACAGTTTAGGCATCATGATATTTGTTAACGATGCCACAGACGCAGCACAATATGCACTTCTAAAATAAAACACACACAACCCATATTTGTTAGCATATAGTATCATCCTACTCATGAGCCCTCATTACTTTGCCTAAAGTATGGATTTGTTGACCTTTAAATGTCTAAGCAAAATATCATAGGCATGAGAGGGCTTCATGGGCAACATCACAGGAGTCACGCTACGCATGAATAGAGGTGACATTAAGACTGTACAGCATCTACAATTATGGCCATAACCCTTTTTACATGTCGTACGTCTTATTTATTTGTAGGAATGGAAGAGGGGAAGTCATTTAAACAGGGTTCTGCTGTCTGTATGGGACTTGAGAAATTGGATACTGAAAAATGTATTGTTACTACTTTTGACAATATATTAAAAAAAAAAATTGTATTTGCCATATCTTGGATCTTTACTAACATGCTACAGACAGTTGCACTTTATAGACTTATGAACAAACTCAAGATATAGTTTACTTTATAGAATTAATTAAGTACAAGAACACAAAAGTTTAGGACAAATTTTGAGGCTAACTCCAGCCAGACTCAAATCACTAGTTACAGCTAAATATAACTGCAAATAACATGCAGTTAATTGTCAGTTATTAAAAACATATACAGTATATACTCGAGTATAAGCAGAGTTTTTCAGCCCTTTTTTAAGGCTAAAAAGGGCCCCCTTGGCTTATACTCGAGTCACTCCCCCCCTCCTCATCCTCATCCCCCCCCCCTCATCATGAGGATGAGGAGGGGGGTTGAGGATAAAGGATGAGGAGGGGGGTTGAGGAGGAGGGAGGATGAGGAGGAGGGAGGATGAGGAGGAGGGAGGATGAGGAGGGGGGTTGAGGAGGAGGGAGGATGAGGAGGGGGGTTGAGGAGGAGGGAGGATGAGGAGGGGGGTTGAGGGTGGAGGATGAGGAGGGGGGTTGAGGAGGAGGGAGGATGAGGAGGGGGGTTGAGGGTGGAGGATGAGGAGGGGGGTTGAGGAGGAGGGAGGATGAGGAGGGGGGTTGAGGGTGGAGGATGAGGAGGGGGGTTGAGGGTGGAGGATGAGGAGGGGGGTTGAGGGTGGAGGATGAGGAGGGGGGTTGAGGGTGGAGGATGAGGAGGGGGGTTGAGGGTGGAGGATGAGGAGGGGGGTTGAGGGTGGAGGATGAGGAGGGGGGTTGAGGGTGGAGGATGAGGAGGGGGGTTGAGGGTGGAGGATGAGGAGGGGGGTTGAGGGTGGAGGATGAGGAGGGGGGTTGAGGGTGGAGGATGAGGAGGGGGGTTGAGGGTGGAGGATGAGGAGGGGGGTTGAGGGTGGAGGATGAGGAGGGGGGTTGAGGGTGGAGGATGAGGAGGGGGGTTGAGGGTGGAGGATGAGGAGGGGGGTTGAGGGTGGAGGATGAGGAGGGGGGTTGAGGGTGGAGGATGAGGAGGGGGGTTGAGGGTGGAGGATGAGGAGGGGGGTTGAGGGTGGAGGATGAGGAGGGGGGTTGAGGGTGGAGGATGAGGAGGGGGGTTGAGGGTGGAGGATGAGGAGGGGGGTTGAGGGTGGAGGATGAGGAGGGGGGTTGAGGGTGGAGGATGAGGAGGGGGGTTGAGGGTGGAGGATGAGGAGGGGGGTTGAGGGTGAGGAGGGGGGTGGAGGGTGAGGAGGGGGGTGGAGGGTGAGGAGGGGGGTGGAGGGTGAGGAGGGGGGTGGAGGGTGAGGAGGGGGGTGGAGGGTGAGGAGGGGGGTGGAGGGTGAGGAGGGGGGTGGAGGGTGAGGAGGGGGGTGGAGGGTGAGGAGGGGGGTGGAGGGTGAGGAGGGGGGTGGAGGGTGAGGAGGGGGGTGGAGGGTGAGGAGGGAGGTTGAGGGTGAGGAGGGAGGTTGAGGGTGAGGAGGGAGGTTGAGGGTGAGGAGGGGGGTTGAGGATGAGGAGGGAGGTCGAGGATGAGGAGGGAGGTCGAGGATGAGGAGGGAGGTCGAGGAGGGAGGTCGAGGATGAGGAGGGAGGTTGAGAATGAGGAGTGGGGTTGAGGAGGGTGATAAGGGAGGGGGGAAGAGACACAGGGAAGGGATAGGGGAGAAGAGAGACACGGGAGAGAGAGAGGGGACACACAGAGAGCACAAAAGGGACACAGGGGGCAGCACATTTCCCACCCTCGGCTTATACTCGAGTCACTCATTTTACCCAGTATTTTGTCATAAAATAGGTGCCTCGACTTATACTCGGGTCGGCTTATACTAAAGTATATACGGTACATCAAAATCTAATATTGTATATTATAGTATGTATTAAACCATCTACCTGTAGGGACTACCCAAATTGTGTTACTATCGTAAAAAAAAAAGCATAAATAAAAAGAATAAATATAAAATTAGACTGGACAATGCTATTGTGCTCCAGATAAATTACTTTAAAATCGCCATTAATTATCTTGATCAACTTCGTTTTGATCAGCTTTACTAAAATACATCTTAGCTGCGGGGATGTTTTCCATTTATATATTTAACCAAGTGGCAACAGCATGTGACACCATTCCTCTTTTTCTCTACTTTCACAATGTCCATCACACAACTATGTTCATCCCTCATTTCTCTGCCAGGTCTGTTAGACAAGGTCTTGAGGGATGACCTGCTGAAAACCAGCAGATGTGCCATGATTAAAAGGACCACTTTATTGGACTTCTAACCGGCTTTATGAATAGTCAGGTATTAAAACAATATTATGCTGCTTTAACTGTGCATTTAAATAATGAATTACTATATAAAATCATGCGCAGGCTGTTTTCTCCATCCTCTGAATGATGTATTGTCACTGGGGTATAAGCCCACCGGAAGGAAGAACCAAACAAACATTTTGAGACCACCCTGTAAAACACACATCAATAGCATGAAGTTCTGTAACAGGAGCTGCTAGCAATGTGCACAAATACACTTTCTAGTTTCCTCCCACTATCATACTGCATGTACAGTATTTCTGAACGGAGTGGGAGCCACCCAGATGGGAATGCCCTTCAGAGACATAATTCAGGAGATAGATAAAGAGCTAATGGTTACTTGATCGGTAAGCATTTGGCTATAATTGTACAAAGCAGGTATAAGACTGACCTGACATCCACTTCCCCTCCATGGTGCATGATGAAAGAGCCATCTGGTTGTTTCAGTGAATACAAAAACTCCAAGAGCTTCTCTCTGACAAAAAATAAATACAAAAAAAAAACCTTGAGCATTATGCAAGAATGCAAGAGAAAATTACATTTACATATTTATAGTAATTGAAGTTGGAAAAAAAAAAAATAGACTTTTAGTTCATCAAGTTCCAGTTTTTAGATCTCCTCTGATCTGCAATATGTGTATTACTTGTTAATTGATCCAGAGGAAGCAAACAGAAAAATACCCATTGAAACATTTCCAATTGTCCCAAAAGGCAAAAAATAAAATTCTTCTTGACCCCAGATACTGGCAATTGGATTCCACCCTGGATCAATACTCTCACTAATTATCCAGTATAACCCTCAATGCCATTTTTGTATAAAACATATATCCAATACCTTTTTAAAGTTATCTATCAAATCAAACCACCTCCTTTGGTAGATAATTCCACAGATTAACCACCCTTACTGTGATGAACCCTTTTCTTTCTTTAAGGTGAAATCTTTTTACTGCTGACCTCCAGAGATGTCCTCGTCAGTTGAAAACCTCTTGGCACAGAAAGCTCCCTTGACAAAGCTTTATACTGACCCTGGATGTATGTATATAAGGTAATCATATCCTCTCTTCTATGCCTTTTGTGTAGAGAAAATAATTTTAATTTGGCTAGTCTTTCTTTATAACTTAGCCCCTCCATTCTCCTTATTAGCTTTGTTGCACTTCTCTGCAATTTTTCCGGCTCTAAAATGTCCTTTTTATGAAGTGGTGCCCAAAATTCCAAATGAGGGCATACTAGAGATTTGTATAGTGGCAGAATTATATTTGCTTCTCTGGCTTCTATACCCTTCTTAATACATGCTAATATTTACTTGCCTTTGCAGCTGCTGCCTTGTCATTGAGCACTGTTACCTAGGTGGTTGTCCACAAGCACTCCCAAATCCCTTTCAATATCTGATACCCCTTTATTTGCTCCATTAATATTATAAATTGCATGGCGTTTTTTCCTTTCCAAATCCATAACTTTTCATTTATTCATTTTAAATCTCATGTGCTATTTAGCCGCCCATTTCTCTAATTTATGCAAATCTCTTTGGAGAGAAAGTACATCATTTTCTAATTTAATTACCTTGCACAGCTTGGTGTTATCAGCAAAAAATGGAGACTATAATTTTCAGTCCTACTTCTAAGTCTTTAATAAATATGTTAAAAAGTAGAGGACCTAATAATGAACTCTGAGGAACCACACTTACCACATAAGTCCAATCCGAGTATATTACATTTACAACAACCCTTTGCTTCTTTTAGCCAGCTCTCAATCCAGGAGCAGATATTTACCGCAATTCCTGCATCACTTAGTTTGCACAATAGTCTTCCATATGGCACTGTATGAAAAGCATTTGTAAAATCCAAAAAAATACTACATCTACTGTGTTGCCTTGATCCAAGTTCCTACTAACCTCGTCATAGTAACTAATTAGATCATTTTGACATGACCTCTCTCATATAAATCAGTGTAGACTCCTACTTATAATCTCCCATTATTAAAACTTGTACATGCTTAGCTGCATTTCCAATCTGTAATAATAATTGCAATTCCTCACTTTCAATTATATTCGGGGTTTATAGCATACTCCTATCAATATTCTTTTAGAATTTGCTTCTCTGCTATTTAATCCTCCCCAGAAGTATTCAACATTGGATAGCATAAATATTTTCTCTGACTATAGGTTTACAGTGAGGGGGGGGGGGAAAGTATTTGATCCCCTGCTGATTTTGAACGTTTGTCCACTGACAAAGAAATGATCAGTCTATAATTTTAAAATGGTAGGTGTATTTTAACAGTGAGAGACAGAATAACAACAAAACAAAACAAAAAAAGAAAAGAAAAATGCATGTCAAAAAAGTTATAAATTGATTTGCAGGTCAATGAGTGAAATAAGTATTTGACCCCTTCAACTTAGTACTTGGTGGCAAAACCCTTGTTGCCGTTTCCTGTAGTTGGCCACCAGGTTTGCACACATCTCATGGGGGATTTTGTCCCACTCCTCTTTGCAGATCCTCTCCAAGTCCTTAAGGTTTTGAGGCTGATGTTTGGCAACTCGTACCTTCAACTGGCTAGGCCACTCCAGGACCTTAATGTGCTGCTTCTTGAGCCACTCCTTTGTTGCCTTGGCTGTGTGTTTTTGGCCATTGTCATGCTGGAATACCCATCCACGAACCATTTTCAATGCCCTAGCTGAGGTTCTCATCCAAGATTTGATGGTACATGACCCAGCCCATCGTCCCTTTGATGCGGTGCAGTTGTCCTGTCCCCTTAGCAGAAATACACCCCAAAGCATAATGTTTCCACCTCCATGTTTGATGGTGGAGATGGTGTTGTTGGCGTCATAGGCAGCATTCCTCCTCCTCCAAACACGGCGAGTTGAGTTGATGCCAAAGAGTTCCATTTTGTGTCTCATCTGACCACAACACTTTCACCCAGTTCTCCTCTGAATCATTCAGATGTTCATTGGCAACTTTCAGACGGACCTGTACATGTGCTTTCTTGAGCAGGGGGACCTTGCGGGTGCTGCAGGATTTCAGTCCTTCACGGCGTATTGTGTTACCAATTGTTTTCTTGGTGACTATGGTACCAGCTGCCTTGAACTCATTAACTAGATCCTCCCGTGTAGTTCTGGGCTGACTCCTCACCGATCTCATGATCATTGAAACTCCATGAAGTGAGATCTTGCATGGAGCACCAGACTGAGGGAGACTGGCAGTTATTTCGTGTTACTTCCATTTGCGCATAATCGCACCAACTGTTGTCACCTTCTCACCAAGTTGCTTGGCAATGGTCTTGTCGCCCATTCCAGCCTTGTGTAGGTCTACAATCTTGTCCCTGACATCCTTGGACAGCTCTTTGGTCTTGGCCATGGTGGAGAGTTTGGAATCTGATTGATTGCTTCTGTGGACAGGTGTCTTTTATACAGGTAACAAGCTGAGATTAGGAGCACTCCCTTTAAGAGAGGTTACCTGTATAAAAAAAAAAAAAAAAAAAAAGACACCTGGGAGCCAGAAAGCTTGCTGATTGATAGGGGATCAAATACTTATTTCCCTCATTGATCTGCAAATCAATTTATAACTTTGACATGCGTTTTTCTTGTTTTGTTATTCTGTCTCTCGTTGTTAGAATACACCTACCATTAAAATTATAGACTGGTCATTTCTTTGTCAGTGGACAAACGTTTAAAATCAGCAGGGGATCAAATATTTTTTTTCCCTTACTGTATATTCAGGCTTAACATGCAGACAAATCCCTCCTCCTCTTTTACCATTGCCTCTATCTTTCCTAAATAGGTTATAACTATCCAGATTAACAGTCCAGTCATGAGAGTCATCCCACCATATTTCAGTAATTAAATCCCATTTCTCATTAACGGCTAAAAATTCTAAACTCACCCATTTCTCCTGGCAAGTTTCTGGCATTAGCGAGCAAACACCTTATGTTAGGAGTCTAGTTCTGAAGTGCTTTCCATTATATATGAGTTACTTAGCAATACCTCCCTATTGACTATAATAACCCTCCCCTCTTCTCCTCCCCATGACTAGTTAATTCCTTACCCCCTCTACACTTTCTAACCCTTTACCTCTATTCTCCACCCACCCTTCCCTACCAGATTCACAACATGCCGACCCCGAGAACCCAGGAGACAGCAAACTGTTCAATTGCTGAGATCTGGGTGACAAATCACATGGTCTACCTTCCTAACAATAGAGTCCCCTACCACAAAAACCTCTCTTTTGCTCTGCCTATTCTGCCCTCCCTCTCCTGCAATAGAAATGTTCTTCCTGTTAGAGGGAACAGCTTTATCTGGCATGGTCATCCTCAACAGTTTCACTCAGTGTGGCAAATCTGTTGGTGTATGCCAACTCAGAACTGGCCTGCCTCCTCCTCCTGATCCCTCTGCTTCCCCTTTTAACTGCAATCCAGCTACCTCCCTGGACATTCTTACTAGCCCTGTCACCACCCTCCATGCTAGGTACAGCTAAACTGTACTCATTGAGCACAGACTCCCTTTCCAGTGGAGCAATATCACTATGTGCTGCAAATCTCTCCAGTTTTCCAATCTGTGCTTCAAGAGAGGAGAGGAGACATACTCACACCTGTCACATAGATATGGACTTTGGATCAGCTTTTCTAGCAGTTCATACATGTGACAAGACGTACACTGAGTGATGTTCTCACTGGACTGACTCATAATTACTAACTACAAAAATACAGAGAAAAAAAAACAAAAATATATTTGTATAAAGCTTAAATTAAATAAAATCCCCTTCGCTTACTTTTTTCTTTCCTCTTTCCCTTTCTCGGCTTTTTTTCGTTTTCTGCATTACAATGTACCCCCTTTTCTTTGAACTCTCTCCTTTCATTAAACTCCCACACATACTACAACTAGAACGGTTAGCAAGCTCACACGTTTGCACCTTCCCCTGTTTAAATGAGATTCTGACTACGCACCCGTACAGTAGTTAGTGCACATAGCAAAGAAACAACCTTTACTTTTCAGAAGTAAATCACTGTTGCTAGATTCCTACCTATTTACGTTAATCCCCCTCCCCTAAAATATTGAGAGCAAACTGCTCTGAGTAAAGATCACAACAGACGAAAAGCAAGGCACAAATCTACATTGAGTTTTGCCCTGTTACTCTGTGACACTGACACCCAAACCATATGCTAATAAGATTTTATGGATCACTTACAAATCAGGGCACTGCCGTAACTTGAAATAGCAGTATAAATATTTAAGAGAGTCACCCAGAAGCATTTAAAGTGACAGTATAGCACAAACAGCACTACAAAATTTTGGCTAAGAACCTATGAAGAACACTTAAAATGAGTACAGTGGCTCTTTAATAGTCTCCAAAACTGGCAATCCGATTATTCCCTGGATCAATATCCTAAACTGATATAACCTTGTAACCAGTGAGTTTCCAATCTTGTAGAGTGCTTTGGGGAAAAAATAACTTTCTACAAACATTCTAAACTCAAAACAGGGCCCTCCATTTTCTGCAGTTTGTTAACATTGTATTCCTACTTGTTCTTATCCCCTGTAAATTGCTATAGAATATGTTAGCACGCTACAAATAAAAGTTAATAAAAAATAAAATTAAAAAAAAAGTTATTTTTATTCAAACATATACCCAACCCGGTCTTAAAATGATCCAGTGAATCTGTCACCAACACCACTGATAGAGATGTAATTGTACAAATCCGGTTAGATGTGCACAAGTATCCGAACAAGAGGTTATTTCAAATTATTAGCATACAGAATCAATATTAGATAAACCTTACTGTTCGATTGATTTGCAATAGTTGTTTATTTACCAAGAACAATAATTTTGCAGACTTTGTTAATGTTTCTGCTTATTATACAAGGTATAATATATAAATAATATAATTATTAAATAAAGATATAATATGTATTCTAAAATATATTTTTTATTATTAGAAATATAAACATTGTGGCACTACATACAAAGCAAGCAGTGCACTTACTGTACCTATTAATTACGTCATAGGCTTCTTCGGTTCCTATGGTGCAGAGGGCATTGACCGCTGCATATGTTGGAGCAAGATGGGGTTGTTGGCCTGGTCCTCCACAGAACCCACCATTAGGAGCCTGGCAATGGCCAAGGAACTCACAGACACTGCAATGAAAACAAGTTTTCAGATGCCATCCAAGACATGCCAAGTGAACCTCCACACACGTTCTGCATGATCAATTTTATTATGCTTTCTTTCTAATATTTCAATTTGCATAACGGAATGTGGCAAGTAAAACCACCAGTGTTTTCAACAAGACAACAGGAAAGCACATGTGTTTAAAATCCCACACACTCCTGAGAATGTAGCCGGTATAATACACTTGACAGGCTGAGATATAGTCTGACTGACTAGTAAATCTCATACTCTAGAACCATTTTATGCACGAGCTACAGGGGGTGGAGCATTGCAGGGACTGTTTAAAAAGGTTTAAGTGAGAGATTTCAAGTATTTGCTAATAAAATAATGTTTAAATATGCAAATAAACAATTAGGTAGTTTATTTAAAAATAAATGGGAACCTTCCATATCCCTTTAAAATGGGCACAGAAAAAGAACAAACTGTTTAAATAACAAGTTTAATAAATAAACAAATGTACAAATGCAACATGGATATTAAAATAGATTTCTCCCCATAGCAACGCTCTAAAAAGGTCAGCTTATTCCTCTGGTAACTTAGAAAATGTGCCTGCTATATTTGGTCAAACATTTAATTAACACACCCCTAGTGTTATTGCTAGATCTGTCTCTTTCTCATCAGCTCTTCCTATCTCATTATCTCTGTCATTAGCACTCTCATTGGCTATGGAATAAGGAGAAGAGCCACATCCGACGACTTTGGGGGGCCTTATACGGCCCTCGGGCCTGACGTTCCCCATCCCTGCTGTAGATATTCTAACCTCAAAAGGAAAAATGCAAAATACATTGCTGCATAGAAGGAAGTTAGAGGGAGCTTGAACTGTATGGGCCATTAGGAACCAAAATATGTTCCAATAAGCTCAACAACTTATGCTAAGATTCAAGTTAAATAAACAGTTTTATTGCTATAAAAGTCAACATGGCAGCAGTTATAAAACTATTAAATAGTGAAGAGCTACCAATATATATATATATATATATATATATATATATATATATATATATATATATATATATATATATATATATAGTTAACAATCATTCAAATAATTTTAAAATCAACACAATTACCCCATATTAACATGTTTTGCATTTTAAATAAACAGAGAAAGGGTCTAATGGTGCAGAGCACATATGGGGACTTTTGTGATCTTTTAACGTTTTAAAATAAAATGGGGAAACATGAAATGTACTCACTCTGATGCAACAGATTCAGGAATTGGCTCATCAAGCAAGGCCATGCTGTGTACGATCCAATAGCAGAGCCAGGGGCGGCTGGCGTCAAGACACTAAAAATACAAAGTAAAGATCATGGTATTGGAACAATATTCAGAGCCAGTTGTATTGTTTTTTTAAAGTGATTTTAAGTGGTCCTGTAATATAGATTATATAGGTCGCAACATGGAAAAAAATGTAAACAAGTCAACTATAAAGCAACTTATTTACAGTAAAGCAGAGTAATGGCCATGTGTAGACCTTGATAACTTTATACAACTTCATATGTTTTGTCACTTTATATAGTTACCTCATATGAATCTGACAGATACCTCAATCCCTTCCTCAGGTAGGTAGAATGGACATCTCTATCCAAAACAAGTCTAAAAAAAACAAACAAAAAAAAAAACAATTCACATTAAAATTCACATTATTTCACCTTACTTATACACACACAATGCTCATTAAACGGTCTGGATTAAATATATAAAAAACATTTCCCGTTTTGTCCCCACCAGCAGTGGCGTGCAGCACAACTTTATTCCCTTTATTCTTAGGGTGAGTGTTGGATTTAGTGGTTAGGGTTATGGCAAATGATAAGCGTATTGGAATGTAACAGTCCCTTACACAGCTTGCATGCCTGTGGTTTATATGTATCCTGACAATGCTTGAAAATATTAAATATGGCATAAAACCACCTAACTTCAAAAGCTCATAATTAATTTAAAAGTATTTTTATCACATGCTTTCCCTCCCTCTGTCTCATGGGGCACAACACATATGGTAAATTCAGTGTCACTTTAATACCAGCCAACAGGTTGACATGCTGCCTGTGATCACCAAAATATAAAGAAACTAAGTGAATATATAAAACTAGCGTATTGCCCGTCAAAAAATGACGGCAATCAGATGTGTATGTTTTAAAAGTTGTTTAGTTATTAATATACATATGGAATTGTAAGGTAGCTAATGTTGTTTTCTGTGTACTACTGAAATATAGAAATCAAATTAATAAATTAATTTACATATTTTTATGCATTGTGTTGAAGAGCTGGCAATCTGTGTTGATGTTGCTGCAGCATTAGTGGTGTGGAGGTGCTGTATAAGCGTGATGAACGTGTGCAGTGTAATAGTGTGCGTGCGCGATTCGAAACCGTTAACGTAGCTGTTTACTTCCGCATTATCCTAAAATGGCGGATAATGTGTGGTATGCGTCTTAGCGGATTATCGGTACGTGTTTTCCGTGGTTATAGTGCTGTCGCCTGGTTTTTGTTTTGTTTTGTTTGTGCGGCATTTTTTCTGCGGCGCTCATTGCCAAAGTACTACGGTTTAACGGCTCTCATCGCTAAGCCCGCTAAAGTACTACGGTTTAACAGTAAATATGGTAAAAACGGTCAAATGACGGTCAATAAAAATTAAATGTAGTGAAATGTGTTTGCCACACAACATGATGCTGCATTTGTCCCTTTTTTTTTTTCTTTCTTAAAATAAATACAATTTAAAAAAAAAAAATATATATATTTTTGTAACTTGCAACTTATATTTCACATCAAATGCGTTGGTTTAGGCGGGAAATCCGATGTTGCGCGAGACAAAGTCGTTAAATCTGTGTTAATGCGTAAATCTGTAATTGTGTTTCGTAAAATGTACTCGCTACTGTCTTTTTACTCATTGCGCGGTTAATCCGCATCCTTTATCTCGTTGTTTTTCAAACACATACGTCTGTGGCTGTGTTTTACGCAGTTCGTAGTAGTATAGCCTCGTTTTCATTTTTTTCGGCACCCATTTTTGTAACTCTGCTAAATCGATCTAAATTGCATTTCCAACTCACTTCCAGATGTCCTGCCTGGTTCCCCATGCTGTAAGTGACCTTTGTTTTATTTTTTAGTGTGTATTTAGTGTTTTTTTTTTTTACTGTTTTTGTTCCGCCGCTTATCTCGTAATCTTTTTCACCTCGTATTTTTTTTCTAAGTGCTACGGTTTAACGGCTCGCCTTGTGCTACGATTTAACATAACGTCTCGCCTCGCTACGAGAGGCTCGCCTGCAATGAGCGCCTGCGGCGCTCATTGCCAAAGTGCTACGATTTAACGGCTCGCCGGGCGACGAGCGCCTGTGGCGCTCATCGCCAAGTCGTACGCACTACGCAACGCAGCGTGACGACGAATCGTAGTTAGACAATTATAATATGTGATACTAAAACTTCTCCATGAGACAAACCAATCTAAAAAGGTGCAGATAAAAAGTAAATGGTCAATATATTAGCAGCACATGTAGTTAAGTACATGCTTTTAAAATGAGGCATAAAACAAATATTAAAACCAGCTTTCTGACGGTAATGAACACTATGATCTAAACCAGTGGTTTAAAAAAATAAAATAAAAATAAAAAATTTATTTTGGCAAGGACTACTTTAAAGTTGACTGGGGTGGTGGTGAACACTGGACACTGCTGGGGTGTTTGCGGACCACCTAGTGAATTTTCTGCCTGCTTATTCACAATTATAGCAAGTGGTTTATTTATTTAACAATACTTCATACACATTGATGCACCCTGGAGTAGATTAACTGGCAAGTGGTTTATTTATTTAAAAAGGTATATCTAAGTTTCCTGGATTATGAATGCATCCGATAGAGGAAATAAGTAGTGTATGCAAACATTTTTTTGCATGAAAAAATACCCAAATAAACATTTCAAAATGTACCTTGAAGTTTGTAAAATGTCTTGTAATTCCTGACAGTTTAAAATTAGAGTTAACACACCAATGAAACCCAGGCTAAATTTGCATTGAATGCATACTTGGTTTTGGCCAATCAGGAGGAGGCTCAAGCAGCTGACGCATTTTAATTTTCTCTGGGGTTCCTGTTTGTGCTGCAAAGAAGCCTGGGATATGTAGTGTGTCTGTGCTGACCTGTGGTGAAGGCTGTGGGCAGCACAGACAGAGAGCAGACACTGAACCTGGAAGCACATCTCAGCAGTGAATTCATGGCTGACATCAGTGCTCTCCTATTGGCTGAGGAAGGCAGAGAAGATATGTAAGGAGTTAAAAATTGCTCCCCTAATTCTGCATGCTTATGGGGGGTGGGGGAGAATCAGGGGCTTGTGTAGGCACCCCATGTGGGTGTCAACATAATTATTAAAGTGACTTTTAGATATTAATAAAAATGTTTTATGAAATGTGCTGTATACATAAATGATGGGTTTACTAGAAGGACTGCAGAATTGTATAAATCTATGAAACTTAGATATGCCTTTAACTATACTTCAAGTATAATGATGCGCCCTGGAGTAGATTAACTGGCACGTGGTTTATTTATTTAACTATACTTCATAAATAGTGATGCACCCTTGAGCAGACACCTCCGGAGCTGGTAAAAATGACATTGCTGCCAAGCTGCATTTCTACATTATTAGTTTTATTTCAGATAAACAAAAAAAAAGGTGAATAACTGCTAACTCACAGTGGGGATCCTGGGGTGTTCTTATATGCACGGTAGATTGCAGCCACCGAACTCTCAACTCTTGTCTGAAAAACAAAAATACAAAAACATGTGTTTAGGAATAAATATTGCTGTGCACCATTAAAGGATTTACTAGTTATATAATATCCCTATGTATCTATTTACTTTTATGTACTTTATTTTATTATAAAATGCTTATAAGCTCTGTGTTTACTGCCTAAAATCAAACAGAGGGTCTGCCCTCTGCAGCTTATGAAGACACAGAGTCTGTACTGCTGGATGGTCAGTGCAGTGTCCTAGCCTATCAGGGACCACGTCTCAGCAGCATGTTGCAGAATGCTACTGACATATGGTCACTGATCGGTTAGTATGAGACCGCACAGCAAGCACTGCACAGACTGTCTTCATCAGATTCAGAGGGCAGACCCTTGAAGGTAATATTTGATTTTAGGCAGTAAAAACAGAGCTTATAAAGTAAATAGATACACAGGGATATTATATACCTAGTAACATTCAAGAACCTTCTATATCCCTTTAATGTTCATGTGTGCACTGGAGTTTTATAGTACATTATTTGTCGAGGATAAATTACTAAATATTCTATTTCAGTGTCCACACTACCTCTGTGCCTCGCTCTCGCTGATCCTGCCACCAAACACACTCCCTGGAAGTTTCTCTGAAGGTATCCAACTACACTGTGGAGTCATCTTAACTTTTACTGTATGCAATTTACTATCAATATTTGTCTGACTTTTTCTGATAATGAAATTTTAGGTGATAGAAACTTTAACTAAGCAAATCTGTACCCATGCTTTTGTGTGAAACCATGCCTATTTCTTCCTCATAACCTCCTGCCATTTCCTCCAGCTCGTCTTCTCAACCTTTCCACATCATGTCTCCCACATAACCATCTGTTGGCTTCTGGAGATATTTCTCCTAACCAAGGCCCCTCACCTTACATTCCCATTTGCACATTATACTTTCTGTAACATTACATACCAGAGCCACTCACCTCAAATGGCTTTCAATTAAATCCTTTGTTTTTCCTTCTATGATTGCAGGTGTATTCTGACTCCTATTTAACACAACTTGGAATGTGATTGCTTAATTGTGAACACAGCTACATCCCCAGTTATAAGAGAGTGTGCAGACTTATGCAACCACATTATTTTATTTTTATATTTTTTCTTCCCTCCACCTAAAAGATTTCAGTTTGTTTGTCAATTGAGTTGTACAGTTTATAGGTCACATTAAAGGTGGAAAAAATTCTGAAATGATTTATCTTTGTCTCATTTTTTTACAGCACAGAAACCTGACATTTTAACAGGGGTGTGTAGACTTTTTATATCCACTGTATATCTTGATTGGACTTGAGATCAATCCTACCCAGTAGAATTGTGAGGTCTGTTGTATCCCTGCTAGAAGGATGTGGATCAAGACAATGACCACTGGGAGCACCAATGATACCACAGGAAAACAGGAGCTGTAGAAGTTACTGACCAACTAAATATAAAACTTGCTAAAACTCAAGCAGGTCACCACAATTCTATTGATGAAATTGTTATACATTTGCAGATATGTTTCTCAGCATATTTTGTGGCAATTCCATTTTTAAAACATTTGTTATTTTATTCACAGCAACAGAATGATTTCATGGCTCAAATATAAGATAACTGGCAGGTTGATTATTTTTCTTATTAGAGTTTTATTTTGAACTGTTGGTGTTTTTTGATACAAAACTAAACAGACATAGAAAAATCAGTAGTTACATCCACTAACATAGAATTTAACTTCACTTTAACTGTACTGAGAGAACTTGAGGGCCCAATGGGATAGTTGCGATGTAGAGGAGGAGGAGAAGAGCAGTTATTGCCTGGAACAGACAGCTCTTTAATGCACTAAGTACACTACGCCACAGTACAGAGCTTTATTCCACTTCCTGAAAGTCAGCGACTCTAGGTCCAAGCAAGCAGTGAGACGTGTCTGCTTCGATAGTCTATTCCCACTAATACAGTGCCGCGGGGCGGGGAGAGGCGGGAAAGCCCACGACCCTGACGTGGGCGCCAGGGGTCCGCGGCGACGTCGGTGACCGACCCGTCTTGAAACACGGACCAAGGAGTCTAACGCACGCGCGAGTCGGAGGGACCGCGCAAATCCCTGCGGCGCAATGAAGGTGAAGGCCGGGCTCGTCCCCGGCCGAGGCGGGATCCCGCCGCCCCGTCTCGCCCGCTCCGTCGGGGAGGTGGAGCATGAGCACGCGCGATAGGACCCGAAAGATGGTGAACTATGCCTGGGCAGGGCGAAGCCAGAGGAAACTCTGGTGGAGGTCCGCAGCGGTTCTGACGTACAGTATATTCCAGATGGGAACTATACTTTATCCATGGAGCATCCATCATCACTCCCACTTCCCATGCCCTTGACTTGGGGTTTTATTGGATCCTGCCCTCTCTTTCACTCTTCACATACAATCCATAACAAAATCTTTTCTTTTTCACCTAAAAAAAATTGCCACACTACATCACTATCTTACACAAGCCACAACCCAATCCAGTCCCTCATCATATCTCGCCTCAACTACTGCAGCTCTCTCCTTGCTGGCCTCCCCATCGCCCGTCTGTCCCCACTCCAACCCATAAGGACACCCCTGCTAGACTCATCTACCAAACTCAACACTCAGTGTCCGCAACTCCTCTGTCACTCCACTGGCTTCCCATAGCCTCCAGAATAACATTTAAAATCCTGACCCTAACATATAAAGCCCTCAACAGTGCACACCCTTATATCTCTGTTTTCATCTCTAAGTACACCCCCAACCATCCTATTTGCTCTGCTAGAGGCCTTTTTCTTTCCTCCTCTTGTCATCTCCTCTCACTCCCGTCTTCAGCATTTTTCTTGTGCTGTCCCTATTCTTTGGAGCTCCTTGCCTCGCTTTACTATACTATCCTCCTGCCTCAAATCCTTCAAACAGTCACTTAAAAAAATCATCTGTTCAAACAACCTTATTACATCCAGCCCTAATATACTCATCACATTTATTATCTTTCTGTACCTCTCTGATACCCTTTAGATTGCAAGTTTTCAATTTGTGTCTAGTGTCAATGCTTTAGGGAAAGCTCTGTGTAGGTTTGATTTTAAGCTCAAAGACACGGCCCTCCGGTCTTTTCTCTTCATTGCATTAATATAGTTTTGACTTGAACTTACCCCTGTATAGAGCTATGGAATATTTTGGTGTGTTACAAATAAAAGAAACAACAATAATAATAATAATAATAATAATAATAACAATATACTGCCCACGGAGTACAGAGCTCCCCATGTGTGGCGCTCAAGGATGCTATCATTAAAAAGTGATGCAACACCTGATGCACGTTTCGCCCAGCTTCATCAGAGGTGTCGGATGATCGGAAACGTGAACCACACATTGGGTCATCTTTTAGGCAGGTCTCCCTTGATCTGGACAGCTTGGCCATTGTAGTTCAGCTCTATGTTGTACCGGGCATTAGAGAAGTAAAGGTTTTAGAGAAGAGCTCTACTTTAGGCAAAGTCTGATACGGTTTACTTTATAATATTGCTGTTCAGACGTGTCCGACTCTCTGTGAACCTATGGATCGCAACACTCCAGGCACATCTATTGTTATGTCTCTAGTTGTGCTCATCCATAGGATGACGACAAAAGATACTGGAGTGGGTGCCAGTTCCTTCTCCAGTAGATAACGATAATGATTGGCCTAACAGTGATATAGTATTGTTCTCATATCTATTTAATTATGTAACTGCCGGCATTAAGTGCTTTATAATTCACGCCGGCCCTCATATCGGGTATCATCATCCGCGCCGGCCCTCATATCGGGTTTCATCATCCGCGCCGGCCCTCATATCGGGTATCATCATCCGCGCCGGCCCTCATATCGGGTATCATCATCCGCGCCGGCCCTCATATCGGGTATCATCATCCGCGCCGGCCCTCATATCGGGTATCATCATCCGCGCCGGCCCTCATATCGGGTATCATCATCCGCGCCGGCCCTCATATCGGGTATCATCATCCGCGCCGGCCCTCATATCGGGTATCATCATCCGCGCCGGCCCTCATATCGGGTATCATCATCCGCGCCGGCCCTCATATCGGGTATCATCATCCGCGCCGGCCCTCATATCGGGTATCATCATCCGCGCCGGCCCTCATATCGGGTATCACTATCTGCGCTGGTCCTTATATCGGGTATTATCATATGCCCCGGTCCTTATATCGGGTATTATCATCTGCTCCGGTCCTTATATCGGGTATTATCATCTGCTCCGGTCCTTATATCGGGTATTATCATCTGCTCCGGTCCTTATATCGGGTATTATCATCTGCTCCGGATCTTATATCGGGTATTATCATCTGCGCCGGATCTTATATCGGGTATTATCATCTGCGCCGGATCTTATATCGGGTATTATCATATGCGCCGGTCCTTATATCGGGTATTATCATATGCGCCGGTCCTTATATCGGGTATTATCATATGCGCCGGATCTTATATCGGGTATTATCATATGCGCCGGTCCTTATATCGGGTATTATCATCTCCGCTGTAAACCTCAGTGTTGCTCTAATTGAGTTATTATGTTACAAATAGATGGGCTTTTGTAGCTCTTTTATTAGCGGCGTTGTTCTGGTGTTAAAGTTAAATAAAGTTTTATTAGTTCTCAGCATTGGAAGTGTAAACGAGTGATGGCTCCAGGCTCTATAATACAGTATACATAAAAACATGGAGTCTGGACCTGGACTTCATTTTCATAAAGACACTCAGACCTTGGTGTATATAGAGAGTGATCATAGGACTGGCACATGGACAGTTACAGAGTGCACTGGGAGCCCCATTCTAGCAATGTGGATTTACCCTTTCACTGGCAGTCTGTAGGCCCCTGAATAAGCAAGGAAAGAGTTAACATGTACATACAGTGCTCCTCAGACTTTACCTGCTCTACAGAGGTGACGGTAACCACAGAGTCATCCTGCAGCCGCTCCAGTATGTGGGTATCCCGAGTACACCGCAGCCCTGACACACAATCCGCCATGTCTGACAGGCAGCACCGAGCTACGGCAGCACGGCAGGCTCAAAAACACTAGCAAAGCGAATGAGTTAACAGATACCACGCCCATATAGCGTGTAGACATACCTCCTATTGTATCGCCACGCCCACCACATGCATAACCACATCTTCCTACTATAGCACTGCCCACCACCCACTTGATGTAAATTACCGCCCACATCTTCTTGGACCACGCCTCCTGAGTAGAAAACCCTGCATTCCAACTCCACCCACAAAACGGTGTCTGTAAAATACACCCACTCTGTCTCTCTCTGTCACGCCCACCATTTTTTATCGGGTCACGCCCCCTTATAAACCCCGCCCTCCAAGCGGTTCCTCATTATACTCACCTAGTACACTATTTTCATTTATAAGAGGATCCTGTGCATTTTAAATAGATGGTCAGTGGATCAAGGCCATGTTCCTAAATGTTATATTTCATTATTATTATTTTATTATTTTACATTTTTATTATCTTTATTAATATTATTTTATTTGAATATTATTATGTATTAAAATAATTGCAATTAGAAATTTTAAGTGAAAATTCCTTAACACTGATCTAAAAGTTTGTCGTATTGTAAATATAATATATATCAAAGACTATCTAAGCTATTGGTCTTGTCAACAGCAATTAAAGGGCCAGAGTACACACTTTTCTCTTTAAACCTATTTTTTTACTTCACCAGAAATTAACATTTAAAATATATGCAGCAAATCAAAGCTTTAGCCAGAAAATATCAGTTTACCCTATTAATGGCCATTATTATACCCCTCCTCATTGTCCTGAGCACTATGCACTACTGAAAGTAAGTGAACAATTTCAACTGAGATCACATTATTCAAGCCTTACCAAACAATGTGATCTCAGTTTAAATATTCTACTTTCTTTCAGTAGTATGGATGCCGCACGCCAGGTACAATTGGTATGTCTCTGGTTGTGCTTATAAGGTTTTCATGGCAAAGATATTGGAGTGGGTTGCCATTTCCTTCTTCAGTAGACCCTGATTTGTCTGACCTCTCTGCTATAACCTGCCCAATCTTGACATAGCTCACAGCTTCACTGAAGTACACAAACCCTTTCACCACAGCAAGGTAACAATCCAGAAGGGGTCTATTTCCATAATTATATTTACAATTACATCTGTTTGTATATCTATCAGGTTCACTGGTGTTCCAGTGGTTAGGATTCGGTGCTCTCACCACTGTGACATGGGTTCCATTCCAGTCAGGGAACCATGAGGTCACACCACCCTTAAGCCATACAGCGTTGGGTCTGGTCAGTACTTGAATGGGAGACCACCTAGGAATACCAGGAGCTATATGCTGTGGCCTACTGGAGAAGGAACTGGCAAACCACTCCAGTATCTCTGCTATGAAAACCAAGTGGACCAAGTATTATCATCTGTGCAGGCCCCTATATCAGGTATTATTATCTGTGCCATGAAAACCAAGTGGACCAGCATGACCAAGGATATAAAAATGGACACGACTGAACAACACAAAACAAAAAATCTATCTCCCCATCTGGAATGCTAAAATCAGTATTTTTTATAGAATTTCTTAAAGAGCCCGAAAAATTAAAGTTTAACACATCAGAGGTCTTCTCAGCATTAAGGTAGCAAGATGATAAATCCCGCTATGGAGCAGGGAGAGGAGATCACGGACAACTGGAGATCAAATTAGAGTCCTGGGATCTTGGTCAACATTTAAACCACTGCAGGTGAATGATGCTTGGTGCTGTGGATGAGGAGGCAACACCAACCGAGCCCATATTACCTGGAATACTTATACAATGTAGGTGCTAAATGATGACATAGGGTGCTAGTTTACAAATATAGGCACTCATTAAATTAGCCCTCGTAGTTCCCTCTGTCCTCGCAAAAGACATTTTTTTTTGATGTTTCGAGGACCGATTCCCCAATACGTCCCTCGCAGCTTGCTTTGCAAGATGCCTCCGAAAAATGGCAGAGAATAGGCTCCGAGAGAGCTACGGAGTCACACGCAGCCTTAAATCTATGAGGTGAATCTCGCACCTCGGAAGAATGCCTACGGGCACAAAAAGTGCCAGCAAGGGCTCCTAAAGCCTATATGTGCTGCCTCGGAGCAGCCCAAGACAGCTGTGTGATGCTCCCCCCTGCTCCCTATACACATCCCCATGCTGCAGGGTTCCCTATCGGGATCCCTGTAGCCCCCCACAATAACCCCTTGCAGCGGGGGTCCCCGATCGGCATAGATCAGGCCCCCGCTGTGTTTAAAACTTTTAAATTCCCCGCCGCTCACTGTTAGCAATCCCGGCAGCGGCACCTAAAATTAACCCCCCTCTATGCTGGGGATCCCCATCGGGACCCCCCGAAGTGTCCCCACATTAACCCCTTGCTACAGGGGTCCATAGGGCAACGATCATGACCCTGCTGCAATTACGGACTCGCACTAAAAAATATTAACCCCAGGCAACTAAAATTAACCCCATAACTCATGGGGCTCTAAACAGACCCCCATGAGCACTTAATTAACCCTGTCACTCATGGGGGTCAATACAGACCCCCATAAGCCCTTAATTAACCCTATAACTCATGGGGGTCAATACAGACCCCCATAAGCCTTAATTAACCCTGTCACACATAAGGGGGTCAATACAGACCTCCATAAGCCCTTAATTAACCCAATCAGTCCCATAAGGGTCTATGAAGACCCTCATAGGACAATTAGAAGCCTATTTTTCCCCCCAGCATAGAGGGGCGGGAAGTTAAAAGTTTTAAATGCAGCGGGGGCCTGATCTATGCCGATCGGGGGCCCCAGCTGCAAGGGTTAATGGGGGGGGGCAGCGGGGGTCCCTATGGACCCCTGCAGCAAAAGGTTAATGTGGGGACACTTTGGGGGGTTAATTTTAGGTGCCGGCATAGAGGGGGGTTAATTTTAGGTGCCGGGGGGTGTAGTTGGAGTACCCCCCACGGCAGGGCTTATGTGTGGGACTGCTGCGGAGGTCCCGTTGAGGATCATCTCGCAGGCTGTCACTCCTCATGTAGATTTTCTCTGTGTTGATACAGACAGCCCTGCTGTGTAGCTCACACGTTGCTCGCAGCAGGGCTAATTTAATAGCGTCATAACTTTTATACATTTGCAGCACGTTGGGTTTAAGTAGAAGCCTCTTATTTACGAGGCTGGAATTTAATAGGGCTAATAGATTCTAGTCTTGAGTAATCCAACATTTGTGGACCTCCAGAAACTGGCCCTAGAGAGGTCCAAGGAGGTCACTCCATGCAACAACTAATGACGCATGTTATAGCGCTTGAGATTGACCTACTATCCTGGGGTGGGGACCAAAATACAGGCAGCTGGGTCAAAAAGAGCAAGACAACTCCAAAAGAACGGATGTCCGGGCAGGCGGGTGTTGGAAAATAGGCAGAAAATCAGGGTATCCTGAGTTCATAAAATTCATAAATCAATGATTTTGTTCATAACCCATCATTACCAAGGGGCCTTAATGAAATTGGAGAAAAGGTGGACAATTGGCAATTACTAGATGAAGGGCCTCATTCAAATGTGATTTGGCCAATTGAATAGGGCTCTAAATAAGCACATACCATATACTTTTACAGAAGTTTTGAGTTAGTGAAGACCTTGCTGTTGGATAGAAGCTCACTAACTAAAAACATCTGTAAAAAAAAAATGTGCTATGTGCTTATATAGAGCCCTATTCAATTGGCCGAATCACATTTGAATGAGGCCCGCAGATAGGAATATAAGACACTTCATAGTTTAAACATGGCATTTAATTTGAAGAGAAGGTATATATTTACCTTTCTACAAGTTAAAATCTTTAGAGCTTCTTTTAAAAAAATAGTAGTTTGAAACATTTTTTACTTAGATTCAAGTAAAATATGAAAGGTTTGTATCAAAAAATATATAAACGTATATATGAAGATGGAAAGGGAAAAATATTAATGCATCCCTTGGAGGAGGATTTTGGTATTGAACTTATGGATAAACAATGGGGGAAATTGGAAGAGAGCTAGACATTAGTAAATTTATACTAGTCTTGGCAAAAAATCAGGGTATATAAATAGATCCAGATCCATTAACCCACTATGGGCATTATTAGATTACTTGGAATTGGTATTAGATAAAGACTATTCAAACATGCCCCTTCTGGATCACTACCATGTAGGGTTATCCAAGATGGGCAGGTCATAACAGAGAGATCAGACAAATCATGGTCCACTGGAGAAGGTACTGGCACCCACTCCAGTATCTTTGCCAAGAAAGCCATCTGTATAAGCACAAGCAGAAACACAGATGTGCCTGGCGTGCTGATTCCATATGGTCACTGAGAGTCGGACATGACTGAAGGACTGAAGAACAACACAACGTTAAAACATAATATGTTATATATTGAATGCATGAAGAAGTGTATTAGCATGTATATAGCAGTCAGACAACCAGACACCATGCTTTTGTCTCAAAAACGAATACTTGAAAAACAGATTGACAGATGGGATAGATAAATATCTAACAACTTGGGCTATATGGATGCTTAATTAAAAAAAAATAGTTTTGATATAAACCATAGCCAATTAGTAGAATATTATATTTTAATGATATATTGAGCTGCCATGGTGACATTTAATTTCATTTCATGTAGAGTGAAATCTTCCAGATCTTTACTTAAGATAGATGGTGGACACTGTGGCTCTCTGGCCTTTTTTAAGCCCTGTCTTATGTAATGTAATTTTTATTGTTTATTTAAGATTTTCCTTTTACAAACAATAGGGAGAAAAAGAAAATAGGAGCAATAGAAGACATATCGATAAAGGGAAGAGGAAGATGTAGAGAATTAATTTCAAATTTAGATGGGGATGTGAAGTGAGTGAGGGTGAGGTCATCTAGTGAGTGAGGGGTATAAATACTTGAAAGTCTGTAGCAATAAGTTATCCGATTCGGTGGCACGTCCTTCGAGCGGTGGAGAACAGGGTCTGACAGTGTGCCATATGGGCCAGGCATTGTTTCATGTGTCACTTGGAGCATGTTGCATTGCGAAGGTCGGGGTGCCGTCTGATAAATAAATCACAATCCTTTAGAAGTAGTAGCAAATCACTGGGTAATGGGCCCACTTACGTAACTTGTAGCGTCTGCAAGTGGGAGTCTCAGTATCTTATTTTCCTGAATAAACGGAAACAATATGTAAGGATGCTGCTCAGTTAAAACACTTATTTCCATCTAATAAAACAATAGTATATATCCTAAGACGGCTATATTCTATCATTTGCCTAAAGATCCAATTAACCCTCCACGTAGACCCATAGTATCTGGTATAGGATGTTTAACTGAATGAGGAGGCAACACCAACCGAGCCCATATTACCTGGAATACTTATACAATGTAGGTGCTAAATGATGACATAGGGTGCTAGTTTACAAATATAGGCACTCATTAAATTAGCCCTCGTAGTTCCCTCTGTCCTCGCAAAAGACATTTTTTTTTGATGTTTCGAGGACCGATTCCCCAATACGTCCCTCGCAGCTTGCTTTGCAAGATGCCTCCGAAAAATGGCAGAGAATAGGCTCCGAGAGAGCTACGGAGTCACACGCAGCCTTAAATCTATGAGGTGAATCTCGCACCTCGGAAGAATGCCTACGGGCACAAAAAGTGCCAGCAAGGGCTCCTAAAGCCTATATGTGCTGCCTCGGAGCAGCCCAAGACAGCTGTGTGATGCTCCCCCCTGCTCCCTATACACATCCCCATGCTGCAGGGTTCCCTATCGGGATCCCTGTAGCCCCCCACAATAACCCCTTGCAGCGGGGGTCCCCGATCGGCATAGATCAGGCCCCCGCTGTGTTTAAAACTTTTAAATTCCCCGCCGCTCACTGTTAGCAATCCCGGCAGCGGCACCTAAAATTAACCCCCCTCTATGCTGGGGATCCCCATCGGGACCCCCCGAAGTGTCCCCACATTAACCCCTTGCTACAGGGGTCCATAGGGCAACGATCATGACCCTGCTGCAATTACGGACTCGCACTAAAAAATATTAACCCCAGGCAACTAAAATTAACCCCATAACTCATGGGGCTCTAAACAGACCCCCATGAGCACTTAATTAACCCTGTCACTCATGGGGGTCAATACAGACCCCCATAAGCCCTTAATTAACCCTATAACTCATGGGGGTCAATACAGACCCCCATAAGCCTTAATTAACCCTGTCACACATAAGGGGGTCAATACAGACCTCCATAAGCCCTTAATTAACCCAATCAGTCCCATAAGGGTCTATGAAGACCCTCATAGGACAATTAGAAGCCTATTTTTCCCCCCAGCATAGAGGGGCGGGAAGTTAAAAGTTTTAAATGCAGCGGGGGCCTGATCTATGCCGATCGGGGGCCCCAGCTGCAAGGGTTAATGGGGGGGGGCAGCGGGGGTCCCTATGGACCCCTGCAGCAAAAGGTTAATGTGGGGACACTTTGGGGGGTTAATTTTAGGTGCCGGCATAGAGGGGGGTTAATTTTAGGTGCCGGGGGGTGTAGTTGGAGTACCCCCCACGGCAGGGCTTATGTGTGGGACTGCTGCGGAGGTCCCGTTGAGGATCATCTCGCAGGCTGTCACTCCTCATGTAGATTTTCTCTGTGTTGATACAGACAGCCCTGCTGTGTAGCTCACACGTTGCTCGCAGCAGGGCTAATTTAATAGCGTCATAACTTTTATACATTTGCAGCACGTTGGGTTTAAGTAGAAGCCTCTTATTTACGAGGCTGGAATTTAATAGGGCTAATAGATTCTAGTCTTGAGTAATCCAACATTTGTGGACCTCCAGAAACTGGCCCTAGAGAGGTCCAAGGAGGTCACTCCATGCAACAACTAATGACGCATGTTATAGCGCTTGAGATTGACCTACTATCCTGGGGTGGGGACCAAAATACAGGCAGCTGGGTCAAAAAGAGCAAGACAACTCCAAAAGAACGGATGTCCGGGCAGGCGGGTGTTGGAAAATAGGCAGAAAATCAGGGTATCCTGAGTTCATAAAATTCATAAATCAATGATTTTGTTCATAACCCATCATTACCAAGGGGCCTTAATGAAATTGGAGAAAAGGTGGACAATTGGCAATTACTAGATGAAGGGCCTCATTCAAATGTGATTTGGCCAATTGAATAGGGCTCTAAATAAGCACATACCATATACTTTTACAGAAGTTTTGAGTTAGTGAAGACCTTGCTGTTGGATAGAAGCTCACTAACTAAAAACATCTGTAAAAAAAAAATGTGCTATGTGCTTATATAGAGCCCTATTCAATTGGCCGAATCACATTTGAATGAGGCCCGCAGATAGGAATATAAGACACTTCATAGTTTAAACATGGCATTTAATTTGAAGAGAAGGTATATATTTACCTTTCTACAAGTTAAAATCTTTAGAGCTTCTTTTAAAAAAATAGTAGTTTGAAACATTTTTTACTTAGATTCAAGTAAAATATGAAAGGTTTGTATCAAAAAATATATAAACGTATATATGAAGATGGAAAGGGAAAAATATTAATGCATCCCTTGGAGGAGGATTTTGGTATTGAACTTATGGATAAACAATGGGGGAAATTGGAAGAGAGCTAGACATTAGTAAATTTATACTAGTCTTGGCAAAAAATCAGGGTATATAAATAGATCCAGATCCATTAACCCACTATGGGCATTATTAGATTACTTGGAATTGGTATTAGATAAAGACTATTCAAACATGCCCCTTCTGGATCACTACCATGTAGGGTTATCCAAGATGGGCAGGTCATAACAGAGAGATCAGACAAATCATGGTCCACTGGAGAAGGTACTGGCACCCACTCCAGTATCTTTGCCAAGAAAGCCATCTGTATAAGCACAAGCAGAAACACAGATGTGCCTGGCGTGCTGATTCCATATGGTCACTGAGAGTCGGACATGACTGAAGGACTGAAGAACAACACAACGTTAAAACATAATATGTTATATATTGAATGCATGAAGAAGTGTATTAGCATGTATATAGCAGTCAGACAACCAGACACCATGCTTTTGTCTCAAAAACGAATACTTGAAAAACAGATTGACAGATGGGATAGATAAATATCTAACAACTTGGGCTATATGGATGCTTAATTAAAAAAAAATAGTTTTGATATAAACCATAGCCAATTAGTAGAATATTATATTTTAATGATATATTGAGCTGCCATGGTGACATTTAATTTCATTTCATGTAGAGTGAAATCTTCCAGATCTTTACTTAAGATAGATGGTGGACACTTTGGCTCTCTGGCCTTTTTTAAGCCCTGTCTTATGTAATGTAATTTTTATTGTTTATTTAAGATTTTCCTTTTACAAACAATAGGGAGAAAAAGAAAATAGGAGCAATAGAAGACATATCGATAAAGGGAAGAGGAAGATGTAGAGAATTAATTTCAAATTTAGATGGGGATGTGAAGTGAGTGAGGGTGAGGTCATCTAGTGAGTGAGGGGTATAAATACTTGAAAGTCTGTAGCAATAAGTTATCCGATTCGGTGGCACGTCCTTCGAGCGGTGGAGAACAGGGTCTGACAGTGTGCCATATGGGCCAGGCATTGTTTCATGTGTCACTTGGAGCATGTTGCATTGCGAAGGTCGGGGTGCCGTCTGATAAATAAATCACAATCCTTTAGAAGTAGTAGCAAATCACTGGGTAATGGGCCCACTTACGTAACTTGTAGCGTCTGCAAGTGGGAGTCTCAGTATCTTATTTTCCTGAATAAACGGAAACAATATGTAAGGATGCTGCTCAGTTAAAACACTTATTTCCATCTAATAAAACAATAGTATATATCCTAAGACGGCTATATTCTATCATTTGCCTAAAGATCCAATTAACCCTCCACGTAGACCCATAGTATCTGGTATAGGATGTTTAACTGAACGACTCTCAGATTACGTGGAGGATTTCCTACAAACTATGGTCACCACATTGAAATCTTACATAAGAGACACGCTGCATCAACTTGATGTTATGCTCCGTTGAGTGGCAATCCAGCTTTAGATGGATTACATTGGACGTATCCGCACTCTATGCCTCAATTCCACATGATCAGCTTTTTAGAGGATTTTGACCATATGGATCGGATACAAGTTATCTATAACAAGGAGGCCATCAGATTAATTCTTTAAGAAGTTAATTTTTTGTTTGATAAGAAATACTACCTATAGAAATGGGTACTGCAATAGGAACAAAGTTTGCCCCCAGTTTTGCCAACCTGAACATGGGGCTCTGGGAGGATTCCTTTTTTTGGAACAACAACCCATTAATGAAGAACACCGTCAGTTGGCACAGGTATATAGATGACATCATCATCGTTTGTAATGGAGATCATGATAAAGAGCTAAGCCACTTCTTGAAATGTGTGAACTCCAATACATATAATCTGAATTTCCACAAAAAGGACATACCCTACCTAGATGTAATATCAGTGAGCGAAGAAAAAATAATTTCATCATGCCTCTACACTAAACCTACAGACACGAATGGCTACCTCCATGCGGAGAGTGGCCACCATCATAAGTGGATTAACAACATTCCATTTGACCAATTCCAGAGAGTTTGGAGGAACTGCACGAAAGCTACAGATTTTGAAAACGATTGCTAAATATTGGAAAATAAATTAAAAGCGAAGAAATATAATCCCAAAATAGTGAAAGAAGCATACGAAAGACCAAAGATAACTAATCAAATTGATTTATTGAATAAAAAGAAGTTTCAAATACTACCAGACAAAAAGACAGCCCATAAAGAATAATATAGGAAGATCCCTCACGACATACAATACCGCCTCAAAAGATATTAATAAAGCTTTCTCTAATCTATGACCTATCTTAAAGGAAGATGGGGTCCTGAAAGGAATTCTACCGGAGAAACTGAGCATCACGGTTAGATGCAACATGAATTTGATAAACATCTTAGCACCCAGTGCATTGAAGGTTAGAGATAAGAAACAGGAACATCATAAAAAATTAATGCGGAACAAATCTTTAAAGGGCTCAAAAAAACTCTTAATATTAAAAGGGCAGATTTTAACGGTCTAAGGGCAGCAAAACAACTTATAGACTGGGACAAAGAACTGATGAACAAAAATATTAAACATAAATGGACAACATTTGAATCCGTACTAAATATACATACTTATCACCATATACTATGTGGGAATAAAAGGAGTAAATCGCATCCAATGTGGCTTAACAATGATTTACAGATCAAGATACAGAGTAAACAACAGGCATTTATATTATACAAACAAGAGGGGACAGAGACTGCTTTACAGAAGTACAAGGAAATCAACAAGGCTTGCAAAAGGGCTATTAGACTGGCTAAAATAGAAAATCAGAAGTCAGTTGCAAAGTAGATTAAGACTAGCCCTAAAATATTTTTTTAAATATATTAATGGGAAGAAGGCAAGGAAGGAAGCTATAGGAACATTACAATGTGACACAGGTCATCTGATAATTAGTGAGTAGGAAAAGGCAGATGAGCTAAATAGGTTATTTTCTTCGGTATACACAAGAGAAGTACCAGTGGTTGGGACATTGCAACATAATGGGGCTACACTACCTTCACCGAATAATTGGTTACCGCAAGAAGAAATCTAAAAGAGGTTGGAAAAAATAAATGTTAATAAATCCCCAGGTCCTGATGGAATACATCCAAGGGTACTGAGGGAACTGGGCTTTGTAATAGCCAAACCATTATATCTATTTTTTCAAGATTTACTCAACACAGAGTTGCTACCAGATGACTGGAGAAAAGCAGAATTGATACTTATATTTAGGCAAGAACAAATCCGGGGAATTATAGACCAGTGAGCCTCACTTCTGTAGTAGGAAAGCATTTAGAAGTGTTAATAAGGGATAATATACAAGAATATGTCTATTTGAACAGAATTCTAAGTAGGAATCAACATGGATTTATGAGGGATAGGTCATGTCAAACAAATCTAATCAGTTTCTATGAGGAGGTTAGTAGGAACCTGGATCAAGGCAACTCAGTGGATGCAGTCTTTTTGGATTTTGCAAAGGCTTTTGATACAGTGCCATATGAAAGACTATTGTGTAAACTAAGGGATACAGGAATTGCAGTAAATATCTGCTCATGGATCGAGAGCTGGTTAAAAGACAGCAAGCAAAAGGTTGTGGTAAATGGAACATACTCCGATTGGACCAATGTGGTAAGTGGGGTTCCTCAGGGTTCAGTATTAGGTCCTCTCCTTTTTAACATATTTATTATTGACTTAGAGGTGGGACTGGAAAGTAGTGTCTCCATTTTCGCTTGACACGAAGTTGTGCAAGGTAATTAAATTATATAATGATGTGCTTTCCCTCCAAAGTGATTTACATAAAATAGAGGAATGGGCATCTTAATGGCAGATGAGATTTAATACAAATAAATGTAGAGTTATGCATCTGGGAAGGAAAAATGTATAATAAATATGTTGAATTAAGTTCATCAACAAAAGGCAACAAGGCAAACGTATGCCAGGGAAAAGGTTACCAAACAATAACAGATTAACTATATGGGATTTTTGGGGAGGAGTCATCTGATCTAGAGATGATACAGACAGAAAAGTATCCATAAGTGGAGCAGAACATGGGTATTCCTTAGCAGCTAAAATGAAGGCAAAATCAAACTTGGTGAACAAACTTGGCTTTCCACTCAAAAGAAAGAGGAGAAAGAGGAGTTGGGTTGGTGTGTCTTAGCCAGATTCCCGGTCAATAGTAGAACTTCATAGTTCAATATTTGGCAGGCCCACAGTTGGGTCAGGGTGGATTTGTAGCCTATGCAGGAACTGCTTTGGTCTGGATAAAAGTGATTGTGCATTTATCCTGTTGTCTTTAAACAATAAAAGCTTAAAGAAGTGCCCTTAGGCATATTATTATTATTGTTTTTTGTAACGCGCCAACATATTCCGTAGCGCTAAACAAGGGTTAAGTATGAGGCAAAACAAAGATTGACAGATAGCAAAGAATGAAGAGTCCTGTTTTTGAGTTTAGAATCTAGTGTGAATCTAGATTTACATATCAAATCTCCATTCCCCTCAGCAGGTGAGTTATAGGTTTAAAGTTACATAGATTTATATGGGATATCCATATCCACTGGTCTCTGAAGGTGTTGGTAATCTGCTGTTCTATAATAGTGGAGTCTTACAATTGACAGAAATTGGTAAAGCTTTTCCTGAACAGAGCAAATTTTGGGAATCTTGAGGCTGCAATTGTTTAATTCTCACTGGGGCATCTTGGATATGTAGGTTATTTTTTTTGGAGCGATAACTGAGATGCTCTACCTCTCTTTATAGTTGTGAGACTCCTTGTTGGAAAGGCTCTATCTCAGAAGGGGATGTGTCAGTAACTCCAATGGTCTCTCGTTTTGTTCCAAGAGTTTGCTTTCTATGCTCAAGAGAATAGAAAGCAAAGCTACATGACCAGCACTTCTTGAAGTTTTAAAACAAGGTCATCTGTATCTTGTGTCGTTGTCAGGAGTGTTCTACTTAACTTTGAATTGTTAGTATCAGTTTCTCATTCACTGTGATCTAGTAATGCAGGCTTGGGAAAAGTCATTAGACCCTACTTGGTAAAGCTCACAGCTACATTGAGGTACATAAACCCAGTTATCCAGAAGGGGGGCTTCTCCCTACTTTACTGTTAATCTTTAGAGACAGATTAAGATTTCTTAATGTATGTTCTTTGTTTTAATAAGACAAAAACAGTTAACATGATGATGTCATTTAACTCTGACACTACAGATCTGAAACGGGAAACACTATATATTAAGGGATGACACATGGAAAAAACATCACTAAAACAAAGACTAATCTGACCTTTAGGAGATCTTTTGCACATGCCCCTGCTTGTTGAGTCAGAGTCTATTTATTTCTAGACCTAACATTAGCATCATTCAGCAATGCTCAACAAATCTTTCTGCTTTGTTAATAACATACCCACTGAGTGACTTCTAGTGTGATAGCATCTGGTAGATTGGTGTTTTCAGTATTTCTTGAGGATACACTTTACTCATCAGTTGTAGTCAGTTGTAGTCAGATCTGGCTAGCTATACATTTAAATTATGATTGAACGTATCTGTTTTTATTGTACAATGAAAAAAATATGTTTGAAACTCTGAGTCTGACTAAGAGCAGAATTAAGTAAGAATAAAGTCATAAAGCTAATCTTTATTTAAAATGTTTTACGCTAGAGGAATTACTGATAAGTAGATGGAAGTTGTGCGTGAGAGGGGCGTTTACATTTCTAGAGACCTGTGGTTACATCTGCAACAAAATGGTTTCTTGTACTTATTATTTTTATTCTTTATCTGCAACGGTCCAATATAACCCGTATACATGGGTTAACTACAGTATTAATACATTATAAAGGACTGGAGGACCCTGTCTTCCAAAGCACCTTAAAAGTTTGAGAACTCACTAAATTGCAATCTAAAGGGTTTGGGTTTGATAGAGGCTGGTCATCGATACAAGATGGCGGCGTGTAAGGCAATACACCCAAGCAAGCAGAGGTGTTTGTGTGTTGCACTGTAGGATTGTGGGTATGAATGGTATTTTGCTGTAGAGTGTGACAAATTTCCCACATATTAAATGAATAGGGGACACAAAAAATAGCAACATTAAACATAAACATGCAATACCAGATTTGGCCACTAGCAGTATGTGTTTCCCATGAAAGTTTTGACATATATATATATATATATATATATATATATATATATATATATATATATGTTGGTAGATATACAGATATATATCTATTTTTAATTATATCGGGGATGCTAGCTGTACAATGAGTCATTCCTGATTTAATCAGCTTTTCTCTCCTATATTCTTAGACAAATAAGCAGCTTATGAATACAAATTAGCTGCTTTCATGTGTTAAGTAGGATTGCAGTCTATCTCTATGGTGGCTAACAATACTCCCTAAGGTTATCATGCTGTTAGAGCCCCTCCTTCACCCTTCTCAAGCAGTCAGAGATGCAAATTAGCATACTTCATACACTAGCATACAGATGCTGCACTTTCTATGTTGAATATATCAGAAATGTATTACTGTAATTAAAAACGTCTAGTTCAATGTATAAAAGTTTGTAATGCTCTAGAATGAAATCAACTTCCTGTGTCTCTTTAATATATATCATTTAAGTGCAACTGGATTCATTTATGGTTTTCCCTCAGCAGTTGTATGTTTTGAATAGATTGAGTGCAGTTATATCAATCACCACCTCAATCATTTTGATTTAGTTACCTGCATTGAGACAAATGTGTCCTTCAGCCAACTATAAGGTGTAACCCTGGCCCACCATACCAACAAAGTTGGGTAGCACTATTGGCTACTGGCCTCCAACTACTCCTTACAGTCTAAACCAGTGGGGGGCACATTGGTTCTAGGACGGCCGCCAACAGCTCCAGTACTTCTGCCTCTCCTGCCTCTCTGCTTATGTAGTTAGGGTTTCTCTTCTTTATTCTTTATTGATTCTTTATTGATAAATCCACCGGTGCTCATGCAAAGAAATATTAAAAAACTGGTTTACTGTTTTCCCTCATAGGACCAGGTTGCCCACCACTGCTCTAAACTCAGCATTATAAATGGTTCCACCAAAACCTGTCTTCTTCTTCACCCTGTCAGCTCATGTATTGTTTCCTTTATGCTTCCAAAATTCCTGCCCCTATTACAGCAATGGTTCTGTGGTGATGAGATAGAGGTCCTATGTAAAGACACATAATAGTTATTGCCTGATAAATATAAAAGTAAATGCTTTTAATGCATAAGATGCATCATGATACTGTTCAGCGATCTATTCCCTAAAGTAATCATATTACTTAAATGGTTATAGCAACATAACATAACTGCTCCTAAGGGGACACAGTTGAGAAATCACACATATTTGCTAAGATTTTACTTAAAGGACCACTGTAATACATTTATAAGTAAAGCTCATATGTTTGTTTACTGTACATAGACTATTAAAAACAGTATGTACTTTAAAATAAACATTTTTCTTTTGTAAAGGGTTAGAAAATATACATTTATACTTTTAAGCTAAACTGTCTGTTTTTTCCTCAAGCAGAGCTGTGCATCTCCTCTTATCTCCAGAGTAGGGACCAGTGCCTTGCACCAGCTGCACCGGAGGTATCTGCCCCCTGGCAGAATCAACCTGGATGATTATCTTTAAGTGGTGCCAAAGTAACAAATCTATTTTGTTACACAACAACACTACTTATTTGGCCAACTATTACTTTGTTACATAGTATTTGAGGTTGAAAAAAGACTTTTAGTCCATCAAGATCAATCTTTTTAAATCTCCTCTGATGTTTGTAACATGCAGATGAACTAATTGTTAATTGATTCAGAGGAAGGCAAACAGAAAAAAAAAACATTGAAACATTATCAATTGTCTCAAAAGGGGAAAAAATACAATACCTTCCTGACCACAGATACTGGCGATCGGACTCCTCCCTGGATCAATACTCTCTCTCTAATTATCCAAGATAACCCTAAATGTCCTTTTTATTAAAAAATATATCCAATCCCTTTTTAAACTATCTATCAAATCCTATGTCGCTACCTCCTTTCGTAGAGAATTCCACAGATTACCCACCCTTACTGTGAAGAACCCTTTTCGTTCTTTAAGTTGGAATTTTTCCTTCGAACCTCAAAGGATGTCGTCTTTTCAGTTGAAAACTTCTTGGCAGAAAAAGCTCACTTGATAAAGACTTGTATTGACCCTGGATATATTTATATAAGGTGATCACATCCCCTCTTAGTAAGTAAAATATAATATAGCTTTTACTTGTTAGATAAAATTAGATCAAATATGCCATTACACAATAGAGAGAACTTTCATATTAATGTATGTATATGTGCTTCTATAAGTGGGAGAGGGCCTACAGTTCAGAAAACATTTTAGATATTTATATTGAAATGTGGTACATATAAGTGCCATTGTTTTCAATAGATCTAAAACACTTAAAAAGCTGTTGACTCCAATAATTTAATTGCACATAATATTATTATAACTTTGTTTTAACCTTTTATGCGTATATAAGTAACCATAAGGTGTCAGATTCAATACAAAACATGTGGTTTCATAGATGGACTGATAGAGTTAGACCATTAAAGATGAAACGGAAAGAATACGTTTTTTGTGGTTTTTAGTTTACACAAACTAAGTAAAAAAATCATTTTTTATTCAATGTGATTTAAAACAATATAGCTTTAAAATATGCAATCGGGTAAAAATCTGAGATTCTTATGTCTCAGTTAGTGAATTGACGTCACTACCCGGTCTTTTTTAAGTATACTTATTTTTCAGAGTTCAGATGTTCTTTTATCTTTAACTTGTTTGTTAAAGTGTATTTCTTATACTGTATATGGACTGAGCTCTTTCTATATATTACAATGTTGATTGTATTCTTGCAGTTATGAAATGTTTTTTTCTAATTTTACTAGTATCATTGTTTTTTGTTATTACCACCTACTCTGGGTAGTTGATTATGCCTCAACTTTTTCTATGATGCTGGAATACTTTGTATACTGTGGTATCTTATTGCTATTGGCTGATCTCAGATTGACGCAAGATTGAAAACTCACAAACCTATAATCTAGGGGTTTAGGTGTGATACAAGAGGGTGACAAATGCAAGATGGCAATGTGGAAGCAATTTGTTTAGTCAAGTGGAGGTGTCTGTGTGTTGTACTGTAGATTGTGGGTGTGAGTGTTATTAAGCTGTGGAGTATGCAGTTGTATATATTCAGGCTGAAGGTTTTTAGTGATTTTTTTAAAGGTTCTGAGGCAGGAAGATAGTCTAATGGAGCAGGGCAAGGAGTTCCAGATAGTAGGAGCAGCACAACAAAAGTCTTGAAGACGGGAGTGAGAGGAGGTGATAAGAGAGGAGGAAAGAAAAAGGTCATTAGAAGAAAAAAGGGGGGCGGTTTGGAGAGTATTTTGAAACAAGAGCAGAGATGGGGGTGCACTGTTGTTGAGGGCTTTATATGTTAGGGTCATGATTTTAAATTTGATTCAGGAAGCTATGGGAAGCCAGTGAAATGATTAACAAAGAGGAGGTGCAGACACTGAGTGTTTGGTATGGTAGAGGACTCTAGCGGAGGGGTCATTATGGATTGGAGGGGAGACAGACGAGACATGGGGAGGCCAGCAAGGAGTGAATTGCAGTAGTCGAGTCGAGATATTATGAGAGAGTGTATGACAATTTTAGCTGTGTCTTCTGTAAGATAGTGATGAATTTTGGAGATGATTTTTAGGTGAAACTGACAAGATTTTGTTATTAATTGTATAAGAGGAATAAAAGAGAGGGAAGGGTCTAGTAGAACCCCAAGTCAACGGGCCTGGGAGGTGGGAGTGATGATGACATTGTCAACAGTGAGAGATATTTGAGGAGTGAAAGCTGTAGTAGAGGGTGGGTAGATAAAGAGTTCAGTCTTAGACATGTTGAGTTTGAGTTGACGGGTAGACATCCAGGAAGATATGCTAGAGAGGCAGTTGGAAACTTGAGTTAAAAAATAGACGGGGATAGATCTGGTGCAGAGAGTTACAGTAGATTTGAGTGTCATCTGCATAGAGATGATACTGAAATCCAAAGTATTTTATAAGGTTACCAAGGGAGGGTGTGTAGATGGAGACGAGGAGGGGGCCTAGGACAGAACCTGGGGGAACACCAAGAGACAGAGGGAGAGATGAAAAAGAGGTGCCATAGAAGGAGACAATAAATGTACAATCTTCTAGATAGTATGTGAACCATGAAAGAGCTGTGTCCTGGATGCCAAAAGAGCAGAGAGTTTGGATTAGAAGAGGGTGGTCAACTGTATCAAATGCAGCAGAAAGATCCAGGAGAATTAGAATAAAGAAGTGACCCTTTGATTTGGCGGTTAGCAAGTCATTGGTGACTTTTGTGAGGGCTGTTTCTGTAGAGTTTTGGGCCCAGAAGCCAGATTGGAAGGGGTCAAGAATGGAATTGGAGGAAATACTGTACATTGAGTGAGGCAATTGTAACCAATCCGCTCAAGCAGTTTAGAAGCCAGGGGAAGTAGAGCGATAGGGCAATAGTTGGAGGCAGAAGCTGGATCACATGAGGGCTTCTTAAGAGTGGGTGTAATTATGTCGTGTTTTAAAGAGGATGAAAACCTGCCAGTGTTTAGGGAGAGGCTGAATAGATGTGTGAGAGCTGGGATAAGTGTGGTAGATAGGGAAGGGATTAGCTGTGATGGAATAGGATCATGTGGACATGTAGTAAGGTGAGAGGTTAATAGTAAAGTAGATACTTCATCCTCGGTTACAGGGTCAAAGGAGTCCATAGTGGAGGAGGGATTGGGGAAGGGTGAGGGCTGGGTGTTATCAGTTTGTTAAGAGTATAGGGCCAAGTTGGGAGAAGAGTTAATTTCGGATGGTTTCAATTTTATTTTTAAAATGGCTGGTAAATTCATCAGCAGTGAGACAGGAAGGGGCAGGAGGTGGGGGTGGGCAAAGGAGGGTGTTGAATTTAGCAAATAAACGTTTAGGGTTAGAGGACAGGTTTGATATTAGTGATGAGAAGTAGTGTTGTTTGGCAAGATTTAGGGCAGAGAAGTAGAAGAGCAAGGTAAACTTGTAGTGGAGAAAGTCTGCTGAAGTGCAAGATTTCCTCCATAGTCATTCTGAAGTGCGTGAGCATCTCTGTAGCTAGCGTGTTTGTGTAGTGTGCCATGGTTGTGGATGAGAGCGAGGGCGTTTGCTTGTGGTCATTATATGTTCAAGTAATTATTGATATTTATTATAACTTATTCAAGCATTTCTTTCTTAAATTATTTTTTTAATTAATTTATTATCACTGAGTTTGAATTTATTTTCTTTTTATATGATAAATGGAGTGAATGTGAATTCTTCATTTAAACCTGTTGGGCTATTCGTGTCCAACAGAAAAATCAATTTTGCTTCTCTACATAACAGTTGTTTTTCAGTATTTCCTCTTCGTACAGATGGTGGGATATGATCGATCCCTACAAATTTTAAGCAACTTGGATTATTGTTATGTTGTTTTTTTATGTGTCCTGCTACTGAAGTTTCTCTTTGATTTAAGATGTCATTAATATGTTCCTAAATTCGGCATCTGAATTGTCTGCCCTTTTTTTTCTTATACTGTATATTTTATTTTACATAAGCAAGCTATTTGATACATTACACTCTCTGTTTTACAGTTAATTTTATGTTTGATCATGTAATTTTTAGTTTCAGCAGAATTCATAAATGTTGTTGTGGGGAGTACTTGAGAGCATGCTTTACATTTTCTACAAGGGACACATCCCTTTTGTGCTTGTTCCAACCAATTTGCTCTTTTTTTCTTTTCATAATGACTGTGAACTAATATATCTTTAAGATTTTTGGCACGTTTATTTGTTATGCAACCTTCAGTAGTTATCGATTTTTTTTATATCTTCGTCCAATTTCAAAATATCCCAATGTTTGTTCAGAATAGATCTTATTTCTTGGGATTGACTAGAGAATTAGTTACAAAACATTTTGGTTGCTTATCATTGGTTCTTGTTTTATCCTGTAGTTTTGGTCTGTCTTCTTTCAAGCTTTTTGATATGCTTTTATTAGCACCTTTTTTTAGCACCTTCTAACAAATTCAAACTCAGTGATAACAAATTCCTTTTAAAAAATGTGTATATGAAAGAAATGCTTTAATAAATTATAATAAATATCAATAATTACGTGAACATATAATGTCTAAAGAAGTGCATTATTATTTTTAATAATAATTCAAAACATTGACTGGAAAAAGAAGTCCATTAATATAAGGATATAGGAAAAAGATTATAGAATAAGGTTCTCATCATTTCATTTATCAAATGTTGGATATCATTTGATTTAAAAAAATGAATACATTAAAAGAAAAGGTGATAATTAAATATATCAAATAATTGTTATCCAATAGACAATATATGAGATTTTTTTTATCAAATAGATTGATGAATTTGAGAGATACTTAATAATCCAAGAATAAATAATTAAAGTACAGTGATTATATAAATATAAAGATAATACATTAATTAAAATAATAGAAAATATGGTACATTATTATCAATAAGCTCTGAGATAGATCTAATAAACTTATAAAAAGATCCATAAACAATAAGGGATAAGATAAAAAATAATTTGTATACAAATAATATATCATACCATTTGTGCATAGCCTAATATTTAGGCAGAAAGTGGTGCCAAATGGTTTAAAAAAACAACTATTTACTGTATGGATTTATAAACCGAGTTATAAGGTAATATAATTAAGTTCTAGCAAATAAGTACTATGAATATAGTTAGGGTTGTAATCAGGTAATTCCAATAAGCCACAAGGGCATAAATAGCACAATATCAACGAATAACCTGATGTGTGAGACTGATTGGTCTCACGAAACGAGCGTTGAGCGCATGTGTGACGTCACAACTAGGCGCCAATGCAACAGAGGCAATACTAGTAAAATTAGAAAAAAAAAACTTTTCATAACTGCAAGAATACAATCAACATTGTAATATATAAAAAGAACTCAGTCCATACAGTTTAAAAAACAAGTTAAAGATAAAAGGACATGTGAACTCTGAAAAATAAGTATACTTAAAAAAGACCTGGTAGTGACGTCAATTCACTAACTTCTCAGATTTTAATATTTTAAAGTTATATTGTTTTAAATCACATTGAATAAAATATGATTTTTTAACTTAGTTTGTGGCAAAGTAAATTAAAAACCACAAAAAAGGTGTTCTTTTCGTGTTTCATCTTTGATGATCTAACTCTATCAGTCCATATGTGGAACCAAATGTTTAGCACATAATATTATTAAATTAAAGGCATTGTCTGTTTACTTTCTAAACATTTGTTTCCTTTATTAAAGTATAGATTTTCAAAAGAGCATATTGCAAATATGGCATTGCAGTGTCCTTTCATCTTACTCTTTTGGGAATTGCATGAGTCACGCTGTTTCACATCAGGAGGGATTTCAAATTGAATATGTTTATCCTGAAATGAATTCTCTATCAATCTAGTTCATACATAATAAAACTTTCTTTAATTTCACTTTTTACGTGCTGGGTTTGTCAAAAATTGCTTTGTATGCATCTGAGTTTCCAGTAGAGAGCAATGAATTTACAGATTATATTCTCTAGCTCAAGTTTCTATGTAATTGTATTTTTCAAGATGGTGGGACATTTATGAAATAGACTTCAAATAACAACATATGAATTGGAGACATTTATATCCCTATTGAAAAAAGTCTAACTTTTGTGAATATGCCATCAAATATTAATATACACAAAAATTACATATTGTGACAAGTTACCAGTCTCCTCTGGGTCTGTGTTTCCGGAACTTTTATGGAGGACACAACACAAGAGGCTGTATATACTTTTCCAAGGCCGCATTTGCAGAGGTGGAGGCTCCACGGCGCATCATTTACGGTAAAAAACAAACCAGAAAAGCGGGACTTTGAAAAAAAAAACATGTTGCAGGAAAAAAATAAATATGAGGTCGCAAAAATACGTTAACGACCGAAAAGCGTACATCCAAAGACAACAATAACACTGAACAAAAATCCTCACACACAGCATGGGTGGACAGTCACGGCATATGCCAGTGAGGTTGCACCCAAATGAAAGTTGAATTTAAGGAGTTTTGGAACTTGAAAATCGGCTAAGCGAGAAAAAAAATGACGGCAGAATAAAATGAAAACGAGGCTACACGACCACGAAGCGAGCAAAACACCACCAGGCACATACAACTTTTCCAGGGACGTACGAGGTACAAAAATACACAGTTAGGAAGCACAGAAAATGCTTGCGAACTGCTTAACACATAGAATATCACCGCCATTTTATAACACTAAGTTGCAAATCTACACATTATGATTCTCAAATGGCGGCTTTCCCACCTAAAACAACGGTTCTGTCTCGCACACGCAGCCTATATATAGGGCAAACTTGTCAAAGTGCTGACACTTTCTCCTCTGGTTATGACAGTCTGACTGGACATTTTCTGTTGCCGGAAAATCCAAAGAGATTGTTAGCTCTTCAGGATATTGATTGCTGGATATATTCATTACAAATAGGTAAAGTATATTAATTTATTATTTAATGAATCAATGAATTATTATAAAAATAGTGATTTATATAAAAAAAAAGAGTAGGGGAGAGGCTCGCAATGAAGGCTCATTGCAGGCCGCATTTGCGGATTTGGAGGCTCTACGGCGCCTCACTCGCGGTAAAAAACAAACTAGAAAAGCGGGACTTTGAAAAAAAAACACGTAGCGGAAAAAAATTATTACGAGGTCGCAAACATACAAAGTTAACGGCTGAAAAGCGTACATCCAAAAACAACAATAACACTGGGAAAAAACCTCACACACAGCATGCGGGGACAGCCATGACATCTGCCAGTGAGGTTGCACGCAAATTAAAGTTGAATTTAAGGAGATTTGTAAATTGAAAATCGGTGTCCGAAAAAACTGAAAACGAGGCTACACGACCACGAAGCAAGCAAAACACCGCCAGGCACGTACGACTTTGCCAGGGACGTACGAGGTACAAAAAGTTAGGAAGCACAGAAAATGCTTAGCATAGAATATCGCCGCCATTTTACAACACTAAGTTTTTTGACGGCCATTCACTAGTAAGGTCATAAAAGATGATCTACAAATTTAAATATTCACAAAACTTTTAAGGGTAGAAGTTTAATTCAGACCCTTGTTATTGTTTAGTTGTTCGGTCATATCTGACTCTCCGTAACCATATGGACTGCAGCACGCCAGGCACATCTTGAGTCTGGTTGTGCCTATACTTAAGGTTTTCTTGGCAAAGATAGCGGGGTTGTCTGCCAGTTTCTTCCCCAGTGGACCACAATTTGTCTGACATCTTTGCTATGACCTGCCCATCTTGAGTGACCCTACGTGGTTTAGCTCACAGCTTCATTGAGGTACACAAGCCCCTTCACCACAACAAGGAAGTAATCCAGAAGGGAAATTCAGACTAATGGTTTCCAACCAGAAACTTAGACTCTACTCATACATGGCATGTTTAATTTGGTAATTGAATCTATGATTAGCAGCTAAGTGAGCACCAGGGGTTGTAGCAGTGGTGGCTGCTGAACTTCAAAGTTGGTGGAGCCGAAGACAGAGACCTGGCCCTCTCCTTATATTGACTCCATCCAATAGTATAAACCCATCCCCTTCACTCTAGGTTAACCTCTATATGTCCTGCCCTATGACTCCTCCCACTTACTTGATTATTATCCCTGTTACTTTATTCACTTATTATCTTAATAAGGGGGAGGTGGTGCTGATTCTGTTCACTTTTGTTATGATGGGAAGTGCCTCCAATTTATTGATGACAAGCCATAGTTAAATAGAATACTTTTTAGATCAGCTCGAAGAACTAGACAAAAGTGATGGTATTGATGTGATAGTATTTACATTTCGATCGAATATATTCTATGTTGGAAAGAAAGATAGAGAAAGAGAGGAGAGAGAGAGAGAGAAGTAGAGATAGAGAGAAGAGATAGAGAGAAGGAGGGAGAGAGAGAGGGAGCGAGAGAGGGGGAGAGGGGGAGAGGGGAAGGGGGAGATAGTGATGGAGAGAGGGGGGTAAATCCCTCTTTGTATCCCTCTTTCTAACTATCCCTCTCTCCTGCTCTCTCTATGAGGTAGAGAAAGAAAGAGGGGGAGGGGGATCTATCTATCTATCCCTCTTTGTCTGTCTATGAGGGAGAGATAATGTGGGGAAGAGGGGGGGCAGAGGAAGAGAGAGGGAAGGGGGAGGTGGATGGTGGAGAGAGAGGGAGAATATAGAGATAGAGGGATAAGAAAAGGGGGAAAGATAGAGAGAAGGGGGGTTGATAGAAGGTGAAGAGAGGAGGGAAAGGGAAAGAGGGGGAGAGAAAGAAGGGAGGGGGAAGAGAGAGATGAGGAATAGAGGGGAGATAGAGATGGAGGAATAGAGATGGGAATAGAGAGCTCTAAGGACCTCTCTCTCTGTCCTGTCTATTTTGCTCCTGGCACTGTCTCTCACTCTGTGTGCTCTCTCTGTGTGCACTGTCTGTGTATGTCTCTCTCTCTCTCTGTGCAATCTGTCTGCATACGCTCTCTCTGCTCTCTCTGCTCTCTCTGTCTGTGTGCTCTCTCTCGCTCTGTGTGCACTGTCTGTGTTCACTCTCTCTGTCTGTGTGCGCTCTTGCTCTGTACCTCTCTCTCTTTCTGTCACTCTCCCTCTCAGTCACTCTCTCTGTGCGCTCTCTCTCTGTGCTTTGTCTGTGCACTCTCTCTCTGTGCACTCTCTGTCTGTGCTCTCTATCTGTGCACTCTCTGTGCGCTCTCTCTCTCTCTGTGCACTGTCTGTCCGCACTCCGTGTGCTCTCTCTCTCTCTCTCTGTCTGCGCTCTCACTCTGTACCTCTCTCTCTGTACCCCTCCATCTCTTTCTCTCTATCTCTGTACTTCTCTCCCTCTCTCTCACTCACTTTTCTGTCTGTCTCTCTGTGCTGTGTCTCTCTGTGCTGTCTCTGAACTGCATAATGGCTGATGGCTGCTGTTAATTCTGGCTTTTAGGCCCAGCCCCCAATGATGTCATGACCACACCCCTTGATGATGTCAGTGGTACACACACACACTTTCAACTATTATAGTGGATTAATTATGCATTTATTAGTGAAGCTGTGTATGATTTTGGGAGGGCAGTCGCCCTTTTGCCCTAGTGCCCCCAAGTCTGGGTCTGCTGATTCTGAAGATTCTCCAGATGGTCTGCAGCACCTTAATCAGTCCATTGTTTTAGGGAAGAACAATGGATTATGTTAACTCTCCAGTGAACCAGTTCTGAAAACATCCAAAAACAGTGTCTCTTGTAAAACAACCCACGCATATAAAAAAAATGTTTACGTAATTATAAAACATGTTTTAACATCAACTGCTAATATATATTACACCACGTCCAATAAACCACTACAATAAAAACATCCATCTACCCTTGGGTAATATTCCCTGTACAATGAAGCTGTCCATCTGGAGAATCAGTTTCATATTAAGATTGCTTTAACCAGTACATTACAGGGATTACTTGGTGGAGCTTGTCCCAGCTGAGGTTTTCACTCATGTACTTGGCAGGGATACTTGCATGGCATGCGAAGGTAACGCCTTGCATGAGCATGAATGCCAGGCAGTGATGACTGCATTCTAGATCTCTCCTTGGCCAACTGGCTTAGGATTGGAGGGTGAGCACCTTGTCATTCTATTTCTTCTTATAGAGCATGATAAAGTGTCTATTCCTTTGTATTTACCATTTTTCATGAAGGTTTGTCATCCCTGAGCTATTCAGCACTATTACTTTGACTGAATTGTGCCAATGTGGTAGGATTAAAATGTAATGTAACACTGGGCTAGATATTTTTGCCCCCACAGAAAACATAAGTACAAATGAATGCATCAACCAGCACATTACTATCTGGGGATGTCATCGCTTACATGGTGTTGAAGACCAGTAGTAACATAGGGTCACAACACCACACAGTACACATAGAGCCAAAAGGTAAGAACAGAGTTCAGAAGTCATGGCAGGCAGCTGGCAGTACAGGTCTAGATACAAAACCAAAATATTGACAGACCAGAAGTCAGGAGAATCCACAACGACAATGCCAGGTACTGGAAGGTGGAGTAATTAAACATAGCCAAGGTTAAGATACCAGAAGATAGAGTAGACAAATAAACCAAAGATTGAGTGACAACATTCCTCATGGGGGAAAAAACTGTAATAAAGCACTGTGGTACCTGCTTCTCTTTCTTACCCAAAGGAGCGTAGTCTAGTCTTCTCCAAGGAGATGGTCATGACTTTGTTGTTTCTAACCCAGGGCTACCCTTGTGTTAACCATGGCTTCTGCTGTTTAGACTGTCTAGGGTTTGGAGACCTTTATCCCTACGGAATTACCCTTGTGGCTGTGTGTTTTGGACATTTGTCTGGCTAACCCCTTGTTATACTGATTATGTCGATGACGAACAGGACTGATGTTGGTATATGTTTCTATATGTAATTTTATGGTTCATATGCAATGGTCCAGTTGTTGCAAGGACACGTCTAAGAGGCAGCATTGTAGACCTCCTGCTGAGTCATTAGGTTAGCTGGCCATGCTACCTTAATAATGTTACTTGATGTTACTCTGCACACTTTTTTTCTCCCATGAATATAAGTTCCTGTCTTTTTCCCAAAGACCATTACCCATGTTGAATGCATACAAGCGTGTCTGCTGGATTTCTGAGGGGTAGGAATAGTGTTTTATTCACTTTGCTTTAGTTCAGCGACCAAGAAATTCTGTAAAAACGTTTCAGAACTTCATTCTTGCTCTTCACAGAATCCTTAGCACTGAAACATAGAAACCTGCAGAGGAGAGGACCCACTGGTGGGATATCATTCATTGGCTGATCCAGCTGGCCCCTCCTCGTGGCAAGTCTAGTGGCAGAACGAATAGTGCAAGGCCAAGGGCCACGTTCCAGAAGATAGAGTAGCTAGAACAATGGCAAACAAGTGCAGCAAACACAATTAGGGAATGCCCACGATACAGCATGGGGCAAAACAACAAAACACTGATGCTTAGTGGCTGAAATCTCAAATAAGTATGCCATGTTACATGGGTGCCAGTGGTACATAGTGTTCTCTGGACGAAACACATACAGGTCAACACGTAAAAGCAAACACATGTACTACAAATTGGTAAGCGTCACAAGTGTTTGCAAACTTTTCTATGTATATCATCTACAGTACATCCTGCAAATACAGAATAGTGTAAATAGTGTAAACTTATGTCAATCTCGGGAGGAGCACTATAGCCCCTCATTTACAATATTCTCTTTTGAAGAAGTACATTAGATAAAGGTCCAGATGTGTGAAAGAAAATAACACAGTCTTTAATTTATGCAATGCTGTAGTGGAGGCCATCACATTTCTTTCTTTTTATCTGCTTATTTGGAAAGTAACCTTCAATAATGATAATGTTTTGGCTGTTTCTATTAAAATATGGCAATTTTAAATTCCATTGCTTTGTAATAGCATTAATGTCAAGTGACTGCAGCTCAACAAGGCTGTCCCAGTGAAGAATAATTGCATATAATAGGTAACACATTAAAGGCTGTAATGTATTTACTTTCTAAATGATTCTGCCTGTTATCCAAACAGCATATTGTAAATATGGTATTACAGTGTCCTTTAATCTTATCCTCTTGAGAGATGCATGAGTCATCCTGCGTTTCGCATCATTTCAAATTTGATACATGTTAATCCTGAAATAACTTCCCTGTAAGTGCAGACTCTCTATTTCATACATAATAAGGCTTTCTTTAATTTCACTTTGTACTTTCTGGATTTGTCAAAAATTGCTTTGATGATTGGGGAGTCTGCCAGTTTCCAGCAGTGGATTACAGGCTACCAGTAGTGGAGCTAGGGAATGGAGGGCCCTTTGTGCAATACATTTGCACTCCATCCTGCTCCAGGATGTATGCTCCACTTTCGTATCTATCTATCTCCTCTCAACATCCACCCCTACACATCAACCGTCCCTATCTCCTTTGCTCCCCCCTGTACTTTGCTGTCACTTTGTAGCCCTTGCTCTCTTTCCTCTTCACCGATACATCCCCAGTGTGCTCCACACTGCCACCCCTGGGAGCTTCAGTAGAAATGCACCATTTTCCAACCTTGGGACCGCGGGGGGGAGGGTGCAGCCAAGGGGGGTTTGTGGCGGGTTTGGTTGGGGTGTGGGGCCTACACTCCGTAGAAAAAGAGTAAATGCAAAAAAGAAGACAAATTACACAGCACCCTGGTGCACTGTACCACTGGAAGCTTTGCTCCTTCAGTATATCCACTATTTGAAACCTTTATTTGATTGGATTCCTATGGTAGCAACATATATGAAACATACTACAAACAATATGAATTGGAGACTTTTTTTCACATTACTGAAAAAAAAGTGTAACCTTCTAAGGTTACAACTTGTTTGAATTATCGGCAGAGATGCAAAATATCTGCAGCGCCATATAGGGGCCACTTGCTGGCACTGCAGCTGTCAGTTGCGGCTAATTTGGCTAATTTCAAACGGGATAGATCCCAAATGTTTTCTTTATGGTATGTTAAATAACTAAGCTTGATGCATTGTTGCACTCACTCTGCTATATCACAGCTGAACTGGTCAGATTGTGAGATCACTGGGACTGCACTACAGGAGAGGCCGGCGCTCAGCGTGAAGATGATTTGATCATTGAAAAAGCTGCAGGAACAGCAAGAAAAGTGCCCGTTCCTTGCTTTAGTTGTTATTACACTTTTTTTTGTAAAACTCTAAGCTTTACCAAGTCCGGTACTGCTGGGCCACACACAGACGTGGGTTTGAGGATTTCCTTTCTGTGCACAGGTGATTCAATCGGGATGACTGAAGAAGCAATAGTTCCTTCTTCAGTGGGCCATGGCATAAAGCTCCTAGTATTCCTAGGTGGTCTCTGATCCAAGTACTGACCACTCTCAACCCTGCATGGCTTCATGTGACTTCTTGGTTCCCTGACTGGAATCAAACCCAGGTTGCAAGAGGTGAGAGTTAAATCTTGTTATATATATTCAAGCGACTAGCCCGTCAAAAATGATGGGGCAATAACATTTTAAGACATGGCAATGCTGTTTGCCACACAATGTAAGGCTTTTGCTCCTCTGTGGACCTTCGGCGCTCATTGCAGGGCTCGCAATGAGCGCCTGCGGCGCTCATTGCAAGCCTATCCCCTCATGTACTTCAATTGTCCAGCTTTGCAACGATCACCTTTGGCGGTCATTGCGAAGACAGATATATATGTACAGTGTAGAATGGCAAAAAAATTTGACTACTGTAAATAAAGTTACATGAATTAATAAATTAATATACTTTACCTATTTATATTTAATATGCAGCAATCAATATCCTGAAGAGCTAACAATCTATTTGTATTTTCCTGCATCTGAAAGTGTACAGTTGGACTGTTGATCATCAGAGGAGAAAGTGACAGCAATGTGCCAAGTGCGCAGTGTAAACAGGCTGCATAAGAGAGGGCAAGCCGTTTGTTTAGGCGGGTAAAGCAGCATTTTCAAATCCTAATGTTATGAGTTGTAAGTAACTGTTGTAAAATGGCAGATTTTTTCTATGTGTTACTTGGCTCGTGAGCATTTTACGTCTGTTGTAATGGTATATTTTCTATGTGCTATGTTCCTGTGTAACTCGTACGTGCCTGGTGGTGATTTTCGCGGCTGTGTCCTTTAGCCTCGTTCATTTTTTTGTCACTCCCAGACGTCCTGGCTGTCCCTCCGTGCTGTGTGTCATATTTGTTTTATTTGGTATTTTTTGGGTGTTTGTGGATGTGTGCGGTTCAGCCCTAAGCTTCGTATTTCTGCAACCTCGTATTTTTTTTCCCTCTAAGTTCCGCAGGTCGTAATTGTTGTTTGTAAAAGTCGTATGTCCTTGTCTGTGTTTTCTGCACTTCGGTGTCATGTAGCCTCGTTTCCTTTTTTTTTGCCCGCCATTTTTTTTGTCGCTTAGCCGATTTTCAAGTGGCAACATTAATTCGCGTGCAACCTCACCCCCAGACATCCAGGCTGTGTGTGATGTTTTTGTTATGTTTTTATTTTTAAGTGTTTTTTTTTTTTTTTTGATGTACGCGTTTCGGCCGTTAACTTCGTATTTTTAGGGCCTTGTATTTTTGATTTTTCTACTTCCCGCGAGGTCGTAAATTTTTTTGGCTAAGTCCGTATTTCCTCATTGCCCGTTATTTTTTTTGTTTTCTAAATCCCGCTGCCTGGTTGTTTTTTTACAAAGTCCCGCTTTTCTGGGTTGTTTTTAACCGCGAGTGAGGCATCGTAGAGCCTCCACTGCCGGAAATGCGGCCCTCGCTTTGCGATGTCCACATTTGCGGCCCGAACTGCGTCCCTCACTTTGCGAGGTACACTGTTCTGCAAGCTTGCAAAGCTTGACGGCAGCTCGCAGTTTGACAATTATAATATGTGATTTGATGAGTATTGACTATACTGACAAAAAGTGAACTGGACTAGGTAGTGGTGCTCTCTCTTGCTCTCCCCCTTGCTGTTTTTTCAAGCTTGATAAGGGGCCAAATTATTTGAGAAAGTGTGTGTGTTGTGTGTATGTATGTATATGTGTGTGTGTATATATATATATATATATACACACACATACAATTTAGATTTCATTTGGTCGCCCAAAAAAACAAAAAATAAAATATATATATATATATATATATATATATATATATATATATATATATATATATATATATATATTTATTTAAATAATTAAATACTATAAATATAAATATATATATATATATATATATATATATATATATATATACATACCAACACTATCTACATATAAATAGTGTGTCTGTGTATATATAAATATATGTATATATAGCCCCCATTTCTAGTTGATACAGTTTTTCAGGATCCTCTTGTGCTGTTAAACCTGATAAACAAGTACAGCAGGCTCCCCAGTGGTGTCAGACTATAAGAATGTACCATGTAATGCTCCAGGAATCTGATAAGGAACTAGCTGTGTCTGGGGGATATGATCTGAGGTGTTTGGGGCTATGTGCACTCATCAGACACCTGTCACACCCAGGACTCAGTGCTGTACCTTGTGAGGAGGTGGAGGCTGCCTTGTGTCTCCTACTCTGCTGCATAAGGTGGGGCTTGGGCTCTCTCCTCCTCCCTTACCATTTTGATGACAGATCTTCCATCTGGACATTTCTCACAGCCTTTAATACCCAAGAAAAGCAAAAAAGCCTTCACATCCTGCAGCTTGTGATTAAGACAAAAGGAGAAACACCCTGAAGGAAATAATCCAAGTGTAGCAGCAGCAATGGATGGAGATCAGGGGGCTTCCTAAACTCAGACCTCCTCCCTCCTCCTTCTCTGCTGCTGCTCACTCTCTGGGAACAGGCTCCAAACAGCCAGACAATGGCTAAACAATATGATGTTTTATTCAGATTGCTCCTGATTGGGGACTCTGGAGTGGGCAAGACATGCCTGTTGTGCAGATTCACAGACAATGAATTCCACCCTTCCCACATCTCTACCATAGGTAAGCCAGGAATCTGCTGTATATGAGACATGATACCTTGCTTTGTGTGTGATCCTGCTGCCTGCCCTGTGCAAACATCCTACATCCATTGTAATTCTCATTTGCTTTCATCAGATCAATATTGACTTGTAAACAAGAAGTTAATCAACATATCATTTAGTAACATCATAAGCTTCAGCAATATTTGTTGTATATGCCTCTTACAATGCAATATTTACCATTCATATTTATCTAAATATGTATAATGGCAATGCATTCAAATATTTCCCCCATATACAATGCCTATTTTAATAGTTGTTTGATTTCAATTTAATAATGCTTACTGATGTGTTGCATTATAATGCTGTATATAACCATTACATATAGTAATACATTGTTGCATTCTCTTTCCTGCCTATGAGTTTTGATATCTAGTAATAGTTGCTTGCATTTAATTTAAATTTAATTCTGGTTGTATACATTGTCTGACTTGTAATAATGCTTACTGATGTGTTGCAATTGTAATGCTGAAAAGACTAATTACTTATAGTGATACATTGTTGCATTCTCTTTCCTGAAAATATGTCTTGATATATATATATATATATATATATATATATATATATATATATATATATATATATATATATAATAGCTGCTTGTATTTTACATAAATGTAATTCTGGATATATATATATATATATATATATATATATATATATATATATATATATATAATCATCTGCTTTGCAATAACGTCTATTGATATGTTACAATTATAAGGATAAAACAATAATTACATATTTAAATGTAATTCTTATAGTGTACATGAAATAATGCTTACTGATGTGTTGCAATTATGAGGCTGAAAAGAATAATTACATATAGTGATACATTGTTGCAATTTTTCTTTCTTTCCAATGTGTTTTGATATATAATAATATATGTTATCTACATTTTAAGTCTGATTGTATACATTGTCTGAATTTCTAATAACGCTTACTGATTTGTTGGCATTATTAATCACATATAGTGATACATTAATTACATATAGTGATACATTGTTGCATTTTCCTTCCTGACAATGTATTTTGGTGTATAATAACAGTTACGTGTATTTTACTTAAATTTAATTCTGTTTGGATACATTGTCTGAGTTGTAACAATGTTTACTTGTGTATTGGAATTATCACATGGTTATAAATGGCTAAATAGAATAATCGGATACATTGTTGCAATTTTCCTGAAAATATGTTTTTTAATAATAATTAAATTTTCTTTGTGTATTTGTGCACTGCTATTATATACTGTTATATGGATAACCAAGATGGCTTCTCTAACAGTATCTGAATGTTTTGTATACATTCAGCATATACACACATAAGGCTACATATGTAATAGGTGGACCACTCCCAACAGGTTAGTTCCTGATCCTGCCATGTCATCCCATCCAATATGACATCACTTTCTGTAACCTAAACACTACATCTCCGAGCACGCAATGCTCAAGGGCTAATGGCCATGTAATAAATTCACAATCTCATTGCTACCTTTTGATCTAATCTGAGCTAAAAGCAATAAACAGAAATCCTTTTTTTTTTTTTTTCTCTCCAGTGAATTAATTAGAAATTACATTATAATGGATTTTGTGACACAATTGGAGAGTTTATCAGCTAAATATTGAAAGGGATGGAGCAAATCTTCTGAACGGTTTAATTTAAAAATATATTACTTTTGGCAATTACATTTTATTAAAAACATTGAATTTTGCTAGGCTAAACTTATGTTTGATTATTTTTGACAGTTTACTCCCTGATTTGGAGAGGGATCAATGATGAAGAAATAATGATAGAAAAGAAGGGAGAAACAGAATAAGATACTTCCAGATGGGCGCGAAAGGGAGAGACTGAAAACAAGAGAATACAAACAGCCAGACAGAGGGAGTCTGCATGCATTGTTTTCAGCCATTTGATTTTGCCAGTTTGGCCATGCGCCTGCTGTTGACATGTGCAGCTCTTTATCTCTTCTGCTATCAGATGATCCAGCATTGCATAGACCCTTCATTATAGCGGCCACACTGGCAGTTTAGAGTATAAAGAACACTTGGGAGAGCATACAATATTCATGCAGTTTTCTGGTTCCTTTAAATTTCATTTCATCCAATTTAGTCTGCACTACTTAAACCAGTGTTCAGATGTGATGTTCATAAAATACTTTTCTAAATTTTGGGGTCAAAATCATAGGGGGTCGTCTTATACACGGAAAAATACAGTATTTATTTTTATCAATAATTATTTATAAGTATATGTCTGCTGTGTATCTATATTTAATAATATAACTTAAAACAAAATAATGGGTCATTTGAACGGGTTTGATTTTTATTTTTAATTCAGCAAAATTATGTATAAGAGAATTTGAAAACAAATAATGGGATATTTTCAGTTTCGTTTCGAGCCGTGGCTAGTAGGTGGCGCTATGTTGGAGCGCTGAGAATTTATTCATTTTGTTCTTAGGTTTATATTTAGGGCTTAGGGTAATGGCAGATGATACGCATTACAAGGATGAATTGGTTGTTTACTACAAATAGATATTTAATAATAGTTTTTCTACTGCTTACTCCTTGTTATAAACCATTGAACATGGCTTTATTGTGCTTTCTACTATTGTATGATGATAATCTTTCTGAGCCTAGCAATACCAATCTTTGGTGAGTACATATTAATAATTTTCACTGGGAGCGCATGAGACACCAACTTTCCTTCCTATTTAATAACAGGGTATACTAGCCAGATTTGGGATATCAACCTAGTGGAGCCTTCCAGATAGGAGGGATCCCAGGATCTTATCTAAGGTGTGGTTATTTTGATCACACTTTTTAGGTCTCATTATTCTCTACATATAGTGAAAAAGTGTTCTAAAAGTGTTCAGAATTGATTTATCCACAGCCTTTCAATCAATTTTTTCATTGTTTACTACAAATAATACTCTACTATTCAGCCCCCCTTCTCTATTTTCCACTTACACTTCGTTTTCATTCTTGTAACTTAACCCCACTTACAATTTGTAAAGAGCTTCCAGTGCCTTCTGGGAGATCGGCCCTATAAATAAATAATTATTCTTCATTACTAACACTGGTTCCTACTTGTTTCTGTTTATAATTGTGTATCCAGGAATATCTTGTTGTTTGGCCTTGTTTAACAATAATTTATTGGGAATCAATAATAGTCACTGCCAATGGCAAATATGGCATTTAGGAAAAAGAGTTTGTAGACTCTGATTTTAAGGACCATTGCTGATCCATATTTATAATATACCTTTAATTGCTATCTGCCCTTTGGATCATTTTTTTTTTCTTGTGGTGAAGGGGCTTCTGTACCTCAATGAAGCTGTGAGCTAAGCCATGTAGGGTCACGAAGATAGACAGGTCATAGCACGGAGGTCAGCCAGATCATGGTCCACTGTAAAAGGAAATGGCACCCAGTATCTTTGCTGAGAAAAACTTATGGATAAGCACTATCAGAGACAATATATACCTGGCATGCTGAGCTCCATAGGGTCAAGGGGAGTCAGATACGACTGACTAAAGTAACAACAAAATTACTCCATGATATATTCAATAATGCCACAGTAGAAGCGGTTTCTGATGACCAACGTCCATGGGTGGCAGGAGGAAGCTTCTATATTCTAAAATAGAAATGAAAGTGCTTTCAGTAGGACTTTTGGAAATCTCATTGGGGAATCCACTTTAAAAAGCAATGAAGAAGCTCATTAGAGAATCATTTAATTTTGAAGTGAATAAACTAAAGACTGTATTTAGATTTTAACTTCTAAAAATATTTTGCTCATTATGAAGTCACGTCCGACTCTCTGTGACCCCATATGGATCAAAGCATGCCAGGCACATCTGTTAACCACTGCCGCTCTGAGCTCACACAAGCTTATGTCCATTGCGTTATGCATATTACAGGCATCTTTAATATATTTTTCACCCAACAAAGTCTGATAGAAGGCAAGTCCAAATATTTGCTTTGCATTTAATCTATAAATCAGCATTTTTGCAAATTGAACTTGAATATTCTATCCCACACGAATACACAAATGTTAAAAATGTTAATCTATTTGTCTATTAAAATTTATTCTAAAACATAATTGAGGAACTGAGCCCCAGGAATCGGATTATTGAGTGCAGTGATCTTGGTCTAAATAATATTGGGGCCCCACTGCAACATATACACATATACACCCTTGTAGGAGTCAGTTGTTTAGTAGTTCAGTTGTGTTCAGCTCTCCATGACCCAATGGACCCCAGCACACCAGACACATCTATCGTTATGCCTCTGGTAGTGCTTATCCATAAGGTTATCATTGCGAAGATACTAGAGTCGGTACCAGTTCCTTCTCCAGTGGACCACTATTTGTCTGACCTCTTTGAGAAGACCTGCTCATCTTGGGTGACACTACATGGTATACTATGCTATACTGAGGAAAGGTAGTGGAAATAATCCCTAAATGACAGATAAACGGATAAGGCACAAGGAACACAAAAACACTGATATGAGATGAAACCCTCAGTTTGAACGTAAACAATGATGCAGAGAGAGTGGAGGCAGCATCTGACATCATCAGGTAAATGCATATGGGGGAATCAGCACAACATATTATAGAAAATATATATAGACATATGTGTATATATGTTTGGTCCGGGCCTTCATGATTGCTGCCGGCGAGCGTTAGCAACAACCCGCATGCTCACAACTAATATATATATATATATATATATATATATATATATATATATATATATATATATATATATATAAATATATAAAATGTTGTGGTCCACTGGAGAAGGAAATGGCACCCACTCCAGTATCTTTGCCAAGAAAACTATATGGATGAGCACAACTATAGACAAAGGGATTGTGCCTGGTGTGCTACAGTCCATAGGGTTACAGAGAGTCAAACACAAATACAACAACAGTGTATTTCAACATTTGCAAATGTTTATATTTGTTTAAAGGTGGGCTTTACAATGGGATGTGAAGGCCCATCATCTGGAATGTACTTAATATACCCCAATATGAGAAGATCAACCCCTTCCCTTAGAAGTTTAAGCTTACAGGAAAAGCAATATTTTCTGGTCAGGATTTCTCAGAAGGCCAGGCCTGTCACTGCAGGAAATCGAGCCTGGCAGAAATATGAACTCATTACCATGCCCAGGGTGCCTCAACTGCTTCTCCAAGGATATTTATCTTTCTTGCCCTTTTCATCTCTCATTGTTTCCACATTCTTATTAACCTCTTTCCCCTCGCTCCGTTTCATTGTCCCACCTCTCCCTGCATTAGTCACCATGAGATACAGAGAGGAGCTAAACAACCATTAGGGTCAGAAATTGTAAATGTCTTTTGAAGAACTGCGTTTGAAAATGGGCAGCATGTTTTTAAAATGTAAAAAGAAAAATAATACAGCCTTCAATTTATTATATTGATATATAATTATGCTGCTATGGTAGCTGCCATTTTCCAATCCAATCATCTACTTCTAGAGTTAAACATATAATTTGAATGCAAAGCCAAAGCTGTATATGCACAGTGGGAATATGACAACTGTCAGTGCTCTCACCATGCATGATGAGGAGAGTACCTTTCTCATGGGAAATCCTCCTGATCCTTTTAGCCTCCCAAATATCCCTGTTTTGAAGGCAAGGCCCTCCATTTAAGGGTAAATTCAGATTTTCAGCCCTGACCATGACCTACTTTCTCCTCTTCCTCTGTCAGTCTAGGAAAAATATAAAAGCCTTTAATGTCAGTTCTATTAAAGGGACATGTTAATGTGACTCTCTTATCCCAAAATCAAGATGTTTAGGTTATTCTTTAAGAGCACGAAGAACTGTCTATATGTTGAGTTATCCATTGTTTGTTTTCTAAAGTGAATCAATTCTTGAAAATTCCATGTTGAAGATTTTTTATGTATGGATTTTAATTAGGATTACAGTCTATTTGTCTTGATGAAATTAAAGACCTCTAACATTATATGGCCCTCATTCAATTGTGATTTGGCCAATTGAATAGGGGTCTAAATAAGCACATAACATATTTTTTTTAAAGAGGTTTTTAGTTAGCAAGCATCTATCCAAAAGCAAGGTTTTTACTAACTAAATACTTATTAAAAAAAAATATGCTATGTGCTTATTTAGAGCCCTATTCAATTGGCAAAATCGCAATTGAATGAGGGCCTAGGTCAGGCAAATAATTAAAAAAATAACACTCACACAAGGGGAGAGCCAGGAAGCCTGGGAGTGAGGTTGCAAGCGAATTTGATTTTTTTTTTTAAATTGACTAAGCAAGGTAAAAAATGGCGGCCCAAAAAACGTAAAAGTTCTCAAACCGGATCAAAACAAGGCAGATTAATGCCATGAACGCGGGACTTGGAAAATACAAGACGGCGAAGATAGTAACACACACGAACAACGCCAGGCACGAGGGCCTTTGAAAATAAAACCAACAGCAGTCATCGCGCGCCACACAAAGATTCAGCAGACACACAGAGGAGAAAGACACAGGGAAGGGACAGGGGGGAGATGGTGGAAAGAGGCACATGGCATTCCCTAGCACAAAAGTTGCAGGATAACGAGGCCTGCAATGAGTGGTAAAGCCGATCATTGATGGTCCTATGATGAGCGCCGAAGGTACAGCATACCCAGCCGTAAAATGTTATTCCCGTCATTTTTGACTGGCAGGTAGCTACTTTGAAATATTTCAGAAAGGATTTACTGTAGAGAAAAGCTATTAGTACAGTGTATATGTCAAAGCGTTTATACGTGTTAGAGAATGCATAATACTTCAAATGTCCAAAGAGGGACACAAATTCTTGAAGGGTTGGGATGTATGTTAATGCAAAGCTATCTAATTAAAAAAAACATACTCTGAGACAGAAGCTGCAAGAAGCCACTTAGTAAGCTAAATAAATAAACACAGTCCTATTAAATTCAAAGACCGTATGTGAAATGTGAAGCTTGCAATGGCTGCGGGCTTGAAATTCGGCCGCGTTGCCTAGCTATTAAATTAGAACGGGCTCCGAGTTACTAGATTGAGACGCAAACCCATAAACCATTTGTTGAACATTGCAGGTGAGTGATCAATTAGTCAAACCCGTAGTTATGGCTTTGAATGGAGCCAATGGAAACCGAGATCGTCATTATTGCGTCACAGAAAAATAAAAGTTGGATTTCAAAGTCTTACGGCGTTCAATTACGAGTTACGATCGGACCCACATTCCAAATATAATGCAATATTAATACAGCCGTAAATATGATATTCTATTACATGCAAGTTCCATTTATATGTATTCACACATTGATTGCCGGGATCGATATATCACAAAAATTTTACGTGAATTTTTTTTTTTATTGAATGGATGATTTGCAAGCTTGAGAATTTCACATTCACTTTTAATAAAAGTAAAGTAGTGTGGTGATATTTGCATTTAAAGTGCTACGGATCGGACTTTACCCCTGTTGCGAGTCCTCTATATCACTCGTTGACCTTTGGGCTAAAGTTACGTGTTATGGGGTTTCAACGCAAGTGAAATTATAGCAATTTAGTAGCATGATTTGAATTTAGAGGTTACGGGCTTCAGAGAACACAGGTTCCTTGTCCCGTAGGTTTTTTCGCTCCAAACCCGCAGATTGGCAGTGGCTTACATTTCTGAGCTAATTGAATAGCAGTAAGACTTACTGGCTACATTACGAGCTACAGTTTAACACATAGAGGGAATTTAATAGGGCTGTAAATCTATTTTATCCCTTATCTAGTTTAGTTAGTCAAATGACCATATATACACCACATGACCACAGTGGTGCTTTAAAACAAAGCTAATAGATGGATAACATTCAGGCCTGGATCTACCATTTTGGAGCCCCTGGGCAGTAAAGTGGAGGAGCCCCTGCGAGTGCCTGCGCATTGTATGCACGCACCCATTTTTCCATTTTCTGTGCGTGTACATCGCTCTCTTGCTGTGTAAGCAAATCGGACATTTCCCCATTTTTACAACATAGCTACTCATACACACACCAAGCTATTACTGATTTATAAAATGCATTTGATAGTGGGACATACGGTGCCTTGCAAAAGTATTCACCCCCTTGACTTTTTACCTATTTTGTTACATTACAGCCTTAAGTTCAATGTTTTCTTAATCTGAATTTTATGTGATGGATCAGAACACAATAGTCTAAGTTGGTGAGGTGAAATGAGAAAAATATATAATAAAAATATTTTTTACAAATAGAAAACAGAAAAATGGCATGTGCGTATGTATCACCCCCTTTGTTATGAAGCCCATAAAAAGCTCTGGTGCAACCAATTACCTTCCAAAGTCACATAATTAGTGAAATGATGTCCACCTGTGTGCAATTTAAGTGTCACATGATCTGTCATTACATATACACACCTTTTTTGAAAGGCCCCAGAGGCTGCAACACCTAAACAAGAGGCACCACTAACCAAACACTGCCATGAAGACCTAGGAACTCTCCAAACAAGTAAGGGACAATGTTGTCAGGGTTAGGTTATAAAAAAATATCCAAATCTTTGATGATCCCCAGGAACACCATCAAATCTATCATAACCTAATGGAAAGAACATGGCACAACACCAAACCTGCCAAGAGACGGCCGCCCACCAAAACTCACGGACTGGGCAAGGCGGGCATTAATCAGAGAGGCAGCACAGAGACCTAAGGTAACCCTGGAGGAGCTGCAGAGTTCCACAGCAGAGACTGGAGTATCTGTACATAGGACGACAATAAGCCGTACGCTCCATAGAGCTGGGCTTAATGGCAGAGTGGCCAGAAGAAAGCCATTACTTTCAGCAAAAAACAAAATGGCACGTTTTGAGTTTGTGAAAAAACATGTTGGAGACTCCCAAAATGTATGGAGGAAGGTGCTCTGGTCTGATGAGACTAAAATTGAACTTTTCAGCCATCAAAGAAAACAATGTGTCTGGCGCAAAGAACACCATCGGTGAAACATGGTGGTGGCAGCATCATGCTGTGGGGATGTTTTTCAGCATCCGGGACTGGGAAACTGGTCAAAGTTTAGGGAAAGATGGATGGTGCTAAATACAGGGATATTCTTGAGCAAAACCTGTACCACTCTGTGCGTGATTTGATGCTAGGACAGAGGTTCATTTGAGTGGTTTAAGGGGAAACATGTAAATGTGTTGGAATGGCCTAGTCAAAGCCCAGACCTCAATCCAATAGAAAAGCTGTGGTCAGACTTAAAGATTGCTCTTCACAAGCGCAAACCATCCAACTTGAAGGAGCTGGAGCAGTTTTGCAAGGAGGAATGGGCAAAAATCCCAGTGGTAAGATGTGGCAAGCTCATAGAGACTTATCCAAAGCGACTTGAAGCTGTGATTGCCGCAAAAGGTGGCTCTACAAAGTATTGACTTTAGGGGGGTGAATAGTTATGCATATTGACTTTTTCTGTTATTTTGTCCTATTTGTTGTTTGCTTCACAATAAAAAAAAACATCTTCAAAGTTGTGGGCATGTTCTGTAAATTAAATGATGCAAATCCTCAAACAATCCATGTTAATTCCAGGTTGTGAGTCAACAAAACACGAAAAATGCCAAGGGGGGTGAATACTTTTGCAAGTCACTGTAATATTTTTATTTTCGTACAACAGCTACACTTCCTTGTGTTACTTTAGTTCCAGACGCCCAGCTAGTAAACTGCAGTATTTCATTTTTTCCAGCCAGAAATAAATGATTTAAGGCTTTTTAACCCCTTGTAAGCTACCTATGTTGCCTAATGGGTAATCCGGCCATGATAACAGTTCAGAGACCAGGTGAAGAGAGAACTGAAGTTAAGTCCAGAAGTGATGGAGTTACCACATCCCGTCTGCTTTGTCGAGTATAGGAGGAAGTTCATTAATAGATATTTGTAAGACTGACAGTCTCATTCTGCCCATCACTAGATGTAAAATAAACCTTCAGTCAAAGAAATGATAACTGATATATATCATAGACTTATCTTTAATAGAATCTCTTGTATAGAGTTGGAATTGAAAAAGGACCAAAATAGAGAGAGATGAGCAATGTGTGAGAGACAAGCAGGGAAAGAATTGCATAGACAAAATACACAACTTTCTCAAGATTATTGATTTACCCTTCAACAATAAATTCTTGTGACTCTTAAGTGTTTTGTGTGTTATTTAAAGAGAACAGTTTTCTGGTTCACTAAATGATATCGCTAACAAAACCAACACATTTAAGTGAAGAAGGACCAATGAGTCCATAGGTATAATGGGCAAAACACGCTGTTGCTACTTCGAACAAGGCTGACGCACATGGGGCACAGATACTGTAGGACATGTTTTTTCCATCAGGGGAAAAGCTTGTGTTGGCCCATCCATGGCTAGTCCTAACAGTAATGGAGCTCGTGAATCGGGGGCCTTGGTGCAAAATGTAGGGTCCCCCTTGCAACTTCTCTTTTCACCCCTTGGAGTCAATAAAAATGCCAAAAATATATGTAGAGGAACAGATGACCCATATCAATCCTGTGCCAATGTTCTAGAGTGGTGATATGGTGTGAATTCCCCAAGTGAGTTCTAGGATACAATGTTTCAGAGGTCACTAACCATATGTACTTCACATGGGTGGTATATTTGTATATAGTACACTGTTGGACTGTAATTCAGCCTTAAAAGACCACAGCAGAGGATCAACATATATTATAATTTATTATTATATTTATTATTTAGTACTTAAGGAGTTGAATGTTATTTATAAGTGCATTTCCTACAGTAAATTTATATTGAATTTTACAATCTACCAATCAGTCTTTCTGATCCATTCGCTGAAAACAGTCTGATATCCCTTGGGTGGTCTTTGCCAATAATGAATTGCTCATTATACACTGAGGCTCTAAATGTGTTGGCTTTCCACTGAATACATGTTATAAAAAAGACTGGGCATGCTCAGATCTCAAGGAGTAACTTTATCTAATCTATCTAGATACTCGGTGCCTGAGCATGCCCAGTCTTTTGTTTTCACATGGTTTTCCACTTAATACAGTATGTTTAGATCCAACAATATAGGGATATTTGGCAACTTTTTTTTAGCACAAGAGATCAAACTATCCTTTGTAGGTATATCCGAAAGTCTGATTGCTTGAACGGTACAATTACAAACTTTTTTGTTGGTTATTGAAAAATGCATTTTTAATATTTCATTGATAAAGTACAAAAAATGCTTCTATATTTGAAAGCGTTGCTGTGTTACTTCAATGCAATATAGTCTATATTTGTAAGACTTTTTGGTGTGGGAGATCATCATGGATCTTGCAGCTTCTCTAGATCCTTGTAATGAGGACATTGTTGTTGTGTTCTCTCGTTACCATATGGACCACAGCATGCCAGGCACATTTGTCTGTTTCTGGTTGTGCTTATCCAGATGATTTTCTTGGCAAAGATAGTGGAGTAGGTGCCAGTTCTTTCTCCAGTGGACCGCAGTTTCTCTGGCCTCTCTGCTATGACCTGCCCATCTTGGGTGACCCTACATGGTATAGCTCACAGCTTCATTCACCAGCTCTTCACCACAACAAGGTAGCGATCCAGAAGGGGTTTGAGGATAATATTTTTCTATGAATTTTATACCCTCTGCCACTTTACTTTTATACAGCTGATATTATTATTCTTGTATTGCTTTTTGGGGAATCAGGATCTTATCTTCCTGGGTTGCCCCAATCCTGAACCATTTCAGCTTTAAAATAAGTCAAGTAGTTTTGATGTGTCAGCTTTCAAGAGAGTCTTTTGAAGCATAGCTGGTCTTGCTCTTTACACAGTAACCTTATTTCTTAAACTGGGTACAAAATTACCCAAATATAAGATGAGTCTTGATCAGATAATAATTCCCTGGAATTTTTAGTTCACCGGAAAAAAACAAATATTCTAGAAAGGATTTCCCAGTATTTTCCTAATAGCGGGCGTACAAACTCATGGCCATGTCAAGGTTGCCATTCCTTCTCAATTGTGTTCCAATTAAAATTCTTTCACATGCAACTTTAGGCACTAGTGTTAAAGGTTGCTGACCCTGACACAATGACAATGTCCAGTAAGAAGTAAAAACATTATTTATATTTACTTTTTTTAAATATTCAATCATCAATTCTATTTCATCATAAGAGCACATAAATATGGGACTTTATTATTATTTCCTGATCATATTTGTATTCTCTAGACCACGAGGCACTCCACTGACCTCTCATAGTTTCCAGAATACAAATTAAAACTTTCACCCTAATTCTATAATTCCCTCAACAATCATGTACCCCATTATATCTCTGCTCTTGACTCAAACCTCCCATCAACTGCCCTCTTTGCTCTGCTAATGACCTTCTTCTTTCCTCCTCTATTATCACTTCCTCTCTCTCCTGCTTTCATGACTTTTTATGGACCCCTAGTCAACTTTATCCATTTTGGATCTCTACCTTGCCATGGTGAAGGGGCATGTGTACCTCATGGAAGCTGTGAGCTATACCATGTAGAGTCATCTAAGATCTTCAGGTCATAGCAGAAAGGTCAGACCCACTCCATTATCTTGGCCAAGAAACCTTATAGATAAGCCTGACCAAAGACATAACGATAGATGTGCCTAGCGTGATGTGGTCTATAGGGTTGCAGAGAGACTGAAGAACAAAAGTCCACTTTATGTTCTATGTATCCATGGTGTGGCATCATATATCACTCTTTTGGCTCTTAATACAAGTCACTCACCTGCTAGATTTTCTACAAAGTTTTTCAACATTTTAAGTCCTCTAAAATAATAATTTATTTTCCACCAGTTTTACATTAACTGTGAGAAAAAAACATCAAAAGCATCAGCTAGCCAAATATTTATTTATATTAAAATAGTTTTCAATTTGAGTTACCGTATATCTTTTGGATTTTTTAACAAAGAAACATTTGAATTTTGTGGCAATCCCAACCAGCTGGCACATCTAGTCACCCCATATATCCTGACCATAGTGAATTGTTGGAAACCATTGTCTATGGGCTTCAAGTGAACTTATCATTGTTTTCATGTTTATTTCCTGGTACTTTCTCTTGTGAAGTTTAATAGCACAAAAGAACCAGAATGGAACGATACGTACATAAGATTTATCTTGTATCCTACAGGAACCCGTATTTCAACAACCCAGTGCATTGTTTATTTTTTAAAGCTTATTCTGAGGCTGAGAAACCTTCATTAAAGGGTCTTGTTTTATATGTTATGAGAAAAAAAAAATTGTCCTATATACCTGTAATGTTAAATGAATGTAAATTTAAATTAAGTAAAAAAAAAAGTTATAAACGCATAAATAGTCCACTTGATATTTATGTTTTTATAACTTTTGTATGCAATTATTCTTTACAGAGCAGCTCCAATTTGATTTCTTCCCTTCTGCTGCCTGTTACCTTTTCAGGATGCTTTGTCCTGCATATTTTAAGAGTACTTCTTCTTCAAAAAAGTAAATGTGATAAAAAATTGTGATGAAAGCGGTCCTTTAGATACAGTGCCACATATTTTGACAGAAAACGACTGATTTTAACCTCATAATCCCCATGCACCTGATGTCCGCTCTGTGGCTCTCACCTCTATACTTTATGTGCAGGACCTGACGAGTAACAGTGCTATGACAAGTACTTATAAATACCTTCTAGTCTAGGCTTGTATCGGGCGCATAGAGATGCGGGTGGTGCACAGTGCAATCTAGGAAGCATTGATCTAGCCCAGGTTTTATTTTATTATTATTATTATTATTATTATTTCTTTGAGCTTAAAATCAAACGTACATAGAGTTTATTCACCGACCACCGACACAAGATTGGAAACTTGCAGAATTATAATCTAAAGGGTATGAAGGGTTTTTAAAAGAATGATCGATACATTGTGCATATTAAGGCTGAAAGTAATGAGCTCCTTTAAACAAATGCATTTTCAGTGAGAATTTGAAGCAGGAGGATAGTCTAGTGGAGCGAGACAAGGAGTTCCAGAGAATAGGGGCAACATGAGAAGTCCTGAAGTTGGGAGTGAGAGCAGGTGATAAGATAGGAGGAAAGAAGAATGTCATTAGCACAGCTAAGAGGGAGGTTGAGGAAGTATTTTGAAACTATCGCAGAGATATAAGGGGGTGCACTGTTATTGAGGACTTTATCCATTCGGGTCACGATTTGTTCAGAGGTTCTTGTTAGATATAGGATTATTCCTTACACCCCAATTTTATTCCTTCCCACTATTTAAGTTTAGTGTGAGAAATTAAAATTATTTTATCATTATTTAACCAAAATTGGAACTTTCTTTTTCAAAATTAGAAGTTTAGTTGAACACTACCTCATATTGACAGATTGGTTTAAGTTTGTTTAGCTAATTAGGTCTTGTACAGATGTTTAATGCATTGATGGGTTTGGTGTGGAGAGGCCAGGACCTGTTCCAAACTAGGGAACTGAAATGGGTAAAAATATTTGACCTATGCGATGGAAACATATTTTCACACTGTGTCTTTAATATTACAAAAGATTTCTTTCCATGATCTAGTCTTGCAAAGTTCAAATAAAGTGTGACTAAAATGTAGTAACATTTTGTTTTCATTGGAAATCTGATAATACTAGAACATGAAGCATGGGGCAATATAATTCCCCTACCCGTTTTCCAATTGGAAAGACTGGTATGGTAGCTCACTGGGCCAAAATCCAGGCCCTGGAAAGGGGATCAGTGACAATCTAGTCTTGCAAAGTTCAAATAAAGTGTGACTAATAAAATGTAGTAACGTTGTTGGAAATCTGATCATATATACTTTATAAATTAAGTTAATGCACTTACAAATTACTGGGGATGACATCCTTTCATTTAAGATTGCCCACCTAATAAGCTTCATCAAAAACTAGTGGGCGTTCTATTTGTTACCAAACGGCAAAGTGTTTGCTAAAACAATTGCAATCAACATTAATAAGGTAACATTTAAATAAAACTGTTCACTGTTCTGTAATTAGTTGAATCCTACAATAAATGGAACTGTTATCTGGTTTTGAAGCTTCCAAGATGATGGCTGATAAATATCTCTTGTGCAAAGTAATCACAGTCCTTAGATGATCCTTTCATCTATCCATTTGGCAGCTGCATCTCTCTGTCCCTGCTGTGCTTACACATGGGGTGGTGCAGTTAACTTGTACCTCACTTCTACCTATCTCAGTGTTATTGATTTTGTCATTTAGCTGAATATTCATGTTCTTATATACATGTTCATAGGATCCTGCACTCCTCATACCAGTCAGTCTTGTGAACTGGTAACATATAAGGAGTGTAGTTAGTTCTGGTACAATCTGGTAAGATCCTGGTAAGTTTTATCTCTAGTGTTTATATCCAAGACCGTCTGAATTATGTGCAAAAACAAATATATGGCTAAATACAGAGTAACCTAAACTATATATTTATCTCTGATCCATTATAAGTGTATTTTAAGAGACTGAAGTGTGTGCATTTTATTCATATTATATATTCTAGTTACTTGCCCCTCAAAAAATTACGGCAATAAAATTTGAAGCTTGGCAATGCTGTTTGCCACACAATGCGAGGCTCTCCCCCCTCTAACTTGCGGGCCTCGCAATGAGCACCTTTGGCCGCAAGCCTCCCCCTCTACTTTACCTCCCCCTCTGCATTGCAAGGAGCACCTTTGGCACTCATCACGAGCCCCGCAGGCGTTGGCCAACCTGCAACTTTCGGGCCTCCCAATGAGTGCCTTTTGGCGTTCATAGCGAGCCCTGGGATGAATGCCACTCTCTCACCCCTGGCTTTTTTCCCCTTCTCTCCCTCCCCTGTGTCTCTTTCCACCCTCTCCCTCCCCTGTCTTTTTTCTCCCCACTCTGTGCTCCCGTTTGCATTTATGGGTGTGAAATCATTTGTGGGCTTGGAAAATTGATCATTTTCCCCAAGCCCAAAATGGTTTTCCGATTTACAGGCTTGAAAATAATACGGCTTTACGTTTTTTTTTTTCTTGCCTAGTGTCACAGACCCCTTTTTCTCAGCCTGGGTGTTGGGCAATTGAGCCACCAGACTACTTGGCTCCAGCAATGGGTTATCTGCATAAACACCTCCATTGTCGTTGTAAACCTGCTTTTTGTCCTATTGTTTGTCAGATTAAGTGAATAACGTCTGATATGTGCTAGAGAAGGCAGGATATGTATTGAAGATTAATCCTATTGATCTCAGGAAGCTACCTTTAGACCCCATGTGGAGTCATCACCTGCAATTGTCCGCCACACCCTCTCATTGTTGCCCTGTGTACACCCCCTCTGTATCTATCCCCTATAAATACTGCTGTCATTTTCAAAAATAAATCTGTTTTACTTGGAGGTACATAGAAATCGTGTATCTCTGCTTTTTGTTCCCGGTGGCTGCGATACTAAACCTATCTGCACCCTACAAGTAACCTGTCCTGCTCACTACCACAGGAAGGTTACTGAGACTCCTGGAAGTGCTGATTCCTGATGGAGAGACTCTGACTGATCCAGAAGCCAGATATCAGGGTGCTGGTGCAGAGATTTCAAAGAACCCAACGGCCCTTGCGGGTAGATAACCTGTAGTCTATAGCAGGTGGCTCTGGGCTTTTATAGCCCCTACTCTCGGATTGTCACACCTAGCCATTGTAAGACCAGCCAAAAACACCAATTAAATAGCAAATTACCTTGCAACCTCACTTACAGGCTCCCTGCCACTCCCACTGTGCTGTGTGTGAGGTTGTTGTCTAATTTTCTAATGAATTGGCTTTTTTTTGATGGCCCCTGAACGGCTTTCAAGTTACGGGCATGCAAAAAATGGCGGCCGTTAAACTGTTTTTTTTTAAGCCTGTAACTTGTAAGCCGTTGGGAGTCTCTCCCCCTCTCCATTTTAGGCCTCGTGATGAGCGCCTTCGACGCTCATTACAGCCCTGTCAAGCCAGTCCTGTACAGGCCACGTGATGAGCGCCTTCACCGCTCATTGCGGTCACAGTGAGTTGAATACAACTGGACACACACATTTGCTAATAAACTTAGTTATACTTTACACTATATAGTACTGCAATAACAAAAATGGTTTGTGTATCTTTCCAATAAACATTTTAATGTAATTTTTTATTTGAATATGTGGTGTGAGCAGTAAAACCTAAACGGAGCAATAGTATGATATCTAATGAGCCGGAGTTCCTGTGAACACAGAGGAAGATACTAAGTTACATTTGTACAAATATTAAAAGTAAGATTTCAGGACTTTCACTCACTCATTTTGCATCCATAAATCCCCTTTTATAAAGAACCAGACTAGCAAAAACTGCTGGGCAAAAAAGCATTTTTAGAGAAAAATTTGATTCCGCAGACTTTTCTAATGTATGGAAGCTGCCATGACAGACAGACTTCCTTTTCAATATACTAGGGGGTGGATAAAGAGCAAGACTTGCAATTATATGTGCTGCCTCTACTGAGCATATGGGAAGGAGGGAGAAAGTATTTAGTGTCACAATCTAAATTGAACCCACCAATAAATCAAAAAATACTTTTCCCTCCTCCCACCTCCCCCTCTTAGATAGATAATAAAAATTGCAATTTTGTCCCTCCTGATATAAATTTAAATATCCTCCTTTACTTCAGGCTTCTGCTGGTAGCAGATGGGCCCTGGTGTCTTGCACCTGTTGCACCGGCAGTAACTCCGCCACCACATCTGAATTTTTTTCCCATTTTTCAGTGGTCTTTTTTTAAAACTACGCTTTTAATCCCAATGATACTATAACTTTTTATATAAAAAGAAAAGCCACGCTCGGCTGCCTGTTGACAAAGGGCCGGGATCAGCCTAAATGTGTCTTTTATGCGACACTAGAGCAATAAATTCATTTTTGTATTAAGATGGGAAAGTTACTGTAATTTTCTGTACTCAAAGGGCGCATTTGAGACTTGGCAGGCGTCCCACGGCCTACACCCGGCGAGTATCTGTGATTCATGGAACTGCCGGCTCGGTTATTTATCAGCCGCTCCAAGCCGCAGAGTGGTGTGATGGGCACACAAAGCAAATGTACGAGGAGTAAGTGCCATTTTACCCGGTGTCTTGATAACTTTATTCCAAAGTGTCAAACTAATATGTCAGCCTCCAAAGAGGGGATTCTTTTTTTTATTTTTTACATTTAAAGCGATATGGCAGGGCAGGTTGCCAGATGTTACTAGGTATATAATATACCTATAGGGCCTCATTCTATTACCGGCCGTAGGAGATGCGGGGCCGCAAGGACCGGCCGCAAGCTATTCTGCTATTCTATTCCCCTCCGGCCGGGGATTCCGGCAGGCTTGCGGCCGGCGCCTTGCTGTCCCTTGCCGGAGGAAACCTTTCATCTAAAACGGCCGCAAGAGTTTCGGCCGCAAGAAAGCCCCGGTTGCTATTCAATTGCTCCGGGAACCCTCTCTGCAAGGCTGAAAGCGAGCCGCAGCTTACTTGCAGGAAAAAGGTCCCGCTAGCACCAATTAAGCACATTATAAAGCCGAAATAAAGCCATCCTGCACTCTGAGGAGACTATAAAGTGATTGTAGGTGTTAGCAAAAATAGCACAACATTCCCCTATACTCAAATCCGTAAAAAAAAAAAAAAAATTATGTATGTCAAATATCCATGTAAAAAGTCCAGAGGGCTTGGAGCACCTCAGACCCGCCCACGCTGCGGCCGGAAAATAAACAGTTAATGTAAACTCGGGTTTGGGCTGATGTGCAAGCTTGAGAGTGGGTTACTATTAATCCTCATGTCCCCCAATATGATCCCTAGCATTTACAGAGCTTTACAGCGCTGTCTTGAATTTATTTTTCACTTTAAAGATTTCTGAGCTTACGGCCGGTTGCAAGATATACGGCCGGCCGTAAGAGGAGATCCTTGCGGGCCGTTTAATAGAATTGCGAGGTAACGGAACCCCCGCAAGGAATCGCAGCCTTGCGGCCCTTCTACGGCCGATAATAGAATGAGGCCCATAGTATCTATTTACTTGTATGTAGTTTATTTTATTAATAAGTGCTTATAAGTTACTGCCTAAAATCAAACAAATAGTTCCTGCAGCTCCTGAAGACAAAGACACTGTAGTACTGGCCGTGCTGTGTCCCATACTAACCAATCGGTGATCATCTGTCAACAACATGCTGCTGAGATGTGGTCCTTGATAGGCTAGAATAAAGTGATCCCTGATAGGCTAGAATACTATACCAGACCTACAGAATCTGTGTCTGCATATGCGGCAGAGGGCAGACCCATACGGAGACTATTTGCTTGGTTTTAGGCAAAGTTTATAAGCACTTCTTAATAAAAAATAAAAAAAATTGTATATAAGTAAATTTAAACACCGGTATATTCTAGACCTAATAAATTCCAGAAACCCTCCATATCCCTTTAAATGTGCTGATAAACTGTCTTTTGTACTTACAATCAGCTTACAGAGCCCTGTGTCTGTAAAAAAAACTTGGTAAGTGCCTTAATTTTTCACATAGATAATATTTTCTTATGAGGAAAAATACATAGGTGGAACCTTCTCCTTAAATGATATTTCCTGAGTTACATTTCTAGCTTTCTAAATATAAAACTACAACATATGAAGTACATAATATAAACATTTTTCATCCTCTCTAAGATGAAACCAAATGTTGGCGTGACAATTTAATATTTTTCATGCCAAAATGTATTTTTAGTGGACAAATCATGATTGTTTAAATGTCAGAACATTTGTTGCTACAGTCATACAATATGACATGGTTATTGGAATTGCTTTTGGCTTGTTCTAATTAAAAAGCACATTAAATGATATGTTAAAATATCACATGTTGCCACATAATTACAGTAATCACCTGCAAATGAGCACCCACAGAGGCTATAATATGTTTTTCTATTCACTTTAACAAGTTTTATTTTACAACTGTGGTTGCTAAGATGTAGCCGTAATGGAACCTAATTGATGGCGCAATTCATTCAGCCATTAATGCTACACCTATATGACACAATTTACATATACAATATTTTTTAAATACAGATTTCAGTGCTTTATAGATGAACGTGTGTGATATAGTGCTGGCTAGGAGGACCATATCTACAAATGGGTGAAGTGTTGGAGAATTCTTGGAAATATTAAATTTTTTGTACATCTGCACGACAATACAAATTAGGAATGGAGATCATGAACTATTATTATTATTATTATTATTACTATTAATTTTACTCTTGGTGGCTGCCATGTTGACCTCTCTAACACCTGCCCTTCACCTGTTAAAGCTATGAATATTCTATGATTCTCCATATTGCATCCCCTAAAGCAGCATGCCAATGGCTTCCTATTGCTTTCTCCGTCGCAGAGTATTAGAAACTATACCTCCTGACACTGGCCGTTCTGTGTTTGCTTTTGGAGATGCGCCATGAAGAGTTTGCTTCACTGCCAACGTCACACAATGACATTGTCTGATGGATGTGATGATGGAGAGATGCCAACATGTCAGTCTCCTTACAGACATGGTAGGATTTCTCATTGGGCCAACTTGGCAGTCGCCTAGAGGCGCTTCCCTATGAAAGGTGCCTCATTACACACTTCAAAATGTTCCTTGGAATAAGTAAAGGAAATACTGCAGTTCACAGACTTTCTGCTAGGAGGTGGTCACCTGGAACTAGAGTTACAAGAGGAAGGAAGCTGTAGTGCCCAGGGGTGCCAAAATCCAGCCCTACTTGCAGAGAGTAGAGGGCAATAAAAATGATAAATAAATATATAGAACTGGCCCAATGAGCCGTCCATTGGGTTAGGTGTCATTTTTATTGTGCCACAACTAGTTTAACCATTACAGGGTCCAATTAACATTTATTTAAAAAATGCAGTTTGCATAGGGTTTAAAATGTCCACTTACATAGTTACATAGTTACATAGTAATTAAGGTTGAAAAAATACTTTCAGTCCATCAAGTTCAACCTGTTAAGATCTCCTCTGATCTGCAATATGCGGAATAGTTATTAATTAAATTATTGATTAAATAATTATTAATAGTATAGTATTGGACGATGAATAAAGAGTTAGTCCATCAAGTTCAACCTTTTTAGATCTCTATTGATCTTTTTTTATATTTGGAAATTTTTATTATCACACAGCTGCGTCGATTTCAGACTCGCAGGTCTGCAACATTTACAACATTGTTATTTGACATGATTCCAACTTTTTTTGACATACCACACTGTGATAACTCTCCTCTCCTTTTCCCTTTTCTGATACCTGATGTTAAACAAGTTAACAGATATGCCCTAGCAGGCTTTGTGTGTGGGAATATAAAAGTAGTTTGAGTTCTATTGATCTTTTTAATGTGGACTATTTATTATTATTTGTTAATTGTTATTTGATCCAGAGGAAGGCAAACTGAAAAAAAAAAAAACCATTGAAACTTTGCCAATTGTCTCATAAGGGGAAAAAAAAGCAAAATTCCTTCCTGACCCCAGAAACTGGCGATCAAATTTCTCCCTGGATCAATATTCCTTTGCTAGTTATCTAGCATAGCCTTGAATGCCCTCTTTATTCAAAAATAGATCTAACCCCTTTTTGAAGTTGTCTATCGAATTCACTGTCACCACCTCCTTTGGTAGAGAATTCCACAGTTTAAACACCCTAACTGTGAAGAACCCTTTTCTTTGTTTAAGCTGAAATCTTTTTTCCTCTAACCTCAAACGATGTCTTCTTGTCAGTTGAAAATCTCTTGCTACAAAAAGTTCACTTGACAAAGCCTTATATTGACCCTGGATGTATTTACATAAGGTAATCATATCTCCTCTTAGACGCCTTTTTTCTAGCGAAAATAAGTTTAATTTTGTTAGTCTTTCTTCATAACTTAGCCCCTCCATTCCCCTTATTAGTTTTGTAGCCCTTCTCTGTACTTTTTCCAGCTCTAAAATGTCTTTTTTATGAGATGGTGCCCAAAATTGTACTCCATATTCCAAATGAGGACGTACTAGAGATTTGTATAGTGGCAGAATTATATCTTCTTCCCTGGCTTCTATACCCTTCCTAATACATGCTAATATTTTATTTGCCTTTGCAGCCGCTGCTTGGCTTTGAGTGCTGTTACCTAGGTGGTTGTCCACTAGTACTCCCAAATCCCTTTCAATATCTGATACCACTAGATTTGCTCCATTAAGATTATAGATTGCTTGGCTATTGTTCCTTCCCAAATGCATAACCTTACATTTATTTGTATTAAATTTCATCTGCCATTTAGCCGCCCATTTCTCTAATTTATGCAAATCCTTTTGTAGGGAAAGTACATCATTATCTGATTTTATTACCTTGCGCAACTTAGTGTCATCAGCAAAAATGGAGACACTACATTCGAGTCCTATTTCAATGTCATTAATACATATGTTAAAAAGGAGAGGACCTAATACTGAACCTTGAGGAACCCCACTTATCACATTAGACCAATCGGAGTATGTTCCATTCACAACAACCCTTTGCTTCCTGTCTTTTAGCCAGCTCTCGATCCATGAGCAGATATTTACTGCAATTCCTGTATCCCTTAGTTTGCTCACTATTCTTCCATGTGGCACTGTATCAAATGCCTTTGAAAAATCTAAAAAGACTACATCCACTGAGTTGCCCTGATCCAAGTTCCTACTAACCTCCTCATAAAAACTAATTAGATTGGTCTGACACGACCTATCCTTCATAACTCCGTGTTGACTGCTACCTATGATCCTGTTCAAATAAACATATTCTTATATTCTGTCCCTTATTAACCATTCGAAAAAGCTTCCCAACTACAGAAGTGAGGCTCACTGGTCTATAATTCCCCGGATTTGCTCTAGATTCCTTCTTAAATATAGGTATCACCTCTGCTTTTCTCCAGTCATCTGGTAGAGACCCTGTAGTGAGTCTTGAAAGATTAGATATAATGGTTTGGCTATTACAGAACCCAGCTCCCTCAGTACCCTTGGATGTATTCCATCAGGACCTGGGGCTTTATTAACATTTATTTTCTCCAACCTCCTTTGTATTACTTCCTGCGTTAACCAATTATTTAGTAAAGGTAGTGTAGCCCCATTACGTTGCGGTGTCCCAACCACTGATACCTCCCTTGTGTATACCGAAGAAAAGAACCTATTTAGCTCATCTGCCTTTTCCTGTTCACTTATTATCAGATGGCCTGTGTCACATTGTAATGGTCCTATCGATTCCTTCCTGGCCTTCTTCCCATTAATATATTTAAAAAATATTTTAGGGTTAGTCTTACTTTCCATTGCAACTGACTTCTCATTTTCTATTTTAGCCAGTCTAATAGCCCTTTTGCAAGACTTGTTGATTTCCTTATAGTCACATAAAGCTGCCTCGGCATGTTTCTTTTTCCTCATCATGATCTTTAAGTCATTGTTAAGCCACATAGAATGTGATTTACTCCTATTCATTTTATTTCCACATGGTACATGCTGATGAGTATGTTTATTTAGTAAGGATTTGAATGTTGTCCATTTATTTTCAGTATTCTTCCCTGTAAGTTCTTTTTCCTAGTCTATATGTTGCTTTGCTGCCCGTAGCCCATTAAAGTTAGCCCTTTTAAAATTTAGAGTTTTTGTTGGCCCCTTACAACTCTGTTTTTTGTATTCAATCTCAAATGAGACTGTGTTGTGATCACTGTTCCCCAAGGGTTCCCCTATTTTTACATTTGATATTATATCAATATTACTTGTGATGACTAAATCCAAGATGGCCCCATTTCTAGTAGGTTCTTGTATTACCTGGGCCATATAATGATCCCTGAGTGTACTCAAGAACCTGCTCCCCTTAGCTGAGCTGCTGGTCTCATTTATCCAGTTTATTTCAGGGCAATTAAAGTCTCCCATTATTAGAACTTGCCCATGCTTAGCTGCATTTCCAATCTGTAACAATAATTGTATTTACTCACTTTCAGCTATATTTGGGGGTTTATAGCATACTCCCACCAATATGCATTTAGAATTAGCTCCTCCACTATTTAGCTCAACCCACAAAGATTCAATGATGCCGTTAGTGCCAGCATAAATATCTTCTCTGACTATAGGCTTAAATTCAGGCTTAACATAAAGACAGATCCCTCCTCCTCTTTTACCATTTCCCATATCTTTCCTAAATAGGTTATAACCATCCAGATTAACAGTCCAGTCATGAGATTCATCCCACCATGTTTCTGTAATGCCTATTAAGCCCCATTTTTCTTGTACTGCTAATATTTCTAGCTCATCCATTTTCCCAGGCAAACTTCTTGCGTTAGCAATCATACACTTTATGTTGCTATGGCTCTGCTGTTGTGAAGTGCCTGCCACTGTATTTGAGGCCCCTATTAATACCTCCCTACTTTCTATTGTAACCCTCCCCCCTTCTTCTCCCCCATGGGTAACTAATTCATCCCTTTCCCTCTCTACCCTATTTACCCCAATACTTCTATATAGTCCCTCCCCCCCACCTACAAGTTTAAAAACTTCCCCAGCCGTTCTACCATCCTATCCCCTAGCACAAAAGCGCCCTCATCATTAAGGTGCAATCCATCCCTGCTATAGAGATTGTACCCAAGTGAGAAGTCAGCCCAGTGCTCTAAAAACCCAAAACCCTCTGCACTGCACCACTTTTTTAGCCACGCATTAACCTCCCTAAGCTCCTTCTGCCTCCCTGGGCTAGCACGTGGCACTGGTAGTATCTCAGAAAATACTACCTTGGAGGTCCTTGCTTTAAGCTTATTCCCTAATTCTCTAAAATCATTCTATAGAACGCTCCATCTTCCACTAACTTTGTCATTGGTACCAATATGTACCAAGACCGCCGGTTCATTACCAGCCCCTCCCAATAATTTATCCACCTGATCCACAACATGCCGAACCCGAGCACCCGGGAGACAGCAAACTGTTCGATTGCTGGGATCTGGGTGACAAATTACCCTGTCTACCTTCCTAATAATAGAGTCCCCTAGCACCAAAACATGTCTGTTGCTCTGCCTATTCTGCCCTCCCTCTCCTCCAGTAGAACTGTTCTCCCGGCTGTTAGAGGGAACAGCTCTATCTGGCATTGCCATTCCTGAATGGACATCCCCAACAGTTTCACTCAATCTGGCAAATCTGTTGGTGTTTGCCAATTTAGAACTGGCCTGCCTCCTCCTGTTCCCCCTGATTCCCCTTCTAACTGTAACCCAGCTACCTCCCTGGCCATCCTCACTAGGCCCAGCTTCTCCCTCCATACTAGGCCCAGCTAAACTGTGCTTCGTGAGCACCACCTCCCTTTCCAGTGGAGCAGTATCACTAAGTGCTGCAATTCTCCTCTCCAGATCTTCAATTTGAGCTTCCAGAGAGGCAACATGCTCACACCTGTCACAGAGGTATGGACCCTGGATCATCTGTTCCAGTAGTGCATACATTTGGCAGGATGGACACTGAGTGAGGTTTCCACTGGACTGACTCATGATTATCAGTTACAAAAATACAGTGAGAAAACAAATCAATGTATTTGTATAAAGATTTCTTTTCCACACCTTAAACCAAACAAAACAGAAACAATATATACGTTTGTTTTCTGTTTTTTCTTATAATACCCCTTTTCTTTGGATTTCCTCCTTATATTTAATCTTCTACACACTAACTACACTTACATTAGAAATAATTGCTAGCTCCCAAGCTCGCTCTTCCCTTTTTAAAATAGACCAAGCCTACTCGCATGTACAATGATAAATGATCACAGGATAGAAAACACTGTCCTGCCCCACAAAACCGATTCAACAGAAAACAACAAAATGCACACAGATATAACTTACACAGGCCAAGCCACACCCACTCTCACCTGTACACTGATTACTGCAACAGGACAGAAAACTGTGCACTGACTTACAGAGCGGATTCAAACCAGACCTCACACAAATGCACTCACTTATTAACTTGTTTTCAGGGCCCATTTTTTAGCTGGCTTAAACTCTTATTTAAAAAAAATAAAAGTGTTAGGCATTTTAAATGCATGCTCAACAAATACATGCACTGTAAGTACTTAATTAACAAAAGAACGCTTTTTAAGGAAATAAAATCCTATGTACTTTATTAGTACATGTGTCAACATCCCTTTAACATTTGGCATTTTGATTTGCTATTTTGTAAAATGATATAGTACATTCTGACATTGTTTTATTTAATTTGAGTAGATGAGGTCATGACATAGAACACACTAAATATTCAAACAACAAAAGACATGTTGACTGGAGACCTGGCCTGTAGCCTTGAAGTTTCACTGAAGCACCAGCTGCTCTTATGTGAGAGTTCATTTATAGACGTTCAAATACAGTGGTACCTTGGAACTTGACCATAATCCGTTCCGAACGGCAGGTTAAGTTCCAAGGTAGCATTTCCAATTAATGTAAATTTAAATAATTCATTTCGGACCACAGAATTTTCACATTTTAGTTTGAACTGATGGTGGTGTTTTTAAACCCTTAAAACTAAGTAGATTTAAAAAACAAAACAAAGCCAAAAAAACAAACAAACATTAATTAGATCAAATAATATAGAAATCAACTTTACTTTAACTGTACTGAGAGGACTTGAAGGCCCAATGAGATTTTGGCACTGTAGAGGAGGAGAGATTTTATTGCTTGAAAGGGGAGTCCTTTTCCATTAGACACTTGCACTTTACATCAGGCACTTGCACAAGGGATGTTTCTCTTTTCTGTCTCAACACCACTGGACCCTTCTGGAGACTCTGATGTAGGGAGTTTCACCAAAAACCTATCAAAAGAAATTTGCTTCTGCCTACGTTTCAAAATGTTTCTAAAGTTTCTAAAGTTTGTTTGTTTTCAATAAAAATATTGTCATTATACCCATTTAAAACACATTTCTTTGATCAGTGCAGTAGGTGCTTCCTCCCTTCCCTCCTCTTTACCTAAAGAAATGTCCTCCGCCACTATCTGTTGATGCTCCTCAGTTTTGAGCTCTTGTCTGTGATCCGCCCCTAACTCTCTTCAATGTCTTCATTACTCATCTCCAGGCCCATGGGCTTGCCCAAATATAGAATGTCCTCCACTATTGGGTAGGTTCAACCTCCAAGTTACTCAGAGTTACAACTTCTGGCCACAATTTCCTCCAGCTGTACATCAGAGCGACCACAGTGGAGGATATTGAAATAGTCCTTCCAGAACTCTGTGTCAACTCGGCTTTCAAGGTCACCACAAAGCACCTCTGAAAGAAGACCTTGGTATACAGTTTCTTAAAATTTTAGAGGACCTGCTAGTCCATGGGCTGGATCAGAGGAGTTGTGTTAGGGGGCAAGAACTTCAGTTATGAAATTAAAGTCCTGCAGCAAGTTGTCCTCCAAGCCTGGAGGGTGTGCAGGAACATTGTCCATTAATAACAGACCCTTCAGAGTTCTTTCTCCTCCAAATATTTTTTGACAGTGGGGCCAAACACTTCCTTCATCCATTCGGTTTACAAGATGTGGCTGTGCTCCTTGATATTACAGCTGGGGAGCTTTGAATATGTGTAAGGTATGGGGGGAAAAAAGCTCCCACGGCCAATTCTATGGAGCAATGCTAATTGCATTGCTCAAATAAAATAGGGCACAATGTTACTATTGTATGCTATGATAAATAAATACAAGAACAATATGCTTTCCCATCCCCAAGAATCCTTCCCATAACCACTCCGCTCAAGTCCCCTTCCCTTAATAACTCCACTCCCTATGACCCCTTCCCATAGCAACTTCCATGCCCTGCCCAAGACCCCTTCACATATGAACTCCGCTCCCCAAGATCCCTTCCTGTAGCAGCCTCCCTTTCCATACTTTGCATTCTTGTTGCTGCTTTGACGCAGCACTAGATGGTGTTCTTTCACTTTTGCGCCTACCCGCACCCTATTCCGGAGATGGGGCATGGGAAGGGCTCCTCCTCTATGGAAAGAATATTATTATTATTATTTTTTTTAAATATTTATTTATATATATATATATATATATATATATATCTTTTTTTTTTTTTTTTTTATTATTAATACAAGAAAAAATAAATAAAAAGATTATACAGAGGAGGGCCCTGGAGCATTGCACCGGCTGCACCAGGGACCCTCCATTTATTAACTCTGCCACTGAAGAGGAGACACCCCTGCTCTGTCGCTCTGTCTCTCTGCACAGCTGTAATGGTATAAATAGATTTACTCCAACCATCTTGTTTTTTTCATCTGGGGTATTTCTTCTTTTAATTTGCAACCAGTTTTACTGCCATATTGATTCTACATAATTGAGTAGGTACTCCAGGAAATTCTGAATTAATGCAAAATATTGCAGATCATTATTTGTGAAACTTCCCGTACATATGGTGACACCCAAGGACATTAGTTCTGACAGGAGAATTCCTGGATGAATGTGAATAGACAATTGAAATGATGTCGGCTGAAGGCTCCATGCCTGGCTTTGAGTGCTTGAGGCAAGATGTAATAAAGACAATGCAATATGATTTGATAACTCTATGAAGAGAGAACATGAGTGATTGTAGACTGATTAAAGAATGCCAGCAGCTTAGTCATGACATTTCCAAGGGTTTGGATTCCTATATGTGATCTACATATACATTTTGGTGAGTGGCATGGAACATGGGTTCCATTCTCTGGCAACTGGAAGTCTGTTATAGGATGGATACAATTTTGATGGTGACAAAGTTGATGGTGTTGGAGATATCTGACCCAAAGGCTGGACCTGGGTGTAGGTCTAGATTGGATTAAGTGCAATTTTGTAGTTAGCCATGGGTTTGCTTTGTTAAGGTGCATGGAAATTAATTTTATAATATATGACTGGCCAGGTTGGAGAGCTTACTGTAAATTTGCGCTATCTTTAGGAAAGAGAGCGCACTTTTCCAGGTCAATAATTCTATTTGCTAACAGATTGTCATGCTATGCGAACAATATCTGGTGAGTCACGGACATAATCCCAGTTGAAATGTGGAATATCTCTGCGTGCACCTGCTTCCCTGTCTGCTTGCAAGTTTTATAATTGTATTATTCCTTAAAATGATTGTACTTTTTTTTATTTTTTTATTTAATTATTCTTAATTATTTACATTATATTTCTTTTTTTTTCCAGGTGTTGATTTTAAAATGAAGACAATAGATGTTGACGGTATTAAAGTACGAATACAGATCTGGTAAGTGAAAATTACCGAAATTGTTGAATTAAATGAAGACCGTCATCCTTAAAATTCAGCATCACCCTCCCAGCGGAAAGGGTGCAAAAAGTCCAATTAAGTAAAGATACTGCCAATTAGATAAGATGATCTCTCATTAACAAAATACATGAATCTCTGTTGTGTGGATCAGAAAGTCTGATGAGCTGACAGATTTTATATATATATAAATATATATATATATATATATATATATATATATATATATATATATATAATCTCAAATGTATATGTTTTGTTTCGTCGTATCCCTATAGAAGCAGCACACCAGGCACATCTATTTTTATGTCTCTGGTTGGGCTTATCAATAAGGTTATCTTAGTAGAGATACTAGAGTGGGTTGCCAGTGGACCATAATTTGTCTGACCTCCCTGCTATAACCAGTCCATCTTGAGTGACCTTACAATGGTATAGCTCAAAGCTTAATTAAGGTCACAATTCAGAAGGGAAGTTTTGAACTGGAAATGCATTAGATTGTGTTTTCTTTTGGTGTATATACCCCACTTTTTATATTGTATTGAGTTGTGTACAACAATCTCTAATTTTAAATTTGCAGTTAATCGAGGAATTCACAAGTAATCCAAATAATTCACAAGTAATCCAAATAATTAATAATATGTTTTTTTTTAACATAATATATCAATAAAAGTTGAGTTTTAACTATTTAATAGGCGTCTATAACCCTAAGGTCCCTTTTTCGCTACCTTATTGTGGTCAAGGAGCTTGTGTACTTCAATGAAGCTGTGAGCTATGCCATGTAGGGTCACTCAAGAGGTCATAGCAGAGAGGTCCACTGAGATGGAACTGACAACCCACTCCAGTATCTTTACCAAAATAACAGTATAGATGAGCATGACTAGAGACATAATGATAGATGTCCATGGCATAGGGTCACGGAGAGTCAGACATGACTGAATGACTAAACACACCTATATTATACAATCTTTGGAAACTCCACTGTGTAACGTTAAGCTCCACTCTTGGAGGTCTTTCATTTGTCCTGTGCCGCATGAGGTGTTTATGTGCAGATGTTTGTATATTTCATTGGCCAGTCAGCCAATAACGGTACCTTTGTAAGCATTTCTGTATGTCTTGTCAATATCCTCTCATGGGGGAAACATTATATTTCACATGCACTATTTTGAGAGGATGAAAGCAGATTAGTAGAAGCCTGACTGACTTATACTCATGAAACATCTGTATGGAAATAAACAATCTGTTGGAGGCCAGGCTATTACATTACTTGAGTTAGCGCATTTTGTGGCGCTGAAGTGGGTAGGATGTCAGCAGTGACAGAGTGGTTGAATGGACGGTCCCAGTGCAAAATAATTGAGGTGCTACTTTCAATTTTTCTATACAAGGTAGGATCCTGTATTGGGTAATAAACAAATGTAGGTGGTCAGATCTCCCTTAGGGTAATCAGATCACTGCTCTGTAACAATAATCATCTGCCCATCTCTTCTAAAAATTTAAAGATCCCACTGCTCAATCTCACAATTCAGTTGTTTTATGTATTTGATATCAAAAGAGTTGTTTTAATTATTGAAATATAGTATATAAAATAGATCGACTCTAACAGCCCATCCTGTGTGTTCATATTGCTCAATCTTCAAAAAAACATCAACTATTTACTAATTTCCCCTTCTGAATAGCTACCTTGTCATGGTGAAGGGGTTTGTGTACTTCAGTAAAGCTAAACCACGTAGGGTCATCCAAGATGAGCAGGTAATAGCAGAGAGGTCTGAAAAATCTCAGTCCACTGGAGAAGAAACTGGCCACCCACTCCAGTATGTCTGCCAAGAAGACCTCATGGATAAACACAACCAGAGACATAACATTAGATGTATCTGCTATGCTGAGGTCTATATAGTCATGGAGAGTCAGACACGACTGAACAACAACATTTACTAATTCATCCGCATGTGCAGATATAATAGAATGGGGACAAGAGCTGCTGTTCACTACATTTTTGTAGAACAGACTTTGGGCCCTATTCTATTGCCTGATTTTGTAAATGTATATACCTTTAAAATCACATTGCCACATATTCTATTCCCTACTTGCAATCCAATACGAGTTACCTGCCCACAATAACTACGGGCCAGCCAAACCTGCAAATTTAGCCTTAGAACTCCATTGGTTTTAGCACAGCTTGAATATTACAATGATAAAACAGATGATCTAATGCACTTTATATGGTGCCTGATTGCTAGCCCAATCAGCAAATATTGCTTATTGGCACAAATTAATTTGTATCCCCCTATTGCAGATTACACGCAACTTCCATGTTTTACTCTAGTTAATAATGGCTGCTGTCCCCCAACAATAATGATCGTTGCTCTTACAATCATCAATAAAAACAATTTGGACAACTAATAGATTTCAAAAGGGATGGCAATACTGTCAAACTTAACCCTTGTGGTCCATTGTGGTCGGGTCCAGTCTTTATTACTATAAGAAAATGCAATATTTAATAACATTCAATGGATACCATACTTAGTACATAGTTGCACATTATATTATTATTTGAAACCTCTACTGTGACCCTTTAAATGTTCAAGAACATCTTGACAGCCTGACCCTTGCCACTTCTTCCATTGATGTAGATATACAAACTGTTGTGCTTGTCTGGTAGGTAGCTTTTTTTTTTCTTCTTTTTTTTGTATTCTTCTAACTTCTGGTTAATCATATGCACAAATATAGCAACTTCAGTGCCTCTTTGACTTGAGCTGAAAGTCTCCTTTATGCATTTACCACTATACCTACTAGTAGTATGGTAGCTGGTATTGTCAAGTGGCCAAAATCATCACGGTAAACCTTATTGGTTTAATTGTCCACTGAGCCCAGATCCATTTTGTGTCTGCACTTTGACTTCTCTTAGCAATTACTGCCTTTTATGCAGCATGGTCTATCTCTGAGAGACGGCACCATCTGGGCAGATGTCCAGCAGATGATTAATCTGTTATCTTATCATGGTAGGTTGCTGACTCCACTCTGTGTCCATTTTTTACCTTAAACCCTAATATTCAATAGCATTTCTATGCAGGATACCTAGTAAATGCCCACTGTGTGGCATATACATCTCGCAGGACCCATACTGTCATTTAATTTTAAGTGTCTGTCTAGACATAGCATTGGGATGAAATAATAAAAGATCAATCTCTCAGGCTGATCATGTTCTTGTGTCAGTCGATCATTCCAAAGCCGCGTAGCTTAGAATTACATTGTGTGAATCATCGGCTTGTCACTGAGACGCATCTTGGCAAGACTTTAAAGAACCAATTATGGATGTATGACTCCTCGCATCAGCACTGATGTCTGTGATATTAAATCATTAAGCTAGTTTAATCACCTTCATTATTTGATGACTTTAAACACCTAATATTTTGTTTTTCCTAGGGACACAGCTGGACAAGAAAGATATCAGACAATTACTAAGCAGTATTACAGAAGAGCACAGGTAACCATTTTATTTGCACAATATTGGGAAAATGCCATATACCCCACCTCAAACATTGTAAAGGATTCTTCAGCAAACTAAACATATATAATACTTGTGGAGAAAAAAGAGTCTTATATTTTATGGAATGTGAATTGATTTAGAAGAAAACCAACAAAAACTCTATTGAAGCATTTCCACTTGTCTCATCAAGGGAAATTTTATCTTTCCTAATGCCAAACTCTGGCAATTGGGTTATAGCATAGATCAGGGGTGTCCAAGTTTGGTCCTGGAAAGCCCCACATAGTCCAGGATTTGAGGATATCCCTGCTGCATACAGTTGAGTGAATCACTTCTTCACAGAAAGGAAATCCTCAAAAACAGGCCTTTGTGGGGCTCTCCAAGACCGGACCTAGATCAATATCCAAGCAGGTATAAAATTATGACCTTTTTATCCAAAAACATATTGGGTCTCTCTCTTTAATTTTATCCGTTGAATCTACTGTAGCAACCTCATTTGGTAAGGAGTTCCAGAATTTGACTGCCCTCACTGTTTGGACTTTTACATTTTCTTAGTCCATAATCAGCCTGCAGAAGCAGTTTCCAGGTATCTTTTGCATCCGTTGTGACTTGAAGTGCCATGCTAATTCAGCTTGCATGACAGAAACAAATTCAAAAGGTTGTCTGTAGTTTGCAGGTAGGCCGACTTGTGGTACAAGAGCTAAGACTTTTACTAAAATTCACTTACCCTTATTTTTCACTGTATAAGACGCACTTTCCCCCCCCCCCCCCAAAACTGTGTGTGTGTGGGGGGGGGGGTGCGTCTTATACGACGAATATCTTTTAAAACTCCCTCTTTCTGCCCTCTTGATCCTCTCCCCCTCCCTATTCTCCCCTTTGACCCCTCTGATCCTTCCCTTGCCCCCTTTTAGATCCCCACTCCTGATCCCCCCCATTGGCGCTTCCTACAGCACCAGCAGCATGCTTCTAAACTGCATCGCGTCGGCCGGTGCATCCTAGTGACGTCACACACGTGACGCCAGGGAAGGCTGCAGTACAGGAGGAGTGCTGGTAGGAAGCGATGGGGTGAGATCAAGATGGGCCAAGGGATGATCATGGATGGGCAGAGGGGAGAAGAAAGGGGAGGATCAGGAGGGTCAGGGAGGGTCAAGAGCTCCTGGAGGCTCCCAAATGCTCCAAAATGTGTATGCGTATGTGTGTATGTATGTATGAATATGTGTATGTATGTGTATATGTATGTGTATGTATGTATATATATATATGTGTATGTATGTATATGTGTAAAAAAAAAATCTTGTTTTCCTCCTCTAAAAACTAGGTTCGTCTTATGTGCAGGTGCGTCTTATATGGCGAAAAATACGGTAGCTTGCAAAATTGTTATATAGTCTAATAGACTGTACTTTCAAGTCACAACTGATGTAACCGAGACCTATAGTGGAAACTGCTTGTGATTCAGATTATAAAAACACAGTTTATACATTATTATTTATTCTTTTGTACAGTTTTCCCCAAATTTTCAGTTCAAGACTGTTTTGACATGATGTAATACACACAGAACTTACTAGACCTATTTTAATATCCATTCACCAGAAAACAAAAAAGTTTATTTCACCCCATGTTCTTACCCTTTTTTATTTTTTTCTTGTTCAGCAATTTTTCCTCCCTTGCATAAAAAATATTTTTATTATTGGACTTGCATGGTATTTTAAAAGACAAACTAGTGAGAGGAGCTACATCTTTATATAACGTCCTAAGCAACCACTGGTGGTTGCAAACAGGGGGTAGACAAATGGGAGACTGTGCCTCATTGTCCAAATAAGGAAAAAAGTCAGGAGCTGGCAGTAGACAAAGAAGTCCAATAACAAAACTAAATAATAATCGTAGGGGTCATCGTTCAAGTCAAAGCTAAGGAAACTATCCAGATAACCATAAATTCACAAGAGCAGTGCACCCACAAACCACAGGAAATGAAGAGAGCCATATTATTATTTTTTGGCCAGATTAATCTTGCAACTGAGGAATCCATGATTATGTAGTCTTGGAATGATGTACCCCACATCTGCATTGTGGCTTACCAGTATGCCAATATGCAGGGCACCTTGTACAGTAGAGGGCATCTATCACTCTTTTGCCCACCATAATTTAAATGATAGTGTGTTTGTGTGTGGCAGGAATACACTAATGATCTATACAGGAAGGATCTCAACAGCAGTTTGTCCAAGGAGCCAGAAATCTTGGAGAATGAAGTGAGGTGGACTATAGGATGTATTGCTGATAATAAGACTGCAAGAATTAATGGCATCCCAGCTGAACTATTCAAAATCCTCCACGATGATGCTGTGAAAGTGTTGCTTGCCTTATGTCAACAAATGTTTAAAACTCAACAGTGGCCAATAGACTGGAAAAGGTCAGTCTACACCCCAATCCCCAAAAAATCAGTGCCAAGAGTGCTCCAATTATCGAACAATTGCATTAATTTCACATGCGAGCAAGGTAATGGGTCCAACAGTATATGCAAGCAGAGGAAGAGGCACAAGAGCTGAAATTGCCAATGTCCGATGGATAACAGAGAAAGTAGAGAGTTCCAGAAAACATATACTTCTGCTTCATAGACTATTTGAAAGCTTTGTCTGTGGTTAACAACACAATGTGGCCCATTCTTAGAGATGGGAGTACCAGACCATCTCCTCCTCCTCCTCCTGAGGAATCTGTATGTAGACCGAGAAGCCACAGTCAGTCAGAACCAAGCATGGAACAGAATTGTTCAAGATCGGAAATGGAGTGCGATAAGGTTATATATTGTCACCATATTTATTCAGCTTATATGCAGAAAACTTCACGTGTAAGCCCGGGCTGGATAAATGTAAAGTCTGAATCAATATTGCAGGAAGAAATATCAACAACCTCGGATACATGAATGGTATTACTCTGATGGCTGAAAGTGAGGAGGAACTAAAGGACCTACTGATGAGGGTAAAATAAGAGAGTGCAGAAGCTGGCCTGCTGCTCAATGTTAAAAAAAAGACGAAGATTATTGTAAACTGAAATCTGAGTTCCTGGCAAGTAGATGGGGAAGAAGTGGAGACAGTCACCGTTTTTAATTTTATTTTTATTTTCCTGCGATCCAAGATCTCTTCTTATTATGACTGTAGCCGTGATATTGAAAGGCATTTGCTTCTGGGGAGGAAAGCTGCGATATATATATATATATATATATATATATATTAATATATATATATTAATATATATTAGCTGTGAATGTCCAGTAATCCAGTTGAATAATCAGAGTATTGCAGTGAATAGTGATACCTTTTTTATTGGACAAACGTATTCATAATAAAGTGACGAGCTTTTGAGAGATAATGCCTCTCTTTATCAAGTCAAAAAGCGATACTGATATATATATATTAGCGAATTGTCTGTCAAAAATGATGGTCATAAAATTGTAAGGCAGGTAATGCTGTTTGGCACACAATGTAAGGCTTTTGGTCCTCTGAGTACCTTCTGCGCTCATTGCGAGCCTCGCGCTAAGCTCCTTTGGCGCTCACCGCGTGGCTCGCAATAAGCGCCTTTTGGCACTCTTTGTGAGCCTCTCCCCTGGTGTACTTTTGTTTGGGTTCACATTTGAACATGTAAAATAAGTTGAAAAAATGTATTTCCTGCCCAGAATTCCAAGGAATACAGTTATTGCCCTGTGTGTGTGTATCGCATATTATAATTGTCGAACTACGAGACGTCGTCACGCTTTGCGTGGTGCGTACGACCAAAGGCGATCATCGCCTGTGAGCCTAGCATAGCGTGATGAGCCGTTAAGGCACTAAAACTCGCAGCACTTGGGCGATGAGTGGCGAAGGTGCTCATTGCCTGCGAGACTCTCAAAGCGAGGCGAGCAGTGGAGGCAATGAAGCAAGCGGGACTTAGCCTTCAAACACTTAGGAAACATGTGATCGCCTTAGGCTGCAAGCAGTTGATGAACGCAGGACTTCGAAAAAAAAATTACGACATAGGAAAAATATGAAGTTAACGGCCCAACCGTGCAAAGCAAAAAACATGAAACGCAAACAAACAAAAAAAAATACAACAAAAACATCACACACAGCATGGGGGAACAGCCAGGACATCTGGGACTGAGGTGGAACGCAAATTTAAATCGATTTTGCAGAGTTTTGCCACTCGAAAATCGGCTAAGCAAGGGAAAAAATGGCGGCCAAAAATAATGAAACAGAGCCTACACGACCCTGGACTGCAACACAACGCCAACCACGTACCACTTTCACCCAGGAATGTACGAGGTACAAAATACACTATTACAAAGGAAGGCAAATGCACGCGAACCGCGTAGCACATAGACAAACTACGCTATTTTACAATCCTAACTTGACACTAACAACATTATGCATCTAAAGTATCGCTTTACACAAATAAACCAACGGTTTGCCCTCGCACACGCATTTCTAATGCACAGTGAGGACATTCATAACACTATCTCCTCAGGCCAGCAACAGTCCAACCGGACATTATATGCTGCAGGACAATAAAAAGAGATTGTTACCTCTTCAGGCTATTGATTGTTACATATATTAATTAGAAAAAGGTAAACTATATTAATTTATTATTCAATTAATGAATTATTTAATTAGTATTTAAAAAAATATAGAGAGGAGCCAAAGGACATGCGAGGAGAAGCTTGCAATGAGCGCAAAGGCCAAACAGCATTACCATGGCTTCTAATTTTATTGACCGTCTTTTTTTGACGGGCAAGTCGCTAGTATAATATAATATATTATATATATATATATATATATATATATAATGTAAGTAACACTACCATATAGACAGTGCACTTCTGACTAGAAACGTTTAACTGAACACTTCAATACCAGGGGAACTTAACAGCTGTATTTGTTCTCAGAGGTTATAATAAGACCAGCTCTCGGCAGCTCTGTGCTACAGGTCAGACACTGCTGCTACTGAAGTACTGTATCTCACACCGCTGCAAGTCGACTCAAACAGATATCACAAGATGCGAGGGGTTAGTAAGAAAAGACAGAGCGATAAAAGGGGTCACAAACTGTGAGGCAGGAATTGAGTGTCGGTGAAAGAGGATATTGGTAATTTTATATGTGTAAAGAATTCATATATGTATGAAGTTATATGTTCATATAGTCATCGTTACTGAGGTTGAAAAAAGACTTTTAGATAATCACCTTCAACCTCTTTGGATCTTCTCAGATCTTTTCGTATTTTGGGAATTCTGATTTGATCCAGAGGAAGGTAAAGAAAGGAAACCATTTGAAACATTGCCAGTTGTCTCATGAGGGGAAAAAGATCCTCCCAATCTCAAAAATCAAAAAAAACTTGCATGCCCTCATATTAAAATAAATAAATAAACTCAACCCCTTTTTAAAGTTATCTATTGAATCTGCTGTCACAACCTCCCTTGGTAGCTGGTTCCACAATATGACTACTCTTATTATGAAGAACCATTTCCTTTTTGTAGTTAAAATTGGGCATGCTGAGTGAAAACATAGCAAAGGGCAATGTCCAGCCATTGGCCTGTAGACTCCCAATCCTTGGTTTAAAACATGGTAATTTAAAAAAATAACAAATTGGGTCTGTACTTGTTTATGATTAATGATCACTCTTAGAAAAGATGATTTATCTCTGTAAAATTAGTGTAAAAGTGTGTGTGTGTGTGAGATATAATATATATATATATATATATATATATATATATATATATATATATATATATATATATATATATTGAATAGACTCTCTGTTAACCAAAACTCAAGCAACCAGAAAAAAATGGAATACTGTACATTAGATAAAAACGACATTTTACAGGGCTCAACAAATGCCAGGTTGTCATGCCACATAATGCTTCCAGGTACCTAGATTGCAACCACTGTATGTCTCTGCTATTCAGTGTTACCTGGAAGCAGACAGGCATGAGTGACCGAGCCAGGGCAGTGTTGGCGTTACATTCCCCGGGTTCCGCTCCCTCCAGCCTAACGTACCTGTGTGTAAGTGAAAAGCAGGGGCGAAAAAAAATCTGGGGGGGATACAGTGTATACACATTTATTTATCTCCTCCTCACCTCCCTCTCCACCTCCGTATCCCCCTCTCCCCCTCACCTCCCCCTCCCTATCTCTATCCTCCTCACCTCTTGTGCCTTTTGCCTTTGGCTTCTGACAGTTGGGTCTCACGAGATCACGCAAGTCGCGTTATCCCATGAGAGCTGCCAGTTAAAGGCACAGTTTACTATGCCCCTGCTGAGAAGTCAAAGTTGCTGCTAGAACAGCCCTCACTGACAAATATATTTAGCGACACATAGGATGTTCTGCTAATCTAGGTCTCTTTTAATAGTAGCTCTCAAGCAACCAGAAACAACATTTATTCGGCATCTACCAATCCCTGTGTGTGCCGGACAACTGCGAGTCTACTGTGTGTGTGTATACACACACACTGAGGCATGCATGAAGTTTCTTTCTGCACACTATCAGAATCACAAATATAACCCTGATACCATTGTCAAACTACTAGAATACATCCTGACCCACAACTACTTCACCTTCAACCAACATGTTTACCTACAAATAATGGGGACCGCAATGGGTACCAAAATTATTATTATTATTATTATTATTATCTTTATTTATATTGCGCCAACATATTCCGTAGCGCTGTACAGGGGGTTTTGCCATGACAGTGAGACCCAACTGTCATGGCAAAAAACAAACTTAACACCTTAAAGAATGGAGGGCCCTGTTTTTGAGCATATAATCAAATGTACATAGTGCTTGTTTCCAAGACACGGACACACAATTGAAAACTCACAAACTTACAATCTAAGGGTTTAGGTGTGATACAAGAGGGTGACAAATACAAAATGGCAACGTGAATGCAATTTGTTTAATCAATTGGAGGGGTCTGTGTGTTGTACTGTAGATTGTGGATGGGAGTGTTTTTAAGCTGTGGAGTGTGCAGTTGTAATTATAAAGGCTGAAGGTGATATGATTTTTTAAATAGGTGTGTTTTTAGTAATTTTTTAAAGGTTTTGAGGCAGGAAGTTAATCTAATGGAGCGAGGCAAGGAGTTCCAGATAGTAGGGGCTGCACGAGAAAAGTCCTGAAGACGGGAGTGAGAGGAGGTGATGAGAGAGGAGGAAAGAAGAAGGTCGTTAGCAGAACGAAGGGGGCGGTTGGGAGAGTATTTTGAAATAAGAGCAGAGATATAAGGGGGTGCACTGTTGTTGAGGGCTTTATGTGTTAGGGTCATGATTTTAAATTTGATTCGGGAAGCTATGGGAAGCCAGTGGAGTGATTGACAGAGAGGGGCTGCAGACACTGATCATTTGGTATTGAAGATGAGTCTAGCAGAGGCGTTCATTATGGATTGGAGGGGAGACAGACAAGAGATGGGGAGGCCAGCAAGAAGGGAATTGCAGTAGTTGAGTCGAGATATGATGAGAGAGTGTATTAGAATTTTTGGCACCGCAATACGCTAATCTATTTATGGCTGACCTGGAAAAGAGATTAATGTCCACATATGTCCACAAACCTTACTGATACTACCGTTCCATAGATGACCTGTTCATCATATGGACAGAAGGGGAAGGAAAACTCAAAGACTTCCATAATTCGTTCAATACCTTTCACCCATCCATTCAATTAAAAATGGATTACTCTACAGAACAGGTTAACTTTCTGGACACCACCATTTCCTTTACAAATGGCACACTTAATTCAGCTGTCTATAGGAAAACTACAGAGAGAGTTACGTCCACAATTCTAGCTTCCACCCCTCCCATACTAAACAAGGGATAATTCATAGTCAAGCCATCAGATACCACCGCATATGTTCAAACAAAGGGGCCCATGATAAACACTTAAAAACACTGTCTGACTCCTTCACTCCATCACTCAGAAAGAAACCTCTGCCGTCAGAACACCCCGAGAACACCTGTTGCAATACAAAACTAAAGAAACAACTTCACGTACACCTCTGGTATCCACATATAATCTGGTTCTAGAAGGAATACGCAAAATATTTAAGGATTTACAACCACAACTCACAGAAGACACAGAATTGAAACCGATATTGCCCAGACCCCACATTCTTGCATTTAGGCAGCCACCACATTAAAGACAAACATTGGTGAACAGATGATTGCCAAATGAACAGCATGACAGAGACAATGGCACCAAACCCTGCAATAAAAGTCGCTGCAAACTATGCCAACACATTTGCAAAGAGGACACGGCCACACACAACAACAAGACCCACAACATCAGAGGCTCATATTCATGTATATCAAATGTAGTGTACATGATACAATGTACTGTATGTGAAAGGGGGTGCTACATTGGGGAAACCAGCCAGGAACTACACATACGAATGAACCTCCACCGAAGCTCCATCAAAAAGCACCAGGACGACCGTTACTGTACTCCAGTTGGACACCATTTCACCCAGGAGAATCACTCCATCCAGAACCTCAAAATAAAAGTACTCTGAGGGAATTTCAGAACTATCCAACAGCTGAAAACGTTTGAATAAAAAAATGATTATTTTTTTTAATACAAAGGATATGGGCATTAATATTGACTTAGGCTTTCTGACCCACAATCTTAATGTCTTATAGCTCACACACCTTCCACATAACTCTCCCCCTTCTAATGCTGTTTTTGTAAGCTACATGCTATGCTGAAATGTATTGCTCTTTTTGTTTTACTCTGCTGTGCTCTTATCTATAACCTGATCTATAGACTTACATACTGACCTATCAGGACATTATTTACAATAGTTTTTTCCTATTTTTTTTCTTTTTCATCTCTTTCTGTTTTTAGTTCATAAATGTATCAGTATCGCTTTTTGACTTTGACATACATACATACACACATATATATTTGTATAGTGCATCTGTGTTCACATTTGAATGTCTAAAACAAGTTTAAGAACCTGCTTCCAACTCAGAATTTCGAGAAAAACAGTTATTACACTGCATTCTGGGAAGCTGAGCTGGGACATGCAAATGTGCCCACAAATATATATATATATATATATATATATATATATATATATATATATATATATATTAGAGACTGTGACAGAACAATGGTTGAAGCTGTAGCAATTTGGGGAGATAACACTCAATTCGTCATTCATGTTGTGTGTCTGCAAGTGCACACATTGTGTTCGCGTGTTTCAGTTATCCAAATATATGTGAATAAACGAAAGGGAGTTCTGTGTCATCCAGTGCCACAGTGTAGGGTACCCTACCGAGCAACCCTCCCCTTTGCACTTTGAAGACTTCCTATGACTCTACTGCCAGCAGAGGGGAGTCAAAGGAAGCAGAAAGAGGGGAGCATTGAGGCTGAGGAGGACCAGGCAGGTGAAGCTAGGTTATAGGCTACAAAAACTAAAATAAAAACCTGAAAAATTAAACTGCACTGTGGGCCCTCCGAGGTTCTTAAGAATAAGACAGGCCAGGCGTCAAGAAATAAGTGAGCTCCTGTAGGGGCAAGGACTATAATTTTATACTAGTCAGAAGGACCGAGGAAAAAATAATAATAGTAAAGTAAAAGAAATGAGTCACTTCGAGTATACGCAACACGACTCTATTTTACTTTTTTTTTTAAGTCCTAATTTTCCTTTCCTATATTTAAAAGAATTATTTTTAAATATTTTCTTCATAAGAAATACAAAAGCTAAAGTCAAATAGACTTGAGTAGTAAATGCTCCACCTGTTTCATACTCCTACAAAGGGATGTGATTTCAACTCCACCATTGTTAGCTGTGTATTTACACAAATGTGAAGCATTACTAACTGACACAAAGAGCTGTAAAATAAGAGGATGCTACTATGCTGCAGGATAAAAACCTAAGATTATAGGAATTTTACAAACTCAACTTCCACCAATATTTAATTTTTAAAATGTGTCTGTTGAACATTTTTCACATTGATGACCGTTGATGAGCATTACTTTTCCCCTTGTTTTCAATGCCCACCACAAGACGACAATGCTGTTTGTATGAAGTTACATGAAATTGAAAGTCCACCTCGTTCAACCTTTTTTTAGATCTTCTCAGATCTTCTCACGAAGTTAAAGAAATGATTTGAAACATTGGCAGTTGTCTCATGAGGGGAAAAGATCCTCCCGATCTCAAAAACCTATTCTAGTTTAAGCAAAATTAACTTGCGTGCCCTCATATTATAAAAAAAAAAAAACAACCCTTATAGTTATGATATAAAATGTTTGACTCTATGATAAAACAATGGTTGAAGCTATATCAATTTGTGTAGGTACCATCGATGTGACGCACGTTGTGTATCTGCATGTGCACACGTTCTGTTCCCGTATTTCAGTTATCCAAATATAATATGTGAATGAATGAAAGGGAACTCAATTCTGTGTCCTTAGATAATTACAACTGTGCTGATGTTTAAATGAATGTCTTGCCCTCAGGAGCTGATAGCTCCCACTTGTATGTCATAATCTTTATTTTTCTAAATGTCAAATGAGGATCGTGCTGTACAATTCCTTGCTGATTACGCTTTTGCTCTATTTCTGCTTTGAAGGGTATATTTCTAGTCTATGACATTACCAGCGAGCGTTCCTACCAGCACATAATGAAATGGGCCAGTGATGTAGATGAGGTAAGAATTTGTTTTTGTGTTTTTTTTAAATACATTTTTAACCCTATTTTATTTCTGACTTTTAACTGGTCTTGTTTTTCATGTTGTAAATTATGCATCAAGTGTATTTACATTGGGGCACAGTACAATATCTTGCCTTTTCTCCCTTTTTCCTGTCAGATGATATTAGCAGCTTGTATATTTTGGCAGGTTGACAGAACAGGTTGCATGAAGTGTTAAGAGTTTGACAGGACAAGAAGAAGAAAGTGCTTGAACAGAACGAAAGGCAACAGACATGAAGATACAAAACCGCATATAGTCTTACACAAACCAATCACATTGTCACACCTTGGGTTGGTCCTCTATGGTTATATGTCCAAAAGTAATTGGCAGCCTCTAGAATGTGAGCTCTCCAGAGAAGGCCATCCCGAGCAACTATAGCTGGTGCAGAGTTTGGCCCAGGCCCCAGCTTTTACTGAATGTTCTCACACAATTCCCAAGGTATCGTCATCATCATCATGATAGATTTCATGCACAGAGCAGGGAGCATGTTACTCACACAGATCACACTGCTCTCTTGATATTGAAGCATTCTTCCATTTCTTTCTTACTTGCTATTCATAAGTTCAAATCCTGGTTAATGAATCAAAATCATCTCTATATAATTAACCTTTTAAACCAAAAATCCAGCTATTATAATGGGCATAATGTTCATTTTCTATTGTAGTGATCTGTTGCTCAGTGCTTACATCTCCTTACATGCCTGAATATTCAATAGCAGAGAGAATTGTCTCACAAGCACAAGCTTCTCTTCTAGTCCATAATGTGTGTTATTAGGCATATACTTGTAATTGTGGCAATTAAAGTACCACTTGAATAAAATATTTCTGTATGCTCTTTGGAATAACTAAACTTGTGGACAACATTTTGTTAGAAAGTAAAAAAAAAAACATCCTTTACATTTTCACTAATATATGGATATATAATTTATATTGCAGCTTCTGTCTTCAAAGGGTGTGTCCTTGTAAACTAATGAGTTTTCCACAAGTAAATGCAATGGCAATTGTGTCTGTCGCCGTCTTCTCCCACCTGAGAAAGTAGATCAATGAAAACTAAAATGGTAGATTCCAAAGCAGTATAACATATTACAAAATGTAATGAAAAAATTGTAAAAATAACAGAAAAGCTCTGAAACTATCATCTTTTTATTATATACAATAGACCCCTTGTGCAACCTGGCAACATTTTCAATCCTATCACATTTCACATGCCATCTGCACATATGAATTTAATAGTTTTCACATAATTTATAAGTCTCCTTGTGGTAGGGAGTCATACAGCATTGTTACCAGGCAGCTACGGGATCTGCTACAGTAAATCAGAGACTATAGTCCTGTGATTTCTACAGTTACTGTGAATTATAGAACTGGTCTCTCCAACAGGTAGCTTGAGAGCCACTGGCCGCTTTCCAGCTACTCACCCCTAAGTGGAGTCGTAACACCCACCTTGTAGAAACCTAGAGCCCGATTCAATTGAGCAATCATAAGTTACCGTAGCCCGTAAGTGAGGCGGTAAGTTAATTTGCTACTCAATTGGCATCTTTTAGCAGGCTCCAAGCGGTTTACGGGTTACAGCCTCCCAAAGCCTTTGATCTTTCACGAGAGTTACACTAAAATCACAAATCACTATTCAATTGCTCCAATTCCCCAAGGCCACAAATGTTTTCACACCCGTAAATGGCAAATGTAGTAGAAAGTCCTACGAGTGCCAGAGAGTTTAACCCTTGCCCGCAGCACTGTAAATGCAAAAGAAAAATCAATACTGCACTGTAAATGATGGGGGAAGCAATGAAAGGCATTAGAATGAATTGCACAAGAGTCTCAAGCTCACAAATCGACTGTAAAATAAGTTTATTTTTATGTTCCATTTTTTGGGGGGATATAGCGATCTTGGTAATCAATGAGTTAAAACATATCATGCCACCCACATGGATTAGAACAGCATTGGCATTCATTTTTATTATTTTGTATTTTGAGGGTTTTTACGTCCCATCGCATATTGGATCCCAGAACCTAGTTGATTGACAAGTAACCTCCATGTTTTACTGCCGTAATGATGGTGGTCTCATTTTCCTTTTCTATGGCTGTTTCGAAATGGGAGTTTACGGTCTTGCTTAATTGATCATATTGCTACTAACGAGTGCATGCTTTATGGAGTTGGCTTTGGGCCCGTATATACACCCATGTCCGAGGCTGGATATATGGGAGTCTGTTAGTGGTTCAATGGTAACCATGCCTCCACTGCAGAGGAGGGCCCACTGTATTGCACATACTCATACTCTACCAGTAGTAGCTCTGCTTCTGCCTACAGCGTGATAAGGTTTTTGGTCTAGCCAAAGAGTTGGCAATCTGTTTTAGTTTGTTTATTATTGTAAAGGAGCATGCAGTCACTCAGCCTGACCATGAAAAAGATATAAACCTAGTTTCAGGTGTAAATGCATAAATTGCAAAAAAGTCTCTCATATGTTGGAAAGTACAATACCAGCCTAATGTTAACGACATATAATAGAGGAAGGAAAAAAGAACACCAAATTGACCAGTATTCACAATAAAGTATTACAATTCTGAGCATATAAGCTCAGACCAGTTATAAAACTTAAATTTTATTTATATGGCTTAAAACACAAAATTAAATCTATTTCAGCCACATTGTATTTATTGTTCTATGCTTCCATTTTCAACCACACATACATTTGTATTTTTATGGTTCTTTGCTTCCTTTTGCGGCCACACATACATTCATATTAATATGGTTCTATGGGGCATTCACAGCTCAAATCTTAAATACTATGAGGATTTGAGAAAAAATATTGTTACCTCCTTTTTGAAAATGTTCTCATCCGTATTTCCCTTGATAACTGTTTATTGTACATAAATAGCCAGCAACATAGTCTTAGTTAGCTGACTCAGACCAGTCTCTGATCTTTACTAAATGAGACAGCGCGTGATGCCATAAGCACAAGACGTGCTGTCACCTAACACGTGTTTCGCGTCTGCTTCTACCCAGGTCAACCAGAAGGTAGGGTTTAAATACCCTAGCCAGGTGAAGTAACAAGCACAGTACCCGCAATTAACCCTATGAGTACTATTATATCAAAAAACAATATAACAGTATATTCCCAGCAAGGAAATAGGAAGAAGTATATTTACAAATAAATTAGTAATCAAGATCATCGAGTAGTACAACAAACAAACATTATTATTATTATTATTATTATTAGTATTTGTAGTAGTAGTAGTAGTGTCCATTTTACATAAACTAATATAAAAATCTACATATTAAACCGTGAGCCAAATAAAAATGTGTGAAACATATACCGGTAAATATCATAACCACTCTAAGGAATTTGAAACCTCTAATATTCAAGAGAAACAGGATAGGTTTGGTGGCTCTAGATGTAATTGGGTATAATGACCTTTTTCTTTCTTAGATCCTTTAAGCCTTTTTAAATAATAAATATAAGTTGATTTTAACTCAAATTTGGTTCCCATGACAACAGAGACTATAAATAGGGAAGTAGAGTGTCATGGCGGTAACCCCTGAAGAAATTGAGAAACGTGCGTCGGGAGAGACGCAGCAATGTGAGACGGGGGTTAGTGACGTCATCGCGAGGCGTCCTAACCGCAAACTCCATGCTTTAGGAGACAAACAGATTGTCAGGAACACAGTGATATATCTAAAAGCTAAACAAATACAAAGGATAGGTTCCTGAATAATCTAGTTACTCCTAACAGGAGTTAAATATAAAAAAGGGAACTTAAGGAATAATATAGGGGATATACCAAAACAAAGCAATAGGCAGTTCTATACTCCTTAATATAGCACAACTCAGCACTTTATAAATACAATCGTGATGACTTGTATTTATAAAGTCAACACAAGTTATATGCAATATTTATTTAATAGGGCAAAACACAATTTGTTTTGCAAGCACCTTCAGCACTTTATTATAGCACCTTAGTATAGCACTTTAGACTCACAGCACCTTAAAGACAACATTTAAAGGAGTATTAACTCCCATTTTTAAAAGTCCAGTCATATTATATCCCCATATCCTTTCCCACCTCCTGTTCTAAATTGCAGCGTCCATATTTTTAGCTTTTGTAGCATTTTTAAAGTAAATTATTAAAAGCTAAGTTTTAATCAACTGTGTCTCTCACACCATTGAGATTCATAGGTGTGCACTATTAAAAGAGTCCCTTTTCTTCTCTTCTTTTGTCCTCTAATATTCAAGTGCTAATGTATTAATAAAATACAAGTACATATGTTAATAGTTATCACAGAAAAGCATTGTATGACCATTTGATGACCAAGAATAAATATACTATATCCCAAATCTAATACTACATTAAATAGTGAACAAAAAAGCTGAATAAAGGTTGTATGTTATAGAAAAATTCAAAAATATGAATAAAATTAAATTATCATAAATAATTATTATCCTACAAAAGCCACCCAATAGTAAATTCATGTGATATATTGCATGTATTATAATGCATGTCCAATAAATTGTAGAGACCATAAACTACAACACATATTCGTCTCTTAATCCTACTTAATACTGTACCATAGGATCAAAATAGTATTCATTAACCCTCAATACATCTTCTTAATTTTATACTTAATCGAATACCACATCAAATAGTGAACAAAATAAAACATAAGCTGTATATAGGTGTATAGTTATATATTATAAATAAATTCAAACAATAAGTGTGACTATATAAAAATTATATCATAAATAATTATTATACTAATAGTAAGTTAATGTGACATAATACATATACTGTATAATAATACATGACCAATACATTGTAGAAAACATACATTTGAATACATACTTCTCTCTTAATCTTACTTAATACAGTACCATCAGGTACAAATGGTAGTTATTAACCCTAAATACATATGTTTGATCATGTATTCTTTTCAACCCAGTTAGAAGGAATACCTGACTCTCCAAAGAAATATCCACATAGATAGATATGAGACATCTCCAATAATAGTATTCACTTATTAATCTATCATAAATCCTCAAAGTTTGTGACAATAATACCAAAAACACCTAAAGGAGAGTTTGAATATGTTGTTTAAATGGAATAAAGTATAGGTTAATGTACAGCAAGGGTATATTATAAGCATAATAAGTCAACACCAGATCATGATGAAGTTCCCAAAGTTTTCACAATTACACAAATACTGAGAAATAAATATTCTCATTGAGCCCTCTGGGGATAAAAGAGCACATCAAAGCGATCCACTTACTATTTGCTCTCAATAGTGCCACTTAAGTAAATCAAGTATAACCAGTTTTAAAAATCTATCCACAACTGGACGATCCACATTGGGGCATTGAATCTTAATTCACCTAACCATCTATTAGTGGTTTCCTCATTGTACTCATTTTCTATCAATAGATCCACTAGACCTTCTTGCATTCACTCCTTGGGATTATCTAATATTCGATTATGGTATTTTAATAAATAATAGTTTTCTTGCAAGCCAATTGAATGTCTTTTACCGCATTGAAAAATGAGACCATTTTTGATAATAATAATCTGATCTGATGTTAAAGTCCTATCGGTTTTTAGATAAACAATTTGCAACTTATCTTTTTCTACCATATTCTTTTCCTTTGCCTCCTGTGATTCTCTGACCTGTACCCCGAAATCTATCTGTAGATTAACATAGAGAGTTTGTATCTCACCTCTCCACCAGATTGGGGGCAGATTCTATCCAGGATTGAGATTGGAATCAAGTGGTTAGAGTATTGGTTAGATAAAGAGGGTCTATCACAGGGCACTATACACTTTTAGGGATCTCCTATTGGTGCTGAAAATAAAGAAATCATCCACTGGAGAGATGTGAGATAGATAGATATAGATATAAATAAATAAATATATATAATATAATTGGTTAAGACTTGATAAAGAGAGCTTCAATCTCTCAAACGTTCGTCATTATAAATAAGCCGTTTGTCCAATACAAAAAGTATCAAATTATATTGCAATACTCATTAGTAATATATATATATATATATATATAATATATATATATATATATATATATATATATATAAAAGTATTAATCTATATATATATATATATATATATATATATATATATATATATATTACTAATGAGTATTGCAATATAATTTGATACTTTTTGTATTGGACAAACGGCTTATTTATAATGACGAGCGTTTGAGAGATTGAAGCTCTCTTTATCAAGTCTTAACCAATACTAACATGAGATGGAACCCTCCGTTTGAATAATAACAGCAGATGCAGATAGAGTGGAAACAGCATCTGACATCATCAGGTAAATACATATAAAGGGAATAAACACAACATAGCAAAGGAAACATATTTACACATATTATTTACACACATACATCAATATATACATGAAAAAGCAGAGCACTGTAGTCCACAGTGATATCTTTCCTGTTGGACAAACACCTCACTAAGAGTGCTAAGTCTGTTATGGTATAAGAGGGAAAAAAATCGCATGAAATTCTGATAATGTGTTAGAAAACCCAAGTCTATATTAAGTCCTGTGTTTTTAGTGTTGAAGAATGTAATCATCTTTATTTCAAATGCTTTTCTCTCTTGGATGCTTTTACATTTTCCTCTGAGTATTTTTACTTTTCATTTTTTCATTGGAGTGATCATTCTGGCTAAAATGGTGTCCTACTGGGCTACAATAGCTGTCTTCATTATGCTTTCTTATTGAATGCCTGTGTAAATTCATCCTTAAATGCATTTTTTGGCCGGTTTCTCCAATGTAACAGCTTGTGTCACATAAAGTACATTGTATTATATAAACCACATTAGACAATGTACATGAATATGATCCTTTGATGTTATAGGTTTTGTTGTTATGTGTGGCTGTATCATCATTACAAATGTCTTGGCATAATTTACAGGCACGTTTGTTACAAGGTTTAGTTCCATTTTTTGTATTCAGTTGTTCATTGGCCAATTTTCTGCTGACAAGTTTTTGTTTCAGGTTTGGTTGTTTAAATGCAAGGATAGGAGGTTTTGGGAATATACATTTTAATTCAGTATCTTCAATTAGTAATGATTTATAAATCTCCAAATTTTCTTTAAAATTGGATGATATGTGATCACTAGAGGTATACGTGAAGTAGTTTCTTTTGTTTTGTAGTTTAATAGGTGTTCTCGGGGTATTTTGATGTCAGTGGTTATTTTTTTGGTAATAATATGGGGTTTGTAACCCTTTTGTTTGAAAGATTCAGACAGTGTTGTTACATTTTTATCACAGTCTCCAGTGTTTGAGCAAATCCGATGGTATCTAATAGCTTGATTATGGATGATGGCTTGTTTTGTGTGGGAGGGATGGAAACTGGAGCTGTGTAGGTAATTACATCTGTCTGTAGGTTTCCTATACATAGATGAGTGGAGAGTGCCATTGGTGATGGATATAGTAGTGTCTAGAAAGTTTACCTGTTCTGTGAAGAAATCCATTTTAGGTTTTATAGATGAACTAGCGAATTGCCCGTCAAAAAATGACGGCAATGGAATTGTAAGGTAGCTAATGTTGTTTTGTGTGTACTACTGAAATATATAATCCAAATGAATAAATGAATATACTTTACCTATTTTGAAGCATTGTGTTGAAGAGCTGCAATCTGTTTTGATGTTGCTGCAGCATTAATGGTGTGGAGCTGCTGTGTAAGCGTGGTGAATTTGTGCAGTGTAATAGTGTGCGTCCGCGAGACGAAACCGTTAGCGAAGTTGTGTAGTTCCGCATTGTTCTAAAATGCCGGCTAATGTGTGGTATGCGTCTGTAGTGGAATATCCGTAGGTGTTTTGTGGTGTTTTGCGTGTTTCTTGTGGTGTTTTGCGTGTTTAGAGTGCTGTAGCCTCGTTTTCGTTTTGTTCGTCGGCCATTTTTTCTCTCGCTTAGAGAATTTTTTAGTGTCTAAACTCTTTTATTATGAGTTAAATGAAGGTGTAACTTCATTTTTTGAGGTCCTGGATGCTCCCTCTTGCTGTAGGTAAGCTTTTTATGTATGTGTTGTGTGTATTTATTGTGTTTTTGATTTTTTCATGTCCGCGGGTTGCGGCCGATTTTTGCGAGTCCGTAATGTGTGTTAACGTGTCTCGTATGTTGTTTGCGTTGCGCCGTAAAGTTTGCGAGGGTTGCAGTTGCTTCGCGAGGGCCGCAGTTGATACACACACAATATACACACACATTATATATACACAAACAATACACACACACAATATACACACACATTATATATATATACACACACATTATACATACACACACACAATATATATACACACAATACACACACACACAATACACACACACACATTATATACATACACATGGTGTTAATGATCAGTGTATAATTAGTTTATATGGCAGGTCTCAGTGATTGCACATGTTCCTCAGACCCCATTATCTCCCTGTCACTCACAGTCAGCTACCCAGGCCCGGCTCCTCCAGCTCTGCGGCCTGCTCCAGTCCGCGGATCCACGGTGTTTCCTATTCCCCAGGCCGGTCGGGCGCGGGGCATTGTGGGGAGGAGGTGGCTGCTCCATCCCAACAACTGGATTGCCGGGCCCCGGGATGGTGCGGCTACTGGCAGTGGCGGCGTCGGCCCTGCGCGGGGCATTGTGGGGAGGAGGTGGCTGCTCCATCCCAACAACTGGATTGCCGGGCCCCGGGATGGTGCGGCTACTGGCAGTGGCGGCGTCTGGCGGGTTCGGCTAGTGGCAGTGGCGGCATTGTGGGGAGGAGGTGGCTGCTCCATCCCAACAACTGGATTGCCGTGCCCCGGGATGGTGCGGGTTCGGCTAGTGGCAGTGGCGGCATTGTGGGGAGGAGGTGGCTGCTCCATCCCAACAACTGGATTGCCGGGCCCCGGGATGGTGCGGCTACTGGCAGTGGCGGCAAACCGGGGCATTGTGGGGAGGAGGTGGCTGCTCCATCCCAGCAACTGAGGCCCTTGCCCGCGGCCCTCGCTTCGCGAGGGCCGCGGGCTCGCTATGCGAGCCCGCAAGCGTGAGCAATGGCCCGTACGCTCACAATTATATATGTGATGGAAGGTGTTGAATGAATTTACTGGAAGGAATATCAACAACTTTAGATATGCCGATGATACTACTCTGATGTTGTTGATATTCCTTCCAGCAATATTGATTCCGGCTTTGGATTCATCCAGTCCAGCTTTACGCATGATGCACTCTTCATATAAGTTCAATAAATAAGGTGACAATATACAACCTTGTCACACTCCTTTTTTGATCTTAAACCATTCTTCTTGGTCGACATACAGATTCTTTAGGAGGAGGATGAGATGATCTGATACTCCCATCTCTTTAAGGACATGACACAATTTGTTGTGATCCACACAGTCCAAGGCTTTAGAATAGTATATGAAGGAGAAGCACATTTTTTTGGAAGTCTCTAGCTTTCTCTATTATCCAGCAGACATTGACAATTTGATCCTTTGTGACTCTTCCTCTGCGGAACCCGGCTTGCACATCTTGTAGTTCCTGGTCCATATGTTGTTGAAGTTGGGCTTGTAGAATCTTAAGCATTACCTTGCTGGCATGTGAAATGAGTGCAATTGTTTGATAATTGGAGCACTCTTTGGCACTGCCTTTTTTGGGATTGGGATGTAGACTGACCTTTTCCAGTCTATTGGTCATTGTTGAGTTTTCCACATGTGTTAGCATAAGGCAAGTAACACTTTCACAGCATCATCCTGTAAAAATGTGAATAGTTCAATTGGGATTCCATCATCTCCTGCAGCCTTATTGTCAGCAAGACATCCTAGGGCCCATCTCACTTCACTCTCCAAGATGTCTGGCTCCTGCCCATTGGACAAACCATTGCGGTTATCACTGCTGTTGAGATCCTTCCTGTATAGATCTTCAGTGTATTCCTGCCACCTCTTCTTTATCTGATCTTCTTCTGTTAAGTCCCTGCCATTCTTGACTTATCACGCCCACTTTGGCATGAAAGGTGCCTTTTTTTAGGATCCCAATTTTCTTGAAGAGATCTCATTCTGTTAACTTCTTCAATCTCTTTACATCATTAATTGTAGAGTGTCTCCTTGTCTCTTCTTGCTATCCTGGGAATTCTGCATTCAGTTGGCACATCTTTTCCTATCTCCACTACCTTTTGCTTTCCTCCTTTCCTGGGTTACTTTCAAAGCCTCATCAGACAGCCACTTTGACTTGCTTTTCTTTCTTTTAGGGATATTCTTTGTTGCTGTTTCCTGGATAATGTTGCAAACTTCAGTCCAAAGTTCTTCAGGCATTCTATCTTCTAGTCCCTTAAATATATTCTTTACTTCCACTGCATATTCTCAAGGGATATTATTTACTTTGTTTTTACTTGGACTGATAGTTTTCCCTCTTTTCTTCAGTTTAATTTAAAACTTTTTCAATAAGAAGCTTATGGTCTTGTTTTTGCTGACTGTATAGAGCTCCTTTATCTTTGGCTGCAAAGTATAATATAGTCAATCTGATTTCTATGTTGTCCATCTGGTGATGTCCATGTGTAGAGTCATCTCTGAGGCTTTTGGGGCGGGTGTTTGCTATGACCAGAGAATTATCTTGAAAAATTCTACTAATCTCTGACCTGCTTCATTTTGTACTCCAAGGCCAAATGTGCCAGTTATTCTATGTGTCTTTTGGTTCCCTACTTTAGCATTCCAACCTCCTATGATGATAGTAACATCTTTTCTTGGTGTTATATCTATGACCTGTTAAATGTCTTCATAGAACTGGACACTGTGATATTAAATGGCTTACCTTGAATTTGCATTGAAATAATTTATTGTGTTGTAACCGAGCACTGCTTTGGCCACTCTTTGATTGACTAAGATCGCTACTCCATTTCTTCTGCAGGGTTCTTGACCACAGTAGAAGATCTGGTGCTTGTCTAATGTAAAATGTCCCATTCCAGTCTATTTAAGTTCACCAATTCCCTTGATAGAAATGTTTAACCTTGTCAATTCATTCTTGACCACATCTAGTTTGCCTTGGTTCATAGTTTTAACATTCCAGGTTACTATTCTAAATTGATCTTTGCAGCAGCAGACTTTCCTTTACACTTCAGACACATCCACAGCTGGGTGTCCTTTCAGCTTTGGCCCAACCACTTAATTAAATCTGGTGTTACTTGTACTTGCCCTCTGCTCTTCCTCAGTAATGTGGTAGGCACCTTCTGACCTGAGAGTCTCACCTTCCGGTGCCATATCGTTATGTCTCTGGTTGTGCCATGTCCATAAAGTTTTTTTTCTTAGCAAAAGATACTGGAGTGAGTTGCCAGTTCCTTCTCCAGTGGACCGTTATTTGTTTGACCTCTCTGCCATGATCTGCCCATCTTGGCTGACCCTACATGGTATAGCTCACAGCTTCATTGAAGTACACAAGCCCCTTCACCATGACAAGATAGAGATCCACAAGTGCTCTTAGTGGGGTGAAAGCGAGCATAGGATTATACATTTCATTGTTAATAATAGATGTCGAACTGAAGGCATGCTGAAAATAAGGATTTATAGCAGTTAACCCTATTTAAATCTATTTAGATTGTACGAGCACTTCACTCTCAGCACAGAGCTGTAGCTGTGGGTCTGTCTGGAGCCTTGCCAGTGACACATGTAAACAGAGATTTAATTTGTTAATTTCCCAGTGAAGGATGCACCTATTTAAAAAATGTAATAGGTATTTCAGGATGCTTTTAGGAGATCTATGCGGTGTTGTGCTCCAAATTGTGCTGAACTAAATGACCCTTTAATGAAAAACTCACAACTGGTGTATCACTCAACTGAAATAGGAGTTGGTGATTATAAAAATAATACAGTAATGGGAGGACAATAATATAAAGGTAGAAAGACCCTATATTCATGTAAGAGAAATATAAATATACTAGACTTTCCCCTCTGAATGTAAATATCTGAATTTATTTATTTTTGCTTTGCTTGTAGAGGTGAACCAACAATGTCATCTAGGCCCAGAACAAAATAAAAAAGGAACTTGAAGATATTTATGCAAACTGTACATTTTATCACAGATTTTAATTAACACATAATTTTAACAGTGTGATTATGCTTAATAACAAACCTTTTGTCTGAGAAGAATTGATTGTATATTTAAGATGAGATAGTGTCAAATACATAATTTATCCATCTATATTGCCAAAGAGCAAATAACTTCTGATTATTGAGCAATTTATGAGTATATAGAGCAAATGATATACTATTGGATAGTATGTTCTACCTACAAAAGGGAAATTTGATAGTGGACTCGTGGCTCAATGGCCTTGGTTCAACTAAGTTAATCCCCATTTATACACAGTCTGTTTTAGAGCAGACTTTCACTTTTCTTTGAAATAGTGTATAGGGATTATCCCAGCAAAATTATATTTCTCTGTGACATATTAATTTAAAATACTCCAACAGAGACCGCTTTTGTTTTTATTGCTTTTATTTGTCACTCTTATCCTTAATTTTGTGGATGATTTATGCCATATAATTAAAATTTTAAGTTCTATGACTGCTCTGAGTTTATATGCTCAGAATTGTAATATATTGTTGTGAATAGCGGTCAATTTTGTGTTCTTTTTTTCTTTCCTCCTATTACTAGTAGCAGGTGTAGCCAGGAGCTAGGTACCAGAAAGGACAAGGTTGCAGTCAAAAACCAAAGTATGAGTTAGGGAAGGCTGCATACCAAGGAAAAATCTGTAAACAGGTCAGGAGTCACGTACCTAGAAGTCAAAGATCAAGTCAGTTGGAGCATAGAGCAGAACAACGGAATACAACTGTTCAGTTGCCACTGCCTTCAGTAGGCACAGTGTTGCATTTCTTGGTTCCGGGTACGAATTCCCAGATCGGATTAGGGCTTCCGGGTACAAATTCCCAGATTGGATGAGTGCAATTTTGCTGAAGAAATTGTGTATAATATTTGGAAGGTGTATTTAATGACATAGTGGAAGCATTGGCATTATATATAATGTTTTACTTTTTCTGTGAATATGCAGCATATTGTGTGTGTGCTCTGCAGACATTCTAGGCCAGTAGTAGGCAACAGACTGCCCAGGAGCCGCATGTGGCCCTCAGGCAATTCCTATGCGTCCACCAGCTTTTTCTCTGAAGTTGGAGTCATTGCCCCTTAAATAATACATTAGATCTCTCTAAAACTAGCAAATAACACCCAATTGCTCTCCCATATACTGTACTTCTCTTCATTATCTATGCCTCTATTACCAAGTACGGTAATTATTTTCCTACAAAGATTTTAATATTTTGCTATCGGTAGCAAAAATGGTTTAAAGCACTGTGAGGCCCTTCTAAGGACTCTGGTCCCTTACAATGATCTTCAAGTGAAATAGGCTGCCATTGCTGCTCTAGGTAATCCTCCTCCAACAGATAATGCCTTCAAAGTAGATTCATGTTCAGCCGTTAATAATCAGTGTCAAGACATTTGATATTCTTAGATTTTTATCTGCAGTATGACTAATGCTTCTGCAATACTTTTCAACAGTATGCACCAGATGGCGTCCAAAAGATTTTGATTGGAAATAAGGCTGATGAAGAACAGAAACGACAAGTTGGGAAAAACCAGGGCATGAAGGTACGTTCTTTGTGACTCTGTGCATTGTCAACTTTGAACTACTGTATGCAATTATTTTTCTTTTACTTACTTTAATAACATTTTAAGCAACTTCCATTGTTAAGAAGATAAAGGGACTCTTTGGGCATTTTTTTGTTATATGCACATGCTTTAGCTTACCTTAATTTTAACCCACTCACTGTAAATGTCATATAAAATGTACACTTCACTTAAGCATCCAATCTTCCTCTTTCTTCCTGTTGTCTCTCATGAAAGGTGCCATGTTTCAAGGCTGTGACCTTAGGTCATACCCACAGGGGCATCACACTATTAATGTCTCATGCTGCTGCAGGCAGACACATGGAATATCACTTGTTGCTTGCAGCATCATAAGACACTGGTCGTGTGAAGGCCCTCTCAGGTGGGTTTGGCTTTAAGTCATGAAGTACCTAATTTAAATAAAACAGAAAAATGCCTAAAGAGCTCCTTTTTAAATCTTGCTAGTGATTTAGAAAAATGAATAAATTGTGAATATAACCAGCAAATCACAATTATATTGGGGAAAATTACTTTAACAGTGGCGGAGCCAGTGAATGGAGGGCCCTGGTGCAAAAAAAATGTTGAGCCCCCAGATGTCAACTGGTTCAGTGCCAACTTCTCCCCCACCCCCAGTGTCACTCGCAAAAGACCCCTGCCCAAAGCAGCTCCCTTCCCTCTAAGATCTACCTCCCTCTGCAACTGCCCCTCTCTGTGTTTTTACCTCAAAAAATCCTTCCAAAATCCGCTCCCTTTGCTCTTGAGACCCACCTCCCGCAGCTACTGTCTCCTCTTCACTTTCCTACCCCCAAGGCCTCGTACTAAAGCAGCTCTCTTCCTCTCCCGATCTTGCTTCCATGAACTTTGCTATGTTCTACTTTTATAATTAACAGAGTTTTATTATTTCACAGCTTCCTAAGCACATTCATAGTAAAGATGACTTGGGGCTGTTTTTAAGTAGTAGCCTTGGACATTGAAAGAAAGGATGCAGTCGCCATGACAACAGTCTTGCTGGTTATTTCCCATAGAGCACAGACAATGCTTTAATGTCACAGCGGCACAGTTTTTGTTGGACAGGGATGTCAGAACTAGAAATAAATCACATTTCTCCTCCTGTGAAACTGGACAGGTGAGAAGAGGCCCATGGGTTTATTTCAGCAGAGCTGCTCTTTTTAGTTTATGGATCAGAGCATCAAAAAGCATAGACTGCTGTAGGTATTTGCACCGAGGAAGACCACATTACCCCAATACCTCTTAGTTGTGGAATAGGATTATTTGATTTTGATAAAAGCTGACATTACATTTTTTAATTGTAATATGTGTCCTTTTTGTGAAATATATGTGCAATAATGGGTCATATTCCTTACACACACACACATATATATAAAATTATAGATACTTACACACACACTTGTTAGAGAATGCAATTTTCTGACTTATTTAAGATAAGTAATCATGGTAATAAGTTATTGTGTTAGAAAATACTACACATCAAAAACCTTTTCAACCTGTGCCTCTGCACTTAAAATGTAATAATCATTTTTTGTATCATTTGCCTTTTTTCATTTGTGAGTAAAGTTGCAAAAAAGAAAAAAAAATAATAATATTCGGTAAAGGTTCCATTATGGCACCAATATAATGTAACAAAAATATTGTCTGCACTTTGCTGACTCTACATGGTATAGCTCACAGCTTCATTGAAGTACACAAGCCCCTTCACCACGACAAGGTAGAGATCCAGAAGTGCTCTTAACGGGTTGAAAGCGAGCATAGGATTATACATTTTATTTTTAATAATAGATGTCGAACCGTGAGGTGAAGGCATGCTGAAAACAAGGATTTATAGCAGTTAACCCTCAACTGACCTATTTAGGTGGTACAAGCACTTCACTCGCAGCACAGAGCTGTAGCTGTGGGTCTGTCTGGAGCCTTGCCAGTGACACATGTAAACAGAGATTTAATTTGTTAATTTCCCAGTGAAGGATGCACCTATTTCAAAAATGTAATAGGTATTTCAGGATGCTTTTAGGAGATCTTTGCTCCAAATGTGCTGAACTAAATGACCCTTTAATGAAAAACTCACAATATTGTCTGTATTCGAATGTACCTTATTAACATCTTATCTACCATATGCTGGGTATACAATGTTTGATTATTATGGTCTTATAATGTACATTTGTTTTACTAATTCTATGTCATCCACTTGGGTAGAATATTTTTCATTTGGCAAAAACAGTAAATGTTCATAAAAATACTGCATATCTGATGTTTGTGGTCCCATTGCTATTGTTAGATATGTCTGTAAAATAAGTTAAAAGGGATAAATATATATCTACACATAATTTGAAAGAAGAATCTTGGTGTTCAAAGCGTAATGTACATTCTGTAGAACAACTGCTATGTGTCAGATTATATTATTATATGAATATTTGTATATTTTCATCTTCCATTGACCGGATTCTGGTTTACAGGATCCACTGTAATCATAAATGACTAGACAGGTAATCCGTAACAGATTTGCACCTATCGATAAGTAAACTTTTGTACTAGTATTGGAGGAATATATCCCAATATTTATCAGGCGACATGATGTATTCTTTTGGATGCAATCTGAAATGTTGATGTGTGTGTTGGGTTATGTTTAATGGCTAAGGATTTTCTGCCCTTATTTCCTGTAGGGTAGCAAAATTCTTATTCTCTAAACCTGTGTATGAATGGATGGTTTGTACGTATTTCCTTTTGCCTTCTTTGAAACTTTGAAATCTTTGCTGATCTGTAGGGATATGGTGTTAAAGTAAAGGGTGAATTAACTAGTGGTCCAGAGAGAAAGTAATTTGATTAACTTACATAATATTAATACAGGAGCAGATACCTTCTCAGATGCGTTACAGAACTTTTTGAAGCCTCTAGTTCTATTCGTTCAAATGTCTACAAAGAAATCAGAGGTGGACAGACAGGAAACCCTGTAATAAGAAATAAGTGGGAGGAGAGAAAGGAAAGCTGGAAGACAGCAAAAGGAAATGGTTAACAGAGAAGCAGTTTACCAGAAAAGAAGGGCAAGGTGCAGGTAGAGAGCAGTGAAGAGGAAATAAGTGAAATGTTGTAGAGAATATGGGCCTCATTGTCTTATATGTGACTTGTAGAGACCATGCTCCACATGCCACAAAGCATCTCACCAATGGTATCTGTTGGGTTTGATTGATATACAAGAGGTTATTTGTGAATGCATTCCTATGAATTTGGTTTCTAGCTGTATGTGTTGGTGTTTATGAAGAAGTGAGACAGTTGATTTTTTCTTTTTAAAGACACACCATGTAGCTTAGCTTGATATTGGAGCTGGCATCAAAATATTGAATTGATTAAACCCGTGTTTCGGTTTGGATTCAGACACCACCCAGCGCTATGCAAATCCTTTTATTTACTAAATGGCATAGCATGAATAAGAAAAGCTTATTAATTATGAATCTGAGTCAGTATGGCAAAACGACTGCTGTGTGTTAGCATGTGTGCATTCATTGAGTTGCTAGAAGACAGATTAAGAAAGAAATGTTTGCTAAATCCTAGAAATGTACAGCCCAATCTTTTGTGAACTAAGTTTCAAGGTAGAATGCTGGTATCATATAATGTAATGGTTAGTGGCGGCTTTGGTAGTTCAGTGTGTTTTACCAGTGTATAACTTTGGTAAATCCATATCATAATGCTAAACTCTCCCACAGAAAGAAATATAGGAATATACATTAATTTTTAAGAAATAGCCTAAAAAATATCTTTAAAATATATTATATTCCTAATATGTTGTGTATGTATGTGTGTATGCATATGTATATGTGTATATATTCTGTATGTATATATATATATATATATATGCGTGTGTGTGTATGTATGTATATATGTGTGTGTGTGTGTGTATATGTATGTATATATATATATATATATATATATATATATATATATACATACACACACACACGCATATATATCAATTATTACATTTAAAGGGTTCCTAAAATATTGAAGGTGCATACCTCAGTGTTTAAGAGGTACCAAGCATATATCCTCAAAGTAAGCTAATTAATGAAGAATTTCCTTTGGTCTTCTTACAAACACGATCAAGCAATTCATGTTCTATCTATGTTCCATCCAGTTTTATAATAAACAACCCACATTTTGTCAATTAAAGGCAAAACTGGGTTCTCCAGTCAGAGTGGGATGTGAAAGAGAACAAGAAAGAAAGAGGGCCTAGAGCTTGGCTGTGAAAAAGGGGCAAAAAATAAATGGGAAGATACCATAAAGGGGTGAATGGTGGATTACAGAGGGAAAGGAAGAAATATAACGATATGCAAGAAGAAATAGAGGAAAGGGTTTAGAGAAAAAGAGATACATGGTTAAAACAGAGCAAAAGGTACAGAGTAAAATGGAAAGCTTGCAGTGATGGGGGATACAAAGAAGGTCAGTAAAAAGATAAAACATATATGTAGGTTGTCAGATCAACCATCTGGAAACAGTAATTATCTGCCCCTCTGCCCCTCTAAAGTCAAGAATGATCCAATTGAAGAGAGACCCTACTTCTCTAGCTTTTGTTCCGCTTAGTATAAAGTAAATATAGCCAGTAGGTAAACTCCATAAATGTTTAAAAAAATACTTTAAACATAAGCTAAATCAAATTTTCCAAGAATAGACATGACCAAGAAGAATTTATCTGCCATTCAGACTAACTATGATAATACGCATTTGGCCGTTACTCAGAGTTGTGTTATCACTCTCCTTATTGTGGAAGTGTGAAATGAGCTTCCCATATGTTATTTGGCCTATCTTTAAAGTAGTTTATTACTAAATATGTTTGCCTTAAAACATATGCAGTTTTCTTGATTCCTATAAGTTATATTAAGTTCAACTTTATTTCAGTGACCGTTTAACCACTTCATGTTAATGAAGGTGTGTGAGACCTAACCATACAAACTGGTATTCAGCTGCCCCCTCAAAACTAAATCTTTTACATCTTTTACTAAATTAGTGCAAATCTGTTGCAGATTACCTGCTGTTCTTGTGTTATGAGACATAAAATCTAGAGCTATATAATGTATATAGGACAGAGAATATAGAGTATATACTGTAGGACGGAGAATATAATGTTTTGAACACTAAGAAAAGTCTTCAGCAAATGTAGATATATATTAACCCTTTATTTTATTTTACAGGCAATGTTCAAACATTGAACAACATTTTGAATGGACCATGAACTATGGAGAAAATGTATGTATCAACAGATAAGTATTGATTAATGAATGCACATAGTTTTCTCTTTCTTTTTTTATTTATTTTTTATTTTAGAAAAAAGCTGCACTTCTTTTGGCAGCAGGCAAGGGGGTAAACGTGAGGAAATGCAGTATTAAATAAATGGTAGTGTGTATGTGGAAAGTCCACCTAGTGGAACCAGGATAGATCTGGTCAACAACTCTGAGAAAGATCTTGTTGACTGATGGGCAGTATGTGGCCCTCAGTCTTTTTTTTATGTGACCTTCATTTTCTCCTTACAGATAACACATCTGTCTGCCTTGCCTTCAATACCCCATTAGCTTGACTTGGCACTGGTAGGAAGGTTCCTACCAGCCACATTGACATTGGCCAAAGTAACTGAATACTATTAAACCCAATCATTCGAGACAGCAGTATGCCATTTGAAAGTTTCTGTTGATACAATCTTAACTATGTTAAACCACTAATTAATAAAATTATAGCTACTGGGTTAATAATAGACAAAAATAATAGACCATACGAATGCAGGTCTGTGTACAGGGTATGTTTTAAAAAGTAGTGATGCAAGCATGTACAAAAATTAGACAAAAGAAAAATCACTCCTTCCCCAGGCCTATACAAATATAAGAGCGAGTTATACCAAAGATTAGTTGTGAGAAGGTACAGCACAAGAGTGGTGTTCCTTCTGTCTTGTGTTTCCATTAAGTTTTCCTTCAGACTTGCTTAGTTTCAAGAGGTCATCAATAGTGTAATTTAATGTGTTTATTGGAAACCATTTTTTTAAATAAACGTAGTATTTGAAAAAATTTGAACATTTGAACCCTATTAGTTGTCCAGGGGCAGGAGGTTGTCCTAATATTTCCTAAACACTAGTTTTTTTTTCTGGAGATGACACTGCAGCCAGAGAAATTTCTTATTAGGTCAGCTACGTGGGCCCTTCTCTCCCCTCACCAGGACTAAAAAGGGGCGGAGAGAAGCACTTGTGCAAAATTATGCAATGCTAGTGTTCAGATGTACGATTTTTTGTTTTAGAAAAGAAGATGCATTTTGCTTCTTCCGATATGGTTGTAGCCAATTCTTAAATAAATGAATGAAATTGCATTGTATGATAATTTAACATAAGCTTGTTGCTTATTTTGAAGATCCTTGGACTAGTGCCTGTCTTTTTTAGATCATATTTGCTGGTTCTCAGGGACAGGGATGAATTTAGCTCTGTAAAAATAATTTACCTGCAGTAAAGAACATACTCTGTTCTAATAAATGCAAAAATAAATTAAGATTTTGTTTGCCACATCGTATCTTCCTGTTAAAGAAATGTTCTGGCTTTCCAAGGCTGTCTTCATGAACACTGGAAAGTAGGCAGCTGGTCTTCAGACCAAAAATAAGTTGGTTGGGCTAACCAAGAATGCAGATAATTTACATAGTTCACTATTTGTTATATATAGGTATCTTGTAATTTTACATATTTATAAGTGGCTGACTGAGAGCATGTATGGCACGTGGTCACCATTCAAGTGGTTAGTATCCTGGGACTATTCACAGGACCAGTACTGCAATAACACACATCGATCATACATGATTCTTGGTTTTAATATCTAGATACCTATTAGTGCCCTATATCATAGATTAGGGACATAATGACCCTTTAATGAAATATTTGTATCTTCCTTCGTATGTTACAATAAATATTTGAAAGCACATCAGCTCATATGGATCTATAGTATTTATTTTAAATGTTACTAAGTAAACAGTAGGCAACCCTTCAATAAACAGAGAAAAAATAATGACCAGCCATATTATTTGGTAGCATCTGGACAGCGCAGAAGACATGAGTTGCTAAGTAAACACAGGGAAGCATATGGGATGAAATTACATTTTCACAACATCCTTAAAGAGACACTATAGACTTTATACAGAACCCCAAATACAATAGGAAATGAGACCTTTCCACAACAAGGACAATCTCAGTTTGAAAAACAGATCCAGATTTTAAAGAACTGGAATTCCTCATTGTACTAGCAACAGATACACAAGATTTCTCTTATATAAACAAAAGGGAATTTAATTCCTATGTATCCGTTATACAAAAATGGCACATTATAGCATGACAACAGATTTCTTTTATCATTATACAAGTTTTTGTTACTGAATTGCATTTACAGAAAAAAAATGTATAGGTGGATCAGATCAGTCACTGAATGATCCACCTGTTCTGAAAAATGTATGTCCTGAAAAATTACCTGGAATCCAGCCCCAAAGGTCAACTTTGGGTGATCATGGGCTATTTCTTACAAATCTCTTAAATCTATGAAAGCTGTCCAAGCTGGTAGCAAACAAAATGATTTTGCTTATAAAATACCCCCGGAGTACCACATTTTGCTAACCTCCTGCGACTACCCCTTTTCTTTCTGTTCTCTCTCATGTACTGTGCCATGTTTCATATGTGTGGCCTAAGGCTGCATGTACAGGAAGGGGCCTCACACAGCATGTCCCTGTCAAGTGAATTATACTAGCAATATGAGGCCCCTCTCTATAGGGGCGAATTTAGGTAACACATGTGAAACATGGCACTAACGAGAGAGAGAACAGAAAGAGTATGGACAGTCTCAGAAGGTGAAATATTAATACACTGGGGACAGGGGTTTAGGAGCCAGAATAATTCTAGAGGTGGGGGGGGGGGGGCTACAGCTTGTTGTATACACAGGCCATAAAATAGCTTATATGTACATATATACAAACATAGAAAAATCTGGGGGGATTTGTCCCCCATCCCACCAGTTCCTACACCCATGACTGGGGACTTCTTATAAAAAGTACACTTTAATTACTTCTATCACAGAATGAGGAAGGTAAAATTAATTAACCTATTGAAACCATTTATATAAAAAAAAAGAGAATGACTAAGGTAAGCCCACGGCAATACCCAGTTAAGGATAGTGGGGGTTTAAGGGTGTAGAGGTTTGCGGTGGCTCTTGGGGCAGGGGTACTTGCCCCCAGTAGGGAAGAGTATCAGTATCCGTTCTTGGTTGTGTCTCTTCTCATGGGACACCATCGGGTTCCCTTGAGTAAAGTTATGGGTGTTTTTTTCATTGAAATATCAACTCAACCCTAAGGTTACTGACTTATTGAAAATAATAAAACTCTTTTCCATCCCTTTGTCTAGGATTAGAAGAATACAAGACAAATGCACATTTTCTTAGTGCAGAGAAAGATTCAGACTACCAGTTTATTCTTTCGCCCCAAACACATTTAAAATCTCAAACAATAAACCCACATCTCACCCTCCCCATTTTCTGTAGCCAAACCCCCTCTTCATACTTATCCTCCCTGTATGAGGGTTCTACTTTCTTACTGTGACCTCCCCACCCCGTTACTAGGCTATAAACCCCCTCCCTAGTCGTCAAATACACCAAAGCTTGTGGTTATCTTGTGAAGTCACTTTAGATTTTATGGCTGTACTTTGATCGTTCATGAGAGACTAGGGAGAAGAGAGACATCTGGGAAGTCACAAAACCGTCCAGGTGGCACCCGGCTAGGCAAGATAGCTGACCACAGTTAGTGTCTAGCATGTCCCTACATCATTCTGACTGATAATAAGTTCTACAAGAACTGGTAAGGCGCTGATAGCATAACTTAGAGCCTGGTAGCCACATTTTACAGTGTTCATTACATCAACCATTTTGCCACCATACACCAATAAAAGCAGATACATTTTAACCAAGAAACCATGACTGTAACTATATGCACACATTAATTCTATAAATATTACACATAAATGAAAGACAAATTGTCACAGTCCTTAAAACGCATCTTATGTGCATTTTGCTAGCTTTTGATATTAGCAATCACACTTGTTATGGTCCCAAACAACCGGGCGTGGTGGGAAAAAAATTAATTGCAAAAATAATTACACAGCATTACCCACCAAGAGGAGGGCCCTGGTGCAGAGCACCACGTACACCACTGGCATCTCCTGCATTCCACGTGTGTTGATGGAAACTTCTTCTCTATTCAAATTCTCCTGAAGTTTATTAGTAGAAAACAAAATGGCACCTCAGCATTGTTGTATATAAAATGTAATAAATTAAAGGCAGCTATTTGTTCACATTGTAATAACATTTTGCCTGGTTACAAGTGTATTTATTTATTTATTTAAGAGTAAAAATTAGAATCCTGCAAATGTGCTTGGTCACCATATGGTATGAGTCATATGGGGTCAGGTAAAGGGCCACATCTGACTATTGGGGCACAAGTTCTTAAATTTGTGTCATTATTATACTTAAATATTTCATGACAAGCTGTCTTGCTATTTTGCAGCTTGCTGAAGAGTATGGCATGGACTTCTTCGAGACAAGTGCCTGCACTAACTTCAACATAAAGGAGGTAAGAAATAATTATCAGGATTTTTTAGTTGCTTATGTTCTTACTTCTATGTTTACTTAGAGACATCCCCACTCCGTGGTGTAGACCAGAAGATCGAAATGTAACAATGTTTTAAATGAACTAGATTTTTAAGTTATTCTTAAATGCATAAAAACCTATCAATACATTGTCCCAGCCATTTTATTCTAAAGTGAATAATTCCTGAGAGAACTAGCTTTTTATTTTCCTTATTCTTATGCAAATGAGCAGCTCCTGAATACTAATTAGCTGCTTTGATGTGCTAATTAGAATTATAGTATTATGGTATTCCCAGTAGTAACATACAGATGTGAGAGCTGGACCATAATGAAGGCTGAGCTCTGTAGAATTTACGCCTTTGAATTGTGGTGTTGGAGAAAACTACTTGGAGTCCCTTGGACTGCAAGAAGATCCAATAAATCAGTACCACAGGAAATCAAGACAAACTGTTCACTGGAAGGTTTGATCAAGAGACTGAATCTCAAATATTTTGGTTATATCATGAGAAGACGGGCAGGATTCCCTAGAAAAGACTCTGATGCTGGGAAAGGTTGAAGGCACATGAAGAAGGGGATGGCTGAGGTGGACATGGATAGATGAGGTCACTAAAGCTATGAATTTGATGGAGCTCAGAGGGGCAGTGACTGAAAGATGTACCTGAAGTGCTGTGCTCCATGGGGACTAAACGACAACTGTTTATCTGTTTCTCTATCTCTGTGGTGACAAAACAATGCCCCCATGGTATCATGCAGTGGGATCCCTCCACCACCCTTACCAAGCACTCTAAGTGGCACATTAGCATCAAGGAAGTGCACAATTAATGCTGAATATCTCAGGAATCATTTATTGTAAATTGGAGAGGGAGAAGTAAGAGAATGTTGTTAGATCTTAATTAAATGAACACATTCAGATTTTACTTTATTGAACTCTCAGTGAAAATGCACATATTACAAAAAATCAAAAAGTATTTCAGCATGCTTTAGGAGATCTTTACTAGGATGTGGTCCAAATTCAGCTGAACTAAGTGGCCATTTATTTGTGCTTAGTGAGACTCAAAGTTTTCAAACATATACATTTTGTTTCATTGGTTCCTTATCTTCTGTTCTTATGTCCCTTACAGTCCTTCACTAAGCTCACAGAACTGGTCCTAATGGCTCATAAGAAGGAGTTAGATGGATTGCGCATCTCATCAGCTGATGAACTGAATCTAGCTGAACTTGAAGACGATGCTAGAAAACCAGATGGAATGGCAAACTCCTCCAAATCTTGCTGGTGCTAAAGAAAAAAAAACAATCTCCTCTGTAGGGATGTGCGAAAAGATCCACCCTAAAAATGGAGTACAAGCAAAGTTCTGATTTGAGAGTTCTATTACCATCATTGGCGGAAGAGGTCATTTAAGGTGATCTACCATAGAATTACGTTTTAATAGTAATTTATTTTTACATTCGGTTATAAGGTTTTAAGTATGTATTCTTTCGTGAAAATCTTGCTTTGAAATTATTTTGCAGTCGTATATCGAGCTGGTATTTTGTGCAATATGTCACAAAACAGAGCACAGCCAGGCTTCTACTTTTCTGCTTCCAAAGACTTCTCAATGCGCAGTAACTGTACACCTTATTTAAAGGGATATGGAAGGTTCCTGGATTTTACTAGGCATATAATATTCCTGTATATCTATTTAATTTTTAAGTACTTTATTTTATTAAGAAGTGTTTTTTTTTGTTCTGCCTAAAATAAAAAAGTAGTGCTTGTATAGGTCTGCCCACTATAGTGTATGCAGACACAGACTCTGTAGGACTGGATGAGCTATGTAGTGTCTTAACCTATCGGGGACTACTTCTTAGCAGCATGTTCACTCATAGACTAGGAAACAACACTGCACATAACGCCCTACATAGTCTGTGTATGCATATGCTATTAGTATGATTTTAGGCAGAGCTTATAAATACTTCTTAATAAAATAAAGTACATAACAGAAAATAGATACACAGGGATATTATACATCAAGTAAAACCCAGAAACCTTCCATATCCCTTTTAAGGCTCTAATTCTACTGTAAGCTGGAGTCCAACACAATGATGCAATTCTTTAAATCCTGGAAAACGGAATCATCGAGAAATGTTATGTTATATCTTTAAGACCCCACATATTTAAACATATTAACATGACATCCGATGATCAGTTATTTGTATATATGATTGAGCTCCAGTGTACTTTACCGTGAACCACTTGAAAAGTAAAAATAAAGAAAAGACAACTGAGAGAGAAAATTCCAATAAAAAATATAAATTGTGACATTTCTTTCTTAGGCCCAAATGGGCCGGTGGAAATCATGATGTTCAATGTTTTGTGCTGTGAAAATCATACTGGGTCTTGTATCTTGGCTGATGAGAGATCACTGCTGACCTGGGAACTAAGAACTGTTAAATGTGCTGATATCAGCCGTATAGACGGGATTAACAGGTCTATCCTGTAAAGCACAAAAACAAACAAACAAACAATAAAACTGAGCATTTTTTCATTGCAAATCCACAGTTTTGTAGTTGCTTCTGAATGAAGAATATGGACTTTGGGAATCGCATTTATTTACAGCTTTACTCACATTTTCTCTTCATTAAACCAATATACAATGCAGTAGGAAGGTGGACTGGGAAGGATGTACACATTATTGAACAAATTCAATAAATAAAAGTAAGATTATTTTTAAATATTACATTTTTTTTTTAACGAAGCTACTGCTGATGTCTACACCCTATAAAGTGAAGGGAGAGAGGCATCTTTGACTTGCCGGCAGTGGAACATTTTCCTAGCTTCTATTGTTAGGGCATTAGAGAGGTAATTTAATGCAAATTAAAACAATATGATTTTAAGTTTAAAAGAAGTAAAAATGGAACTTTTCGCACATCCCATTTTACGAATGTCTACCTAACATCTGCTGAGGAAATTCTGCATCAAGGTCAAGTGTTCCTGCATTATTGGAATCTCATTTCGGTACTGACTGTGGCTTTTACAATACAATTAAAAATAAAATCCGTATTTGTGGTCAGTAGTGTAAAAAGATGTTTTCCCTTTATTAGTCTAAATAACCTATGTAATTTGTACTTGCTGTGCTTTGATGCCTAATTAAACATTGTTTTATACCATATTGAAGTAGGTGAATTGAACACAAAGACAATCATTTTGTCCAGAGGCATGAATACAGATGCTTTTCCGTTTACGGTGTTGTTTGAAATGGGGAATATCACAGGCTGATGTCAAACAACAAAGCAACATTACCAAAAGCTAATTCTGCTCTTTAAATAAATATCTATTTTACATCAATGTGTGTGCGGTTTAAATTATTATTTCATGGGGGAACAGACGTGTATTATATTATCAAGTTATTCAAGTCTGGCACCAAGTATGGTGGGTAGAAAGTGATTAAAAACCCTCCACTGCATATAATTAAGTAAAAGAAAAGCCATTCTGATTATGTCCCAAAAAGGCAAGGAGATAAGTGTTCCCACAGAATTTCTCAGTGAATAGTCCCTCAAATAAGGATTGAGTAAAGGAATTTCCCAGTCACTTCCATCATAACTTACTTATTAGACGAAGCATGCTGAGAAGTGTAATTTCACAAAACAACAACAACGTCCACATTTCTTCCTGCACGGCTCTCAGGCCAGTGCTCTAGAAAGTTCACAGAGTTCAGATTTGCCAAGTGAGACAGTGACACCCAGTAAGTGATCTTGCATACATAGACCCTCTCCAGGATGAATTTCCCAGAATTGTAGCGCACAATTAAAAGTGCAAGAATATCCCATTTTTTTATGGACACGTTTAAGAACATCTATATGGATAGAGATGTGATTCCAAATCTAATCTTCTAAGTCCGTATAATATCAGTGTCAAATAAAATCTGTTTGGATGTACATCACTATATTTTGCTCAGGCTCAGTAAAAAAGAAAATAGAGGCCTTCAGTAAAGAATAATTTTATATAAAAGTAAAAATAATAAGAGGCAAAAACATTTTTACCAGTGTCAGGGTTGGTTATTAAAAAGGCAAAATAGAAAACAAATGACTACAAAGATGGTTTACGGGAGAGTTAGAAATGTGTATCTTATTACTTAACTTATTGTATTATTAAGCATAATTATTTGGGCAGGATACACAATGCCACTCTTCCCTAAAGCACCTCTCTCTTCCTAATCTGAGTCCTCGGGAGACAAAATGACCACAGCCAAAGGTAAAGTCAAAATGTCTCACATTCTATTTTGACTTGTGATTCTCACACAAACAGAGTAAATAACAGATGCAATATAAGTGTGGTTACAAACTGGAACATTTTTGGTGCAGTGAACATCCCATAATAGTGTTTTGTGTAAGGCAGTTGGCAAACTATGGAGTACTTAACCCATTATTATACACCAACAGGCCCTCGTCCTGTTCTGAAAGAACAATTGGATAAGAATGATATGCAGGAGAGGCAAAACTTTGAAAGAGAAACCTCAGGGAACCATGATCTTTCTTATTCACATGTTCCCTCTTCATATGGTATCTGGATATAAATAGTATTATGGAGGGGTTCATGGGTATTGAGCAGTGACAGATAAACAGTTTGAAAATTCAAGGAAGGTGATTTGGAGCATTGCTTGAGAATACGAGATTAAATACAGCGTACAAGCACAAAAAGAGCAAACAAGGCACCAAATATAAAAAGTAATCCAAAAACAATATTTTTCCCTATAGCACCAAACCATGATTCAAGGCCAAAAGACCAAACACTGCCTTCAAACAGTCCAGAGGAGTGCTTCCTCATATGCTGCTGAACCTCTTCTAGATTACGGTATGTAATGCAGCCTCAACAGTGCCATGGTTATGCATTAAAGCCACAGAGCACTGAGAACGAACAATAGCACACGTCCCAGCCTTAGAGGACAAGAGATAATCCATGGCCATACTATTTTGTAACACTATGGTCCTGTCTGTTTCATCTATATAATCTTGGCACTGATTGCTTGGCAAGTATTATTAAAGGCAGCATCAGCTGTTAAAAAAATACATTTGAACTGCAAGAACAACCTTTCCACATCCAGGGATGGAATATTACTAACCTTAGTAGCGGGGGGGGGGTCTAATAAACCATCAGTAGAGAAGGCGTTGTTTCATTCAGAGTAAACCAGTGAGCAAGGCATCATACCAGGCCATGGCGGAGAGTATGATACCCAAGAAACAGGGGTCATGCTGTGCACAGGGAATCATTTCAGTAGCCCATCAACCACACAGTCAATACATGCCTATAGGTAGGTGTAATACAGGCAGACATGTGGTTTTGGGGACTGTGGAATTAATAGTTAAAATATTGAGTGAGTTTTTTCTGTCTGGACATCCTGTGTAGTGTATTATACCACTGGTAAACAGTTGCCTAATCTGAGGGGTGGCCTGTTATACAGTTCTCTACCTGGATTACATTACCAATGGGGAAAATTATGCTATTCCAAAAAACAGCTTGTAGAATTTTAGAGTTCCGGACATTTTGTTTAAAGATTATGGTCATACGATTTCTAGTCTGATTGACAGGAGGGGTCTTACTTTGGCATTAATGAAAGTAATAAATCCTGACGTTACTTTGTTGGCTAGATTAATCAACTGTAGTTCAGCAACACTGGAGGAAGACTCCTGTGTCCAAGTCCACATTTGGTAGGGTCTAACCAAATAAGCTATGTCAGGTTAGAAGATACACCAATCATGGGAAATCCTGTATCCATCCTATGAGGTGTTTGTGCATATATACAACAATTCTGGTTAGGAGTGTCATTAATACGGGTCATTTTGGTATGTTTGGTTACATGCTCTTAGGAATGAATTGTCGTGATAGGGATCAAGTAACAAATGTTTGTCAGGGTTGAGAAGAAGTCCTGCAACAAAAGGCACAAATCCATGACACGATAAAAAGTTTATAAGAAGGATGTTTTCTGCCTAGGCGCCCACTTCAAGTGGCTTGCGTGGATCCAAGTAGGGCTCTCATGAGTTCTGGTCATCGCTATGACAGTCATAGGAGGTCCATACAGTGAGTCCAAAGGTTTGTTTTGCAGTATGCTTTTTTACCAGTACTTTATCACCAGGCTTAAAGGGATGGGTTGGCTTACCTGTTGGAAGAGGCAAAGAGAGAGCTACATTATCGTAAATGCTTTTCAACTTGTTTCTGAGAAATACCTATTGGGACCTTCCCCTGGGGGCTGGGTTTCCCACTACAGCCTAGAACAGGGGATATGAAATCTCCAATCTACATATAGCAATCTGGCAATCTCTTGAGTCACCTTAGAAGCAAAAAGCTGTTACCTTGTTGCTATTAATTTGTAGGGGACAACCAAATTGTGGTATAACCTCTGTGCATAGAATCTTTGCAACCCTCCTTGCATTTTCTTTTGCGGTTGGGACTGATTACTGGTTGGATGTGCATATGGAACAAGATATATGTGTCAAAATCCTCAGAAAAGATACGAGCTGCCCTGTTTCTATACAACTAGTGAAGTGGATGTTAGGATGTTATGATGTTTTATTAGCAATTTATCCAAAATCCAGAAGACCCACAAACTATTACAGAATGTTATCAGTTCAAATATAAATATACACCCATTGGACGTCATAGATTTCAACAGCAATAAAAGCAGTTCCTGATTTTTGTATGCTGATCCTGTGTTCATATTTTTAAATGCTGCATCCGAGGAAGGGGATTTTAGAGACATTCGCTGCCTTGGTGAAGGGGCCAAAAAGAACCTGAAAGATCTGCTGGGTAGGTTTGGCCAAAGCAGTCTTATGGAGCCCAACTGAAGAAAGCACATCACCACAGTCTCCTAACAACATCCCATTAAGTTGCCCCCCCCTCCTGCCACTCTTGCAACATAGAGCCTCATTCAATTTGGAGGCACAATTTATGGAGGTATAGGCCGTATGTCTGCGGGCCTGCTGCAGGTAATTTGGGAACTGGTTAGGTCTTTCAGTGAGCTCGAAAAATCTCACTTACATCTAAAAAAAAAAAAATGGCGGATGAAAAAAATGAAAACGAGGCTTCACGACTCCAAAATGTGCAAAACACCGCCAGGCACGTACAACTTTTTCCAGGGACGTAAGAGGTACAAAAATACACACTTAGGAAGCACGGAAAATGCTCGCGACCCGAGCACATATACAAAAATGCCTTTTTACAGCACTAACACATTACGAATCTAAAATGGCGTTTTACACAACTAAAGTAACAGTTTGCCCTCGCGCACGCAGCATATTTCTAATGCACAGCTGGGACACTGATGACACTTTATCCTCAGAGCAGCAACAGTCCAACTGTACATTGTATGCCACAGGAAAATAGAAATAGATACTTAGCTCTTCAGGCTATTCATAGCTATCATTTACAAGCAGGTAAAGTTTATTAATTTATTAAGTAAATAAGGCGCTCATGGGACCAAAAGTAAACAAGAGGAGCGGCTCGCTATGAGCACCAAAGGCGCTCATTGTCAGCCATGCAATGAACGCCAAAGACGCTCAGCGCGAGGTTCGCAATGAACGCCGAAGAAAGCTTTACATTGTGTGTCAAACTGCATTGCCAGGGCGGGCGGGCCTCGCACAAGAGGCTGCGGTTGCTCCGCCCCCTTAGGCGCGGGCGCCAGTTTGCCTCACTCTGCGGCAGGCAGGGAACCAGGCAGCAGCAGGAGCGCAGGAGCAGCCGGATTGTTAACATAGTGGTGGTTTTTCTTTTGTGTGCATACTACATAAATGCACTATAGTGTACGGAGGGCATTAGACAGTGTGTGTTTCTTCTTTTCTTCCTTGCTGTTTTCATTCTTAGGGGGAGGTACTTATATTTTCCCTTGTACTATTTGTGTAGGTAGCAGCTATTTATGTAGCATTTTCCCTAGCTGTGCTTCATATTTAGGTGGCATACCCAGGTGTTTGCCTTTTGTGGGTGGTGTCTGTGGTGTGTTTGTTGTGTTGTTTCATTTATCACCCCTCATTGTCCTGTGTTATGTCTGTGGGTATGGATGTGGGGGAGTCAGTGGGTTTAGAGCGCATCTTGGCGGAGGTGTGGTCCAGAGCCATCAGCCATGGGGTGAGATGGTTGGAAGCCCGTATGGGCTGTGCACAGGCTGCTGCAGCACCTACGGCTGACTCTATTGAGGGAGAAGAACCCCCTTTATCTGCGAGGGAACAGTCGGTGGTGGCTGTTTCCCCCAAGGGCATTGGGAGCGGCATTCCTCCCCACAGAGTCACGCGGGGGCTATCTAGGCCTCAGAACCAGCCGAGGGAGGAGGTAAGGAGATCCAGACACAGCCATGCTGCCGGCAGTGGCTCAAGGCCAGCCGGCAACCCTCAGAACAAATCCCCACAGCGCTCTAGCAGGGGTTCTTTATCCATGCGGCCACCGCAGAGCGAGTCTAAGGTTCATAGGAACCAGAGGGGTAATATTAAAAGGAGTGCCACCAGGGCTCCGACACCTCAACCTGGAGTTGAAGCGGGAGTGGTGATAACGTGCCAACCTTGAATTCGCAGGGCTTGCCGCCATCCCAATCGTCGCAGCTGAGAAAAAAGAGAAACAAAGGGAAAAAGAGATGGTTGCGGAGATCATGAGGAGAGATGAAACAAGACGACCCCCATGTCCCGTTTGAACAAGGAAGCCAACAGCAAGGTACAGCCCTCTTTCTTTATCTTCCATCAGAGTTGGGAAGAAGCAAACCGCTCAGCCACCAATGCGGGGGGGGGGGGGGCCGCGGCCATAGATGACCTAATTAGTAACACCAGAGGACTGACAGGGGCTTCAAAAGAGGATGGTAGAGCTGTTCGGGAGGTTAGAGCCGACTGTCCTTACCGTATTCCAACTACGAGTCATCATTGGACGGGAGTGGACTGGACGGCAGGTATGGCAGGCAAGGACAGCCCTCACATGGTTCTTTTTGCCTTGACAGATCATCTATGGGCAGATCTCACTCCCATAGCCGCAGATCTTATCGCCGTGTCAGGGCGGACTCCAGTTTGGAGAGGGAATCATGTGCAACTAGTGCGAAGAGCAGGCGACCGAGATCCCGAGACAGGAACAGTCCATCCAAACAGAAGCCACGGCAAGAATCTGCCAGAGCATGATACAGGTGAGACACTCACTTTGGGCTACACTGGTAGTGGCAGGCACGTACAATCACAGACATTTCTGGCTGGGTTAAAGGGATTCTTGAGGTCATATGATGTTAACTTGAACAATGAAGATTTAGGAGAATGGTGTCGGGTTTTGCAAGGCAGGCCTGGGGAGGACAAGGTACGGTAGCACAAGAGAATAGTTGTGCCTCCCGGGCGGCGAGTGCTTCAGTGTTAGTCTCACTGCCTTCCCTGGCAGACCCGGTATCAGCGCCAGGCGCGGTCAAGATATCCGACTGCTCAGTCAGGTCGACGGTGCTATGCAGCTTGGATAGTTTAGGTTCTCATCTGCCGCTAGAAGTAAAGGAGCAGATTTGGAAGAGGGAATTTATCGAAATATTCTCATTGCTACCCTCATCAAGATTCATGGATACCCAGGACAGAGGGCCGGTGTTGGTTGAGCCAGAGCGAAAAGGCTTCAGGAAGATTCCTAAGACATTTGAGAACTGGCTGCAGGCATTTTCGATTCTGGTGTGTGTCACCGGCGAGAGTTTTCCAGAGCAGTGTACAACGCTATTCATTTACCTCAATGAGATATGGGGGCGCACCTCACCTATGGCGGTATGGCATGGTGGAGGTATGACGAAAGTTTTCGGCAGTGTATGGCCACTAGACCGGGGATGTTGTGGAGTGACAAGGCCGTCGTGCACTGGCTGAATGAAATGACCCCAATGCGGGCGGTGGCGCCCTTTCGAGGTGGGGCGGGCGGGCCCAGACATCCTGCCACACCCGGTGGAGCAATCAGGCAAGCATGCTACTCCTTCAATGAAGGGGTTTGCAAGTGGGCGCCCAACTGTAGATATAGGCACGTTTGCTCCGGCTGTGTAGGTGAGCACTCAGTGCTTAGATGTGAAAAACCAAAGGAAACCGGCAGACAGGTTGAGCCCTCTGCAAAAGGGAACAACGCCGGTATCACTGGACGCAATGCTGGTATGGCTAAAACGCTACGGTAAGGTCTCTGGAAAGGGGCAAATAGCAAGGCTGCTGATCGACGGTTTTCGTGAGGATTTTATAATTCCGTCTAAAGGTGGATCAATGTTTTACCGCACAGCCCGCGAACCTAAAATCAGTGGCCGAGTTTCCTGGTGTAGCAGAAGAAAAAATTGGAAAAGAAGTGAAGTTGGGCAGGATGGTTGGCCCGTTTGCGGAACCACCTATACCTTGTTTACAGATATCCCCTTTGGGTGTGGTGCCGAAGAAAGAACTTGGAAAGTGTAGGCTAATACATCACCTATCATACCCGAACGGTCAATCCGTCAAAGATGGTATCGACAAGAATCTGTCGTCAGTTTCATATGTGTCGTTTGACTCAGCAACCAAGATAGTTCGAAGGGTGGGCGTTGGGGCTCTGTTGGCGAAGGTTGACATAGAGTCGGCATTTCGTTTGCTACCAGTTCACCCGTCCAGTCACTGGTTGTTAGGCTGTAGTTTAGGGAACAGCTACTTCATGGACCTATGCCTTCCCATGGGCTGTTCTGTGTTGTGCACTTACTTCGCGACTTTCAGCAGTTTCCTGCAGTGGGTATCGGTCCAGGAGTCAGGATATGATAGCATGGTGCATTATTTGGACGACTTCCTGTTCGTGGGTCCAAGGGTACAAGAAGTGTGTGCGCATCTGCTGGCCACATTCTCCAGAGTGGCGCATTCCTTTGGGTTCCGTGGCAGACCAGAAGACTGAGGGTCCAACCACCTGCCTTAGCTTCTTGGGCATCTTGATAAATTCCCTGATGATGGAGTGCAGTTTACCATTGGAAAAAGTAAACGATTTAAGAGGCGAGTTGGCGGCGCTTGCAGGTTCGAGGAGGGTGTCTCTTCGGCGGCTTTAGTCTATTCTTGGGAAGCTCGCGTTTGCATGTAGAATCATTCCCATGGGAAGGATTTTTTGTCCTCGGATCGCTTTAGCTACGGTTGGTATCAAGCAGGCACACCACTTAGCTGGGATAACAGCATCTATAAGAGAGGACGCGGCGGTTTGGGTGTCGTTCTTGGAATCCTTCAATGGTAGGGCATTGATCCACACGTGTAGACAGTCTAACATCCAGCTGGCCTTGTTTACCGACGCGTCGGGGGCTCACGGATTCAGTGCATATTTCTGTGACACATGGTGTGCAGCAGCATGGCCTAAAAAATAAATGGATTGAGGCAGGCCTAACCAAGAATTTAGCATTCCTGGAACTATTTCCGATCATTGTCTCAGTATGTATGTGGGGAGAAGACCTTAAGGATAGGCACGTCATCTTTTTCTCGGACAACATGGCAGTGGTCCATGCGGTGAACAACATCACGTCATCATCAATATCGGTCATCAGGTTGCTTCGACACCTAGTTCTGGCCTGCCTACTTTTTGAACATATGTGACGAACTGTCTCGTTTTCAGTGGGGGTGGCGTTTCAGACAGCTGGCACCCCAAGCAGCAGTGACGGGGGAGCAGTTCCCGCTCACGCTATGGGAGCTCGGAGCAGAGAGGTAGTGTCGCTGATCAGGAATTCATTGGCGCCATCAACATGGTCGGCATACAGGAAGGTGTGGTTTAAGTGGGCCGACTTGGTGGCGGCGGCAGGCAGTGAGGAGTCTGATGATCAGAGGTTAAGCTCTGGTTCATACTGCAATGTAGGGATGCCGGTATGTCGGCGGCATCAGTGTCCAGTCAAGTAACTGCGTTTGCTTTTATGTTCAAGCTAGCTGGGCAGAAGGACTTGACTAAGGAGTTTCTGGTAAGGAGGGTCCTGAAGGGACTGGCAAGGGGTCAGTCGGGTAAGGACAAGTGGCACCCTGTCACATTTTTGCTGTTGTATCTCTGTGGCACTGGAAGAGGTTTGCCACACGGCCTGCGAGGCACTGCTGTTCCGTACAGCTTTTTCGCTTGCCTTCTTTGGAGTATTCAGGTTAGGCGAACTGGTTGCTGCTAGCAAGCACTGCCTGGGAGGCATGCAAGTGGAGGACATATGGGTGGAAGGTGACAGGGTAGTGTTATGGTTAAGGAGGTCCAAGACAGACCAGGCAGGTCATGGCAAAGAGATCATGCTGAGACGGTTAGGAACGGACTGTTGCCCAGTGGACTGTGTGGACAGACTGTTGCAGCGGCGACCGGGTTTGCCCGGACCATTATTAATACACTTGGACGGGCTTGCCTTGTCGCGCATCCAATTCTTTAAGCTTTTCAAAAGTTGTTTGAGCATACAGGGTCTATGTGAGGCTGAATTTGGAACTCACTCATTCCGCATAGGGGCGGCAATGGAAGCAGCGGGCTTGGGACTTCCGGATGAGGTGCTTAAGAGGATTGGAAGGTGGCAATCGAGCCGTTTCAAGTTATACATTCGACCGGCTTCAGTTGCTTACTAAGTTTGACATGCCATTGCAGACCCTCAGAAACAACTCTGGGTGATCGGGCACTCCTACATATACTGGGCGGAGTGTTTTGCCATGAATTTGAAGGATGGTCTGCAGTTGAGTATACCTAAGGGGCGCGGAGCAGTGCGCTTATTTGTTACGATAGTAATGATGTGGAGGTAAGCTAGTGGGTTGATGGACTCGTACACCCAGCGCTTTGGTCGGCCGGAGATTGTGTTATTCCATGTGGGAGGAAATGATTTGGGATGCACCCCTATCAAAAGGCTGGCGAGGGATATGAAGAGCGACATCAGTGGCTGGAGAGAGAGGTTCCCAGGAATAATCGTTATATGGTTGGAAATAGTAAAAAAGAGGGCGTGGAGAAATGCGAGGGACCCGGGTAGCCTGGACAGGGCCAGGCAGAAAGTGAACAAGCTGATGTCGAGCTTCATTAGAAAGATGGGATGGATATCACTGCGCCATCACGAACTGGAGGACTCTAATGAGGATGCATTTTTCTTGGAAGATGGAGCACATCTAATGTAAATAGGCTTGGAGTTGCTTATGTTGAAGTTTAAGGAAGGGGTACAGCAGGCCTTAGTGATGGGGGGGGAGCGACTCCGTAGAGGATTCGTCCGGAGTCGCCGTGGCGGGTAGGGGAGTTGCCCGGGCCAATGGTGAGAAGGGGCCGTCCCTACCCCTGAGAAGGTGTGACGACGGCACGTAGGTTGACCTCTTGAGCGAGGGCTCAAGGGATGGGGTTACTGCCAAGCCCGGGGCTCCTACCCCGTTGTAGTGAATTTACATATGCCGTTTGCATATTATAATAATGAAACTCGCTGCGGCCAGATGTACCACCAACAATTGTGTTGTGTCTTTTTTGGGGGGTCAGGGACTTTGGGTCTTGCCGGGTCAAGAAATTACAAGGAATGTCCCCAAATCATATGCACCGGGCCCTCTATTCATTAGTTTAGTACCTGAGCTACACATTTCTATCTAAGCATTGTGGCATATAGTTACATAGTTACATAGTTACATACAGCCTTATTAAATTGTGATTCGGTAAATTTAAAAGGGCTCCATTTAAGCACACAGCATATATTTTTTACAGAAGTTTTTAGTTAGTAAACTTCTATCTAAAAGCAAGGTCTTCACTAACTAAAAACTTCTGTAAATAAAATATGCTGTGTGCTTAAATAGAGCCCTTTTAAATGTACCGAATCACAATTTAACAAGGCTGATAGTATTTAAGGTTGAAAAAAAACTTTCAGTCCATCAAGTTCAGTCTTTTAAGATCTCCTCTGATCTGCAATATGCGGATTAACTATTACTTAATTAGTTGTATATAAAATAAAATAAAATAATAATAATCAATTCCCTCCTGATCCCAGACACCGGCGACCGGACTTCTCCCTGGATCAATTATGCCTCTCTATTTATCCATGATAACCCTGAATTCCCTTTTTAATTAGAAATAAATTCAGTCCCCTTTTAAAGTTATCTATCGAATCCGCTGTCACCACCTCCTCTGGTAAAGAAATTCAACAGATTAACCACCCTTACTTTGAAGAACCCTTTTCTTTCTTAAGGTGGAATCTTTTTACTTCTAACCTCAAAGGATGTCCTCTTGTCAGTTGAAAACCTCATGGCACAAAAAGCTCCCTTGACAAATCTTTATTCTGACCCTGGATGTATTTATATAAGGTAATTATATCTCCTCTTAGACTCCTTTTTTCTAGAGAAAATAAGTTTCATTTGGTTAGTCTTTCTTCATAACTTAGCCCCTCCATTCCCCTTATTAGTTTTGTTGCCCTCATCTGTACCTTTTCCAGCTCTAAAATGTCCTTTTTATGAAGTGGTGCCCAAAATTGTACTCCATATTCCAAGTGAGGGCGTACTAGAGATTTGTATAGTGGCAGAATTATATTTGCTTCCCTGGCTTCTATACCCTTCTTAATACATGCTAATATTTTATTTGCCTTTGCAGCTGCTGCTTAGCTTTGAGCACTGTTACCTAGGTGGTTGTCCACAAGCACTCCCAAATCCCTTTCAATATCCGATACACCGAGATTTGCTCCATTAAGATGATAAATTGCATGGCTATTTTTCCTTCCCAGATGCATAACTTTACATTTATTCGTATTAAATCTCATCTGCCATTTAGATGCCCATTCCTCAATTTTATGTAAATCCCTTTGGAGGGAAAGCACATCACTATCTGATTTAATTACCTTGCACAACTTCGTGTCATCAGCGAAAATGGAGACACCACACTCCAATCCTACATCTAAGTCATTAATACATATGTTAAAAAGGAGAGGACCTAATACTGAACCCTGTGGAACCCCACTTACCACATTAGTCCAATCGGAGTATGTTCCATTTACAACAACCCTTTGCTTCCTGTCTTTTAGCCAGCTCTCAATCCATGAGCAGATATTTACTGCAACTCCTGTATTTCTTAGTTTGCTCAATAGTCTCCCATGTGGCATTGTATCAAAAGCCTTTACAAAATCCAAAAAGACTACATCCACTGAGTTGCCTTGATCCAGGTTCCTACTAACCTCCTTATTGAAACTAATTAGATTTGTTTGACATGACCTATCCCTCATAAATCCATGTTGACTCCTACTTATAATCCTGTTCAAATAGACATATTCTTGTACATTATCCCTTATTAACCCTTCTAAAAGCTTCCCCACTACAGAAGTGAGGCTCACTGGTCTATAATTCCCCAGATCTGCTCTTGCTCCCTTTTTAAATATAGGTATCACATCAGCTTTTCTCCAGTCATCTGGTAGAGACCCTGTGTTGAGTGAATCTTGAAAAAATAAATATAATGGTTTGGCTATTACAGAACCCAGTTCCCTTAGTACCCTTGGATGTATTCCATCAGGACCAGTAACAAACATGGCTGCTGCAACCAAGCTACAGACATTGCCAAAGACCAAGATGGTCACGACAACCACAAGAGAAATAACTGATCACATGTGACAGTTTTATTGCTGTTGAAAATATGAGAAGCATTATTTAAATATCACATGTGTTTAAAATTTCGAATAGAAACAAGCAGAATTAGATTGCCTGTTACTCATTATAAAGGCTGCTCTACCAACTGATATTATCCACTCATTAATCATATAGTTGTGGATCTTTGCGACTGTCCGGAACATTTGCGATGTTGTTAACGCAGTTAAAGCAAGGCAAGCTAGGGGAGCCGTCACACATCCGAGCCTTGCAAAGCACTTAGGCTGCAGTGAGCGCCGAAGCCGCCCATTGCAGGTAGTGGCGCCGTCACACATGCGAACTTTGCAAAAGCAGCCGAGCCGAGCAGATCTTAGGCTGCATTGTGAGGGTGGCAACTGCGAGCCAAGTGCGTAACTCTAAAAACCCTAAAGACAAAAACAAAAATGTAACAAATATAATAACAGCACAGGGGGAGAGCCAGGAAGCCTGGGAGTGAGGTTGCAAGCGATTTTGAGCTATATTTGGGTGGTTTTGTCAATCCAAAATCGGCTAAGCAAAGAAAAAAAATGGCGGACGAAAAGCATAAAAAATTCTAAAACTGCATGAAAACGAGGCTGAGCAAAGCCAGGCACGCAGACTTAGAAAATACATGACAGCAAAGACAGTAACACCTACACCAACAACGCCAGGCACGTGGGACTTTGAAAATAAAACAGAGTAACACGCAAACATTCAGCAGACACATAGAGGACAAACACACAGGGAAGGGACAGGGGGGAGATGGTGGAAAGAGACACATGCCATTCCCAAGCACAAAACTTGCAGGTTAACGAAACCTGCAATGAGTGGCCTGTACAGTAGGCGGGAGGAAAAGCTCGCAATGAGCACCAAAGGCAGTCATTGTGAGCCACAAGATGGGCGCCAAAGGGGCTCACGATGAGAACCGCGAACGGGAGAGGCTTGCAATGAGCGCCAAAGGTTGTCAGTGCAAAGCAGGAAAGTTGAAGTACACAGGGCAGAGGCTCGCAATGAGCGCCGAAGGCACTCAGAGGAGCAAAAGCCTCACATTGTGTGGCAAACAGTATTGCCAGCCTCACAATTTTAATCCCGTCATTTTTGTTCCTAGTACTTGTAATAAGTGTTAGGCTGTAAACTGAATTTGGAGGAGGAACTTTAGGCCATTAAATATCAGAATATCAGTGGAAAACCAATAATGTTTATATGTTGTGATAAGAGTTTTCGGAAGGGTAATTACTACATCTTATTGATTGAGCACTTGCCTGGATCAGCTATCCACTCTTAATAGAGAGCAATATCAAATAAATGTAATTCTCAAAGTCTGCAGAAAAAATGGTACTGTGATGAACCAATGTCAGAGTGGTGTATTCTATAGGTGAACCAACTCTAATAGTGATAATGTACCGTATAACCTAAGTGATTGGACCACAAATCAAGTATTTAACATTAATAAGTAAACATGATTGGCCAAGCACACACCTGTGATGCTAAGTACATCATAGTACTCCACAGTATTTCGATTTCTAGGTGTAAATCATTTCCTAATATAAATAATTAGCAACATTAATGCAGTACAACACAAAAAAGTCAAACTTTATCACATATAATAGTTGTCAAACTGCGAGACTTTGTCACGAATTGCAAGGTGTGTACGAGCTAGGCGATGAGTGCAGCCTGCGCTCGTCTCTTGCGAGCCTCGCAAAGTGAGGGGAGCCGTTAATGCGTAGGACTTAGCCAATGAGGCTCTCATCGAGGTAAGCCTCGCAAAGCGAGGCAAGCCGTTAACAGGTAGCACTTAGCCAAAGGCGCTCATCGATGCGAGGCGAGCCGTTAAGACGTAGCACTTGGGCGATGAGTGCCTTTGGCGCTCATCGCCTGTGAGCCTCGTGTAGCGAGGGGAGCCGTTAACCCACTACAAAGCGCGGGTCTTAGTCGAAAACACTTCATAAATGCTGGATCGCCTTGGCGTGCAAGAGGTTCATAACCGCGGGTCTTAGAAAAAAAAATTGAGACGCAAACATCACATACAGCATGGGGCAACAGCCAGGACGTCTGGGAGTGAGGTGGAACGCAAATTTAACTAGATTTAGATGATTTTCACCATTCGAAAATCGCCTAAGCGAGGAAAAAAATGTCCGACCGAAAAAAATGAAAACGAAGCTACACAACCCCGGACCGCACAAAACACTGCCAAACGCCTAGCAATGTACACATCACACTACGACTTACAAAATACACTATAAAATCCGGAAAATACTCACGAGACGCGTACCACATTAATAAAATTGCGACTATACAATGCCGCTTTACACAATAAACCAACGGCTTTACCTCGCGCACGCAGCCTATTTAGAATGCACACTTGGAACATTCATTACACTTTATAAGCAGGGCACCAACACTCACAATGTATATTCTATGCAGACGGAAAATACAAACAGATTGTTAGCTCTTCAGCCTATTGTTAGCTGCATATATGAATTATAAATAATTAAAGTATATTAATTTATTTAAGAAATCATTCATTATTACTTAACTACATATACATAGAAATATATCTCTCTCTCAGAGGACCAAAAGTACACGACAGGAGAGGCTCGCAATGGTCCTCACAGTCCAAAACGGTTTACATTCTGTGTCAAACAGCATTCCCATGGCTTGAAATTGTATTGCCCCGTCATTTTTGACGGGCAAGTCGCTAGTAAAATAATAACTGGGAGGAAGGTTCATGATCAATAAGCAATAATCACTAACTAGGATAAACAGATAGATGGGCAGTATTGATGTGTCAATTCATATATTAATATTCAGATTTAAGCAGAATAAATATTCTAGCTAGCAGTCTGGACAATGACCTGTCCCACCACTAAACTTTAATATAACATAATATATATATATCACATATATAGTTGTCATTGTTGGGAAAGCTTACGATGCTGGTCACACTTTGTGAGCCTCACATTGCAAGGCGAGCCGTCGACCGCGCATGCAGGACTTAGGCTCCAATGAGCACCGAAGTGAGTCGAGGCGAGCAGTGGAAGCACGAAGAACTTTGAGGATGACCCAGAGGAACGCAGTTTGCTAATTTAACGGTCAAACTTAGATCCAGCGCTTAACTCGAAAAACCTGAAAACATGCGAAATAATAAAATTAAGATGAAAACACACTCACACACAGCACAGGGGGAGAGTCATGAAGCCTGGGAGTGAGGTTACAAGCGATTTTGAGCCATATTTGCCGTTTTTCGTCAATCAAAAATCGGCTAAGCAAGGAAAAAAATGGCGGATGAAAAACGTAAAATATCTTGATATCTGGAAACAGGATGAAAACGAGGCTGAGCAAAGCCAGGCACGCAGGACTTAGAAAATACACGATGGTAAAGACAGTAACACTTACACCAACAACGCCAGGCACGCAGGACTTTGAAAATAAAACAGAGGGTAACACGCAAACATTTAGCAGAGACACAGAGGAGAAACAAACAGGGAATGGACAGGGGGGAGATGGTGGCGAGAGACACATGGCATTCCCAGGCACAAAACTTGCAGGTTAACGAACCCTGCAATGAGCGGCCCGTACAGTAGGCCGGAGGAAAGGCTTGCAATGAGCGCCGATGGTGCATTCTCTATCAACCAACAGAAGTCCTGTATGCCTTCCAAAGCTGAATCAGCAAATCTTCCAGACGATTTTTGGCCCTCTAAGCAGGCAGAGAAAGCGTAGCTTTGGCCACACCACCAGCTATTCAGGAAGAGGGATTCGACCACAAATATATCACATTTTATAGTTGTCGTATTGCGAGTTGACATCACTCAATGTTAAAAATGATGGGCTTGGGCATGCGCAATGAGCGCCTATGCACGCAGGACTTTGAAAATAAAAGCAACGGCACTAGGCGCGAGCCACGCTAAACTTGAGCAGAGACACAGTGGAGAAAGTCACAGAGAGGGGAGAGGGTGAAAAGAAACACAGGGCTGAGAGACGAATGAAAAGAGACACAGGGGAAGGCGCTCAGCGCAAGGCACGAAAGTGGCGGGTTGTACGACATCTGAAAAGAGTGCTCATTGCAGTGCTCCCGATGAGTGCCTTTGGGGGAGGCTTGCAATGTGCGCCGAAGGTGATCATTGCAAAGCACAAAAGTTGCGGGTTGCCAAGGCCTGCAATGAGCGGCTCGTGATGAACACCTTTGACCGATAAAGTAGACGGGAGGAGAGGCTCGCAATGAGCTCATCGCGGGGCTCACGATGAGCACCAAAGGTGCTCAGAGGGGGCAGAGACTCGCTTTGTGTGGCAAACAGCATTGCCATGATTACAATTTTATTGCTGTCGAGTCACTAGTATATACATGGATAGGATTCTCAGCTTGTGTTTAATCCAACCTTGGCTTTGCATTAAAGCTGTGTAATGTAGCCGGCAAAGGGTTAAAGGAAGCCATGTTTGAAAATGGCTATGGATTGAAGAGCTAGGCATTTGTGGGCACATTTGCATGTCCAAGCTCAGCTTCCCAAAATGCAGCGTAATAACTGTTTTTCTCGGAATTCTGAGCTGGAAGCAGGTTTTAACTGGTTAACTGGCTTTAGACACTCAAATGTGAACACAGATGTACTATTTATTTACTAATATATATATATATATATATATATATATTTATATATATATATAGCAATTGTTTCACATGTGGTGGGCTAAGAGTGATAGAAGCCCTCCACCGTACAAAGTACAGTAGTACAAATAAGGAATAGTACATTAGTGATTCTATTTGAATGTCTAAAAATAAGTTGATGAAAACTGGCTCCTTTTAAGCCTATGCTTACTGTATTTCACAGTTTTAGGCATAGCAACGGATGAATTTTTCACAAACCAGGTCACTTAACCACATACAGTACTGTCTCACGGTTACTGTCGATCCTCAGTATGGTGTGAGTGCCTGGTTTGTCTATATATATATATATATATATATATATATATATATATATATATATATATATATATATATATAAAAGTATATATATATATATATATACTGGTGTGGGTTGCCAGTTCCTTCTCCATTGGACCAGTAAGGTCACATTGTATTGGGTGAGATCTCGCAAGATCAGGCAAGCACCCTGGATCATGATGGCTGTACCTGCAGCCACATAGCCACATTATTTGGCTAGCTGCCTTCGTCCTGTAACATGCATAGATGTCAGGATCACAACGAGAGGTAGTGCTGCCAAATGGAAGCCCCTTAGACACAAGCATTTAATTTAAAATATAATTTATTTCAAAAATGAATTCTTATATAAAAAAACTTCCATATACTGGCTGAAAATAAATAAAAAAATATAGTACAATGTCCCTTTGAATAAAATATTGCTATGAGATATTTGTTTCTCCACAAGGTGGCACTATTTATATTCATTCAGCTTTGTCATTGCTTCTTCTAGTTGGCAGCATCATTGGTAAAATACACTTTATATTTATGGGAATGTGTAAGCACTTATCTCTTATCAATGTCCTTGATCAATAATGGCATGCACTTGGAAAAGTATTATAAAACTTCAGAAAGATAGGTTCTTTTACAATACAGTTAAACGACTGTTTCATTTTCTTTGATAAGACAAATGACTCTTGGTTATTGTGGGAGGATATCTTTCCTGTATGATTCTTTCAATTAGCTGACCCGGCTGTGACCTAAACTGCCACATTTATGTGTAACCTTGAAGGAATGCATTTTCAGCTTTGAGATGCAAAATTATTTTGGTGCATTTTTCTGGTTACTGCTATGAGTAGACAAGAAACTGGTGACTTATGTCTGGGAGGGGAGCCACTGCCCCTTGCCTATCATACTGATACTAATGTATTGCAAAGCATTTATACATCTGACAATGATCATCAGAGCACAGTGGACTATTCAATGAAGAAGTTGATGATATCTTTGGTTTTGCCCTGCCTCCTTGATTGGTAAATACTTTTACTAGTTTTCCCACAACACTATCTGTAGTGCTACACTTTGAGCCTCATTCAATTCGAAGGCCGCATCTCACGGTATATAGGCTGTATGTCTGGGGGCCTGCTGCGGACTTGCGGTTGGCTACAAATCCGGTGCTATTCAATTGAACAAGGGCACAAGTTACGGGCAGAGGCCTCAAGACCGTAAACCCTGATTTCACATGTAACGCTTCAGAGTATCCAATCCGATGAAGCACACCAAAATCAAGCAAGCCCGTAATTTGCGATCCCGTCACAGGTCAATTAACCAATAGGAACCGGAGAACGCCAATTAATGTGGAAACAGGTTTAAAAAGTCGGAATTAACTTAACTCCCTGACTGTGCTGTAACTGAGAAATTCAACACACAGGTCTAGGCGTTGGTCGGATTTTGAGAGAGATATAGATAGAGGGAGACTGAGAGAGACTGAGAGACAGAGAGAGAGACAGAGCGAGAGAGAGACACAGAGAGAGACACAGAGAGAGAGAGAGAGATGCTAGTAAGAGCGAGTGAGAGCAAATGAGAGATAGTGATAGAGAGTGCTAGAGAGAGAGATAGAGAGTGCAGGGAGAAAGAGAGAGAGTGCTAGAGAGAGAGAGGGACAAACACTGGAGGAAAGAGGAGGAGAGTGAGGAGAGAGAGAAGAATACCAGAGGAGGAGGAGAGGAGAGGAGGAGAGGTAGAGGTATGGAGAGAGGTAGAGGAAGAAGCAGGTCGGGAGGTAGAGGTGTAGGAGAGCAGGAGGGGGCAGGGATGTGCCCCTAGATGTAGACACACAAGGAGCAGAGGGTCAGGGGCCTGATCCCAGAGGGGAGGTTGTGGGTATGAGGGGCAGGCCCCAGGGATAAAACAGGGAGGCCAATGACCCCAAGTACAGTTGGAAGGGCAAGAGGTTGTGCCAAAGCAGAGGGCCCACTGTTAAAGCCCAGAGGAGACAGACATCCTCCTCAGGGAAATCTGTGCCTGCTATAGCATCATATATGGTGGAAGATATGTGAGGCCTGACGATAAGACATGTGCCTGGAGTGCGGTTGCTGCAGCTGTTGTGTCATTAGGGGTTGCAAACAGGGCTGTGAAGACTGTCAATTACTGATATGATGACTACCGGATGAAAGTGAAGAGGATGGTGGCATTGGAGGCCAGAGCAGCCCGTGCAACTGGTGGTGGCCCACCAGTATACATCACCTACTGCTGATGGGAGCAGACTCTGAAGGAGTGGATGGAGCCAGCGTCACTAGTGGGCCTTCAGGGACTGCTGGACTTTCAGGAAACCCTGCAATGGGAGTATCATATACACCATCACACCCTCATATGCACACACATGAACCCCACACAAGTGATATACAATAGCACTGTAAAATTTCTGGTTATGACTACAGATATATGGGGCAGCAATAACCATGTACATCCAGGAAGCAAACCTATTATTATCAGAATTGTTATCAATGAAATGTCTGTCCAATACCTGCAGTTCAAATGGATTCTGAATAGCAGTTTGTGTTAGTGTTATGTTTGCTGTTTGTTTAAAGTTCATATAAAACAAAAAGTTTAAATTTCAATAGCAAATGTGTATTTTGTTTCACGAGTTACCCTATTCCTATCTTCCCCATATTAAACTGCACTGTTTTGCTTAACACCCCTACTACTTGGAACCTATCTACAGCGTTAAAAGAGGTATAGCTGTAGATCAAGATTGATTTTACATCCAAAAGAGAGTACATGTATGGGTGTGCACACTGGAGCTTATGTGCATACAGACTCTGAAGGACTGCATGTGCATGTCATGTACTAGCCTAACCTAGACCATGTCTCATAAGCATGTTAACACCCATTGCTGAGAATTGATCACAGATTGGTCAGTCTCACACACTGCACAGCAGATTCAGCTGAGCACGTGTCCTAATGAACTGCAGACGGCACACTGCACCAGCATTACATATATTGATATGAGCCATGATCCACAATGCTCAATGTTTATCTGCGGGTAACATTCACCACAGCCAATTACAAGTGACTATGATGTCAGGGATATGGAAACACTCAGCAAACAATTGTTTAGAGAATTAATACTCAAATACTATTGTCCTCTTATTTCAGGAGGCGTACCCTGGCCGCAGAGACCCAGGCGGTGGCTCCACAGGAGGAGAAACCACAATCACCAACATAAGTGGGGGTGGAGGAAGCTGGCCCATCATCAGCAAGATCATTGTGGGGAAAAAACCCTGGGCCCTCACACGCATCATGGGCATGTTTCCAGCCATGTGAACCAATTGGCATGTCATAGAGCATCAACTACCTGCAGGGATGTCGAGGTCCTGGGGACCACTCTCAACAGGCCCACCACTGCCACTTGGTGAGATGCAATAGATGCGGTGCTCTTCCACTCCTGACCGGGCCCCAACAGATGATGCCCCAACAGACCAGGCCAACACCATTGCCACGGGCAACACCGTCGACACGGGCAACACCATCTCCACAGGCAACACTATCTACACTGGCAACACCTCTGGCCTCACCACAGCCCAAACCCAGTGCTCACACCCCCTCAGAAGGCACCTGGAGGGACTTCTTGCGGCACATGCAAATGGATGATGATCGGAATCACAGAGCAATGCAATGCCTGACAGCCGGCTTGAAATGAGAATGATATTGCTACTGATCAAGGGGACAGCATCATATCAATATATGGTGAGCTGAGGAGGCATAATTGAAGGATGGAGAGGTATGAGTGAACGGCTCATAGGGACAGACAAGCCCAGACACATCTCATGGAGCGGGCCTGTGCAGTTGGCGGAAGGCTAGGTCAATACTCTCCATTCCACAGGCTCCACCACCACTGTAACCTTACCACCAATGCCAGCTGCTACACAGCCACCAAAGTTGGACACACCCCTCAATCCAACACCTCCCGGACTGGTAGAGGGAGGAGCACACGGGCAAGGAAGATGGGGGCCCAGTGCTCAGAAAGAGGAGAGAACGTCCCCTATGTCAGTGGTTGTCAAACCTCTCCCCAGGACACACCAGACAGACCATGATTTAGGTGAAACACTGTGTGAATACACAGGTGAAGCAATTTGACGCTCCACCACCTGTTGAATACTAGTTATCTCACTTTTGGTTCCCGAGTTTCACCTAAATCATGGCCGGTCTGATAGCTCCTGAGGACAGGATTGAGAACCACAGCCCTAAGTCCTCCTCATCCACAATCCTCAATGAATATTATTTTGTATTAATGTTGACATACTACTGGCTAGCTACAGAGTGTGTACATGTATGGTTATGTTGAATATTTGTGCAATTGATATTCAATGTGGAATGCCATTGAGATGAGGTGTTGCAGTCAATCCAAATAGTGTTCTGATTGGTATCTTGTTCTTGTCTCTGTAGGTCTTAATAGCCCAATCTCCTAACAATGAAGGCATGTTCCTCGACCTCCTCTTTCTGTGTCACAGATTCTGCTCATCAATTTCTGATTATTCCTTAATATCTGAAAACACACTGTGTGTGGAATAGATCTGTATGACAATATCCATGATTATGTTCATCTGTTTAATTTAGCAGATATAGACAAGTTGTAAGTGCTATGCACATGACTGGTTTCTTCAATTAAATGGAGGGATTTCTGATGATCCTTTTTCCTTTTTCATCAGATTCAGGTTGCAGAAGTGTAGTGACCATATGTGACCCTGGTAGGTGTTATGCATCGTGCTTATTCTAGACTATGACATTACACCCATGATATTAATGCACAGTCTTGTACATTTCTGATTATGCTCTGTGTATGAAATAAAGCTTTGTCATACCATTCTCACCATGTCAGTGTGTTCTCAATGGTTGGGGTTCTGGGACATCCACATACATCACATTTGTGTCACATTCCTATATCTGTAAACTAATGAGCCATATTTAGTATGCAATAGATAAATACATATAAGAACAATTATAATAATAATATCATAAGATATCATATAATAATATATGTCATAATAAAGGGTTAATATACACGCAAAGTCCAATTTGTGATACTGTGGATTATCAACTTTCCCCTGAAGGCCTGATCAGAATATGGCAGGTGATAATCTGAATTGATTGATAGCAAAAAACCTACTGGATTGTCACCAAATGATAATGGGTATACATCTTGGCACATGGCCACCAGCAATGGTGTGGGACTTTCCAGGATTGGTGTAGTGGAGATTATCCCTGATAGAGGTTAGATAAAGTTGGCTGTTGCTCCACGTGCCTCTGCACAGCCTCCATGTGTTTTTGCGGCCCTTCCTCATGGGTTAGAGTAGATTAGTGTAGTGTATGTTCCCCTGGTCAACTTCTGGATTGCTAAGTGGTGGTGGTGAAGGGGCTTGTGTACCTCAATGAAGCTTAGAGCTATACTGTGTAGGGCTACTGTAGGTGGGCAGATCATAGCAGAGAGGTCCAACAAATCACAGTCCACTGGAGAAGGAACCGGCAACCCACGCAAGTATGTTTTCCATCCAAACCTTGTGGATAAGCACAGACAGAGACATAAGTAAGTGTTGCAGTCCATAGGGTCATAGAGAGTCGGAAACAACTGAGAGACTGAACAACCAAATCTAAAATGTTCACCTGGAACTTGATATATGTGATGTGGCGGTGTAATTTGTTTTCCCAATGCAGATGTGATAAGTGAGATGTATATCAGATGTTCTTTGTATTTTTAGGGTCCACATTAGAGCCTGTGTGAGTGAGAAAGGGTTATTATGGCATCCATTTTCATGCATTTGTGTTCCAATTTAAGGTAAAGTGTATTTAATAGCTTTCAGCATCTTGCAGCATGACTTTTCATATTAGCATATGCATGACCATTACAACATATGGGTTGTAGTTAGTGAAGACCTTGCTTTTGGATAGAAGAAAAAACTGTTGTAAAATAAATATGCTCTGTGCTTATATAGAGCCCTTTAGAATTTGCCGAATCACAATTTAATAAGACTGTTGCTGTTTGGGGGCTTGACTGTGTTTGCGGTCTTGAGGAATCTTATCAATTAAATAGCGATTTGTGATTTTAGCGACTGTAACTCTTGCGGACGTGAAAATGAAAGGCTTCCATGGACTGAAGGACCCCCAGGGCGGAACCAGTGAGCTGGTATCCGCAGTGGGGGTCCCTTGACTTGGTGGAACCAAGTGCCGGCGGAGGAGGCGGGGGCGGATCTTGCGCGAGAGTTTGTGGTTTCTCCGCCCCCTTAGTCCAGCCCAGGCGCCATCTTGCCTCACTCCGCGCCAGGCAGCGAAGCAGGCAGCATCGTGGAGCAGCAGCTGGAGTTGACAGAGAGTGGCGGTCTTGTGTGCATCCTATATAAATGCACTATAGTGTATGGTAGTCTGTAAGTAGGCAGTGTGTGTTCTTTCTCCATTCATTCCTCTTCTCTCTTGTGGCTGTCTAATCTGTTGCAGGTTAGGGGGATACTTATATTGTTTTGCTTCTCTTTCCCATTATTTCTGTGCTACATGTAGCAGCCATATTTAATTAGCCTTTCTTTGCTGCAGCTGTGCTTGCAAATTAGGTGTCATACCCCAGGTGTTGGCCTTTCTGTTAGAGTTAGCGTCAGGTGTGTGTTTGTGGTGTGTGTTGTTTTCATTTATCATCCCTCATTGTCCTGTATCGTGTCATGTCTGTGGGTATGGATGTGGAGGAGTTAGTGGGATTAGAGCGCATCTTGGTGGAGGTGCGGTCAAGAGCCATCAGCCATGGAGTAAGATGGCTGGAAGACCGTCTGGCCTGTGGACAGGCTGCTGCAGCACCTGCGGCTGATTCTATTGCGGGAGATGAACCCCTTTTATCCGCGGGGGAGCAATCGGTAGTGGCTGTTTCCCCCAAGGGCATTGGGAGCAGCATTCCTCCCCACAGGATCACACAGGGGCTTTCTAGGCCTCAGAACCAGCCGAGGGAGGAGGTAAGGAGAACCAGCCGCAGCCATGCTGCCGGCAGTGGCTCTAGGCAGACCAGCAACCCTCAGAACAAATCCCCACGTCGCTGTAGCGGGGGTTCTTAATCCATGCGGCGACCGCAGAGCGAGTCTAGGGTTCAGAGGAACCAGAGGGGTAACATTAAAAGGAGTGCCACCAGGGCTCCGACACCTCAACCTGGAGTTGTGCTAGCGGGAAGTGGGAGTGGTGATAACGTGCCAACCTTGATTTTGCAGGGCTTGCCACTATCCCAATCATCGCAGCTAAGAAGAAAGAGAAACGAGGTGGAGAAAGAGATGGTTGCGGAGAGCATAAGGAGAGATGAAACAAGGTGATCCCCACGTCCCGTGAGAACAAGGAAACCAACAGCAAGGTCTTTCTTTCTCTTCGCTCAGAGTTGAGAAGAAGCAGGCCGTTCACCCACCCATGCGGAAAGCATTGACGGTTGGTTACCCAGCAGGGGGGCAGCGGCCGTAGATGACTTCATTAGTAACACCAGAGGACCGACAGGGGCTACGAAAGAGGACGGTAGAGCTGTTCGGAAGGTTAGAGCCACAGTCCTTTGACTGGGCTGTCCTTACCATATTCTAACTACGAGTCATCACTGGACAGGAGTGGACTGGACGATGGGTATGGCAGGCAAGGACAGCCCTCACATGGTTCTTTTTGCCTTGACAGATCATCTAGGGGCAGATCTCACTCCCACAGCCGCAGGTCTTATCGCCGCGTCAGGGCGGACTCCAGTTCGGAGAGGGAATCATGTGCAACTAGTGCGAAGAGCAGGCGACCGAGATCCCGAGGCAGGAACAGTCCAGCCAATCAGAGGCTACGTCAGGAGCCTGCCAGGCATTATACAGGTGAGACACTCACTTTGGGCTACACTGGTAGTGGCAGGGACGTACAGACACAGACATTTTTGGCTGGGTTAAACGGACTCTTGAGGTCATATGATGTTAACATGAACAATGAAGATTTAGGAGAGTGGATGTCAGGTTTGGCAAGACAGGCCTGGGGAGGACAAGGTACCATAGCACAGGAGAAGAGTTGTGCCTCCCGGGCGTCGACTGGCTCTGGGTTAGTCTCACCGCCTTCCCCGGCAGACCTGGTAACAGGGCCCGGCGCAGTCAAGGTATCCGACTGCTCAGTCAGGTCGACGGTGTGATGCAACTTGGATAGCTTAGGCGCTCATCTGCCACTAGAAGTAAAAGAGCGGATTTGGAAGAGGGAATTTATAGAAATATTCTCATTGCTACCCTCATCAAGATTCGTGGATACGCAGGACAGAGGGCAGGTGTCGGGCGAGCCAGAGCGGAAGGGCTTCAGGAAGATTCCTAAGACGTTTGAGAACTGGCTGCAGGCATTTTCCATCCTAGTGTGCGTCATCTGTGAGAGATTTACAGAGCAGTGTTCAGCGCGATTCATTTACCTCGACGAGATACGGGGAGCGCACCGCACCTATGGCGGTATGGCATGGTGGAAGTATGACAAGAGTTTTCGTCAGTGTATGGCCACTAGACCGGGGATGTTGTGGAGTGACAAGGCTGTCGCACACTGGCTGAATGAAATGACCCCTATGCAAGTTGTGGCGCCCTTTTGAGGTGGGGCGGGCGAGCCCACACATCCCGCCACGCCGGGTGTAGCAATCAAGCGGGCATGCTACTCCTTCAATGAGGGAGTTTGCAAGTGGGTGCCTAACTGTCGATATAGGCATGTTTGCTCAGGCTGTGGAGGTGAGCACTCAGTGCTTAGATGTGGGAAAACAAGGGAAACCAGCAGACATGGTGAGCCCTCTGGAAAAGGGAACAAGGCCGGTATCACTGGACTCAATGCTGCCGTGGCTAAGACACTACGGTAAGGTCCCTGGAAAGGGTCAAGCAGCAAGGCTGCTGATCAACGGTTTTAGTGAGGGTTTTATAATTCCGTCTAAGGTGGATCAATGTTTAACCGTGCAGCCCGCGAACCTAAAATCAGTGGCTGAGTTTCCAGGTGTAGCAGAAGAAAAAATTAGAAAAGAAATCAAGTTGGGCAGGATGGCAGGCCCGTTTGCGGAAACCCCTATACCTTGTTTACGGATATCCCCTTTGGGTGTGGTGCCGAAGAAAGAACTTGGAAAGTTTAGACTGATACATCACCTGTCATACCCGAACGGGCAATCAGTCAACGATGGTATCGACAAGAATCTGTCTTCAGTTTCATATTTGTTTTTTGACTCAGTGACCGAAATAGTTCGAAGGACTGGCGTGGGGGCTCTTTTGGCGAAGGTGGACATAGAGTCGGCGTTTCGTTTGCTCCCAGTTCACCCGTCATGCCACTGGCTGTTAGGCTGTTGTTTAGGAAGCATCTACTTCGTGGACCTATGCCTTCCCATGGGCTGTCCGGTGTCGTGCGCTTACTTCGAGACTTTTAGCAGTTTCCTGCAGTGGGTATCGGTCCAGGAGTCAGGATATGATAGCATAGTGCATTATTTGGACGACTAACTGTTCGTGGGACCAGGGGGACAAGAAGTGTGTGCGCATTTGCTGGCCACGTTTTCCAGAGTGGCGCATTCCTTTGGGGTTCCGGCAGACCAGAAGACTGAGGGTCCAACCACCTGCTTTAGCTTCTTGGGCATCATGATTAATTCTCTGACGATGCAGTTTGCCATTGGAAAAAGTCAACGGTTTAAGAGGTGAGTTGGCGGCACTTGCAGGTGCGAGGAGAGCGTCCCTTTGGCGGCTCCAGTCCATTCTTGGGAAGCTCATGTTCGCATATAGAATCATTCCCATGGGAAGGATCTTCTGTCGTTGGATCGCGTTAGCTACGGTTAGTATCAAGGAAGCACACCACTTCGCAAGGATAACTGCATCTATAAGAGAGGACGCGACGGTTTGGGTGGCGTTCTTGGAATCCTTCAATGGTAGGGCATTGATTCAGACGCGTAGGCAGTCTAACATCGAGCTGGCCTTGTTTACTGACGCGTCGGGGGCTCACGGATTCGGTGCATATTTCTGTGACAAATGGTGTGCAGCAGCATGGCCCAAAAAATAGATTGAGGCTGGCCTAACCAATAATTTAGCCTTCCTGGAGCTATTTCCTATCGTGGTTTCAGCATGTATGTCGGGAGAAGACCTTAAAGATAGGTACGTCATCTTTTTCTCGGTCAACATGGCAGTGGTCCACGCGGTAAACAACATCATGTCATCATCAATACCGGTCATCAGGTTGCTTCGACACTTAGTTCTTGCCTGCTTACGTTTGAACATATGTTTTAGAGCTAGGCATGTTCCGGGCATAGATAAAGGGATAGCTGACGCACTGTCTCGTTTTCAGTGAGGCACCCCAAGCAGCAGCGACGGGGGAGCAGTTACTGCTCACGCTATGGGAGCTCGGAGCAGAGAGGTAGTGTCGCTGATCAGGAATTCATTGGCGCCATCAACATGGTCATCCTACAGGAAGGTGTGGTTTAAGTGAGCCGACTTGGTGGTGGCGGCAGGCTGTGAGGAGTCTGATGATCAGAGGTTAAGCATACTGCTGTGGTTCATACTGCAATGTAGGGATGCCGGTATGTCGGCGGCATCAGTGTTCAGTCAAGTAACTGCATTAGCTTTTATGTTCAAGCTATCTGGCCAGAAGGACTTGACTAAGGAGTTTCTGGTAAAGAGAGTCCTGAAAGGACTGCCTAAGGGTCAGTCGGGTAAGGACAAGCGGCGCCCTGTCACATTTTTGCTGTTGTTCCGTATCTCTGTGGCCTTAAAGGAGGTTTGCCACACGGCCTACGAGGTGCTGCTGTTCCGTACAGCTTTTTTGCTTGCCTTCTTTGGGACATTCAGGTTAGGCGAACTGGTTGCGGCTATCAGGCACGGCATGGGAGGCATGCAAATCGAGGATGTGTGGATGGAAGGTGACAGGGTAGTGCTATGGCTAAGGAGGTCCAAGACAGACCAGGCGGGTCATGGCATGGAGATAATGCTGAGACGGGTAGGAACGGACTGTTGCCCAGTGGACTGTGTGGACCGACTATTGCAGCGGCGGCCGAGTTTGCCCGGGCTGTTATTAATGCACTTGGACAGGCTCGCCTTGTCGCGCTTCCAATTCTCTAAGGTTTTCAAAAGTTGTTTGAGCAAACTGGGACTATGTCAGGCTGAATTTGGAACTCACTCATTCCGCATAGGGGCAGCAATGGAAGCAGCTGGCTTGGGACTTCCGGATGAGGTGCTTAAGAGGATTGGAAGGTGGCAATGGAGCCGTTTCAAGTTATACATTCGAGAGGAATGAAGTGGAGGCAAGCTAGTGGGTTGATGGACTCGTACACTCAGCGCTTTGGTCAGCTGGAGATTGTGCTATTCCATGTGGGAGGAAATGATTTGGGATACATTCCTATCAAAAGGCTGGTGAGGGATATGAAGCGCGACATCAGTGGCTGGAGGGAGAGGTTCCCAGGAATAACTGTTATATGGTCAGAGATGGTAAAAAGGAGGACCAGGAGAAATGCGAGGGACCCAGGTAGCCTGGACAGGGCCAGGCAGAAAGTTAACAAGCTGATGTCGAGCTTCATTAGAAAGATGGGATGGATTTCTCTGCGCCATCATGAACTGGAGGACTCTAATGCGGATGCGTTTTTCTTGGCAAATGGAGTACATCTGTAAATAGGCTTGGTGTTGCTTATGTTGAAGCTTGAAGAAGGGGTACAGCTGGCCTTAGCGATGGGGGGAGCGCGTTCGTAGAGGATTCGTCCGGAGTCGCCGTGGCGGTTTGGGGAGTTGCCAGGGCCAATGGTGAGAAGGGGCCGTCCCTACCCCTGGGAAGTTGTGACGACGGCACAGAGGTTGAACTCTTGAGCGTCGGCTCAAGGGAATGGGGTAACTGCCAAGCCCGGGGCTCCTCCCCCGTTGTAGCGGATTTTCATATGCCGTTTGCATATTATGATAATAAAACTCGCTACGCCAGTTGTACCTCCAACAGTTGTGTTGTGTCTTTTTTGGGGGGTCAGGGACTTTGGGTCTTATCAGGTCATGTAAGTTCTGATTTTAACAACCACAAGGTTCTCAAGCCTGTAATATGTAGGACGTTTGAGGCTTGCAAAAAAACGACAAATAAATAGCAAAATCGCTTACGGCTTCCCTTACGGGCTCCAGTATCTTGCAATTGCTCAATTGAATGAGGCTCCTATACTGTACTACTTCATTTAAGTCAGTGAACATGGTGTTCATGCATACGCAACACAAGCCTAAAATATATTCTACAAGGTATTAGGAATTTATTAATTAAATTGTCAAGGGATAAGACACCTTACTCCAATCTGAGTGGCACCAAAATAGACAGAGATTGTGCTACATGTGTTCAGCAGCACATCAGATGGGTATACTGGGGTACCAGAAAATGAGGTGGGAGTATCTGCTGGCATGGGCATTCTCAAGTATTTTGCTAGTGATACATTTATACCAGTTCACCTAAGCCAGGAAGCATGGTGTACATGCATACACAAGCCCAGGGTAATACATCAGTTCAATTCCCACAAACTCTCTTTGTCACCGGTATTGGTCAAGTAGGCAGTTTAGTATTCTTTTCATTTCCAAACAAGAAGCAAACAGAATGCTGCAATATCGTTGAGCAACAAGGAAGACATTTTCAACTTTGATTAATTAAAAGCTATCAGATACTTGACACTGCCTGGCAAGATTAATGCTATAATTATGTGACAAATATAAGAATAATAACTACATTCATATCCTACAGAGCACAGCTTGGAACAGTTTCATGTGTGAAAACCCAGAAGGAAGAAACTGACTGATTCCGTAATCTTTCTGTAACTATATATTAACGTGATGACTAGGCTGAAGAGAATGCTTTGTCATAAGGTAAAAGCTAAAATATAATCATTATACCCAACTGACTTCCTTGAATACCTTAAAGCTTGTGAAATATGAAAAATACATGTTCTTTCCTTATTTATAAAGAGTGTGGTTGTTGTGAGTATCCAGTAATCTAGATGAATAATCATAGTATTGCAGTATATAGTGATTATTTTTACTGGGCACATATTTTAGATAGAGTGACTAGTCAGAAGCAATACTGATTATGGTTAAGCAGTGGAATAGAGCAGATATTCTGATATTCTAGGTGAAAAAAGATGCCCACGAGGGACAAAATGCAGGTATCATAATGAATGTACTGATGGGTCAAGTGAGTGAGTTTATACGCAAGGTTTGAGATAAGAGGGAATACAGTGTTATATGTCATATATTCAAGTACTCCTATAGATATTAGCTGTTTCCAATAAGGCAACATTTTTTATCTCTTTCTATTTCTGGATTGCTACCTTGTCATGGTGAAGGGGCTTGTGTACCTCTATGAAACCGTGAGCTATACCATGTAGGGTCACCCAAAATGGGCAGGTCATAGCAGAGAGGCCAGACATATTGTGGTCCACTGGAGAAGGAACTGGCAACCCACTTCAGTATCTTTGCCACGATAACATTATGGATAAGTACAACCAGAAACACAGACAGATGTGCCTGGGGTGACGCATCCATATGGTCACCGAGAGTCGGACACGACTGCAGGACTGGGCAACAATAAAGAATATGGATGTACCTAGGTTTAATGCTAAAATATTTTCCTAATTTAGCTTTATCTAATTGCCTTCAAATTACTCCTATACTCCAATTTGATGCCTAGGTGTAGCTAATCAGCAGTGTTTAGATACCTTATGCAGAAGTTTCCAGGGTGTGTCAGATTAAGAATGCAATAGACAGAATTACTGTCAACCTGTCTTAGGTACGGGGCTGGAACCTCATGGTGAGAAACAAGGAAACAAGTGAATGGCTTAAAAAGTATTAAGACCCCTCCACTTCCATTTGGTAAAATGGGCGGCCAAATAAAGAGAACATAATTGTTGCCCGTGGCATCCCTGACCTGATGATCATTATCTACAGTGACAAATGTAATAAACATATAACATTTAAGTGAACAACACCTGATTACAATATTTTCTTAGCACGTTGTTTATTATCATACGCTTCTCACAATGGTTAAATACTCTATCAATAAGGAGTATTGTAGTATATAGGGATACCATTTTTATTGGACAAACATTTTAATTAGAGTGACAAATGGATAAAATATAAGTCGGCTGCTTTCCCACTTCCTGACTGTATTCTCCATTTCATGGCTCTCGTAAGAAAAGAACCGAGTAAAGTTCACTTGTTATATAGTTACATAGTAATTGAGGTTGAAAAAAGACTTTTAGTACATCAAGTTCAACCATTTTAGATCTCCTCAGATCTGCAATATACAGATAAATGTTTAATTGATCCAGAGGAAGGCAAACAGAACCCCCCCCCCCCCCCCCAAGTGAAACTTTGCCAATTATCTCAAAAGTGGAAAAATATATAAAATTCCTTCCTGAACCCAGATACTGGTGATTGGATTCCTCCCTAGATCAATACTGCATCTCTAATTATCCAGGATAACCCTGAATTCCCTTTTTTATTTAAAAATATATTCAACCCCTTTTTAAAGTTATCTTTTGAATCTGCTGTCACCACCTCCCTTGGTAGAGAATTCCACAGATTAACCACCATTACTGTGAAGAACCCTTTTCTTTCTTTAAGGTGAAATCTTTTTACTTCCAATCTCAAAGGATGTCCACGTGTCAATTGAAAACCTCTTGGCACAAAGAGCTCACTTGACAAAGCAAGTTGGTTGTTGATGTTTCTTCCAGCCAAATTGATCCCGGCTTTAGATTCATCCAGCCTTGCCTTACTCCTGATGTACTCTGCACATAAGTTGAATAATTAAGGTGACAGTATACATCCTTGTCGCACTCCTTTTATGATCTTGAACCATTCTGTTGTCCCATTTTCGGTTTTGACGGTGGCTTCTTGTTCCACATACAAATTTCTCAGCAGGTGGATGAGATGATCTGATAAACACCCATCTCTTTAATAACATGCCACATTTTGTTGTGATCCACACAGTGAATAGTCTATGAAGCAGAAGTAAATATTTTTTTATGGAACTCTCTTGCTATCTCTATTATCCATCAGACAACTTTAAATCTCTTGTGCCTCTTCCTCTGTGGAACCCCGCTTGTACATCTGGTAGTGACCTGTCCATATATTGTTGGAGCTTGCAGGATCCTAAGCATTACCTTGCTGGCATGTGAAATGAGTGCAATTGTTTGATAATTGGAGCACTCTTTTGGCACTGCATTTTTAGTGATTAGGGTGTAGACTGGCCTTTTTCGAGTCTATTGGTCTCTGTTGAGTTTTCCAAATTTGTTGGCATAAAGGCATCACCACTTTCACAGCATCATCCTGTAGAAATTTGAATAGTTAAGCTGGGATTCCATCAACTCCTACAGCCTTGTTATCAGCAAGACATTCTAGGGCTCATCTCACCTCACGCTCCAAGATGTCTGGCTCCAGCTCCTTGGACAAATTATTGAGGTCATCACTGCTGGTAAGATCCTTCCTGTATAGATCGTCTGTGCATTCCTGCCACCTTTTCTTTATGTGAAAGAACTTTTCATGTCAAAAGTGGGCGTGATAAAATACAAAAATGATAGGGACTTAACAGAAGCGGATCAGATAAAGAAAAGGTTGCAGGAATGCACAGAAGATCTCCAATTTTCTTTAAAAGATCTCTTGACAATCCCATTCTGTTCTCCTTCGATCTCTTTACATAACTCGTTATAGAACGTCTCCATGTCTCGTCTTGCTATCCTCTGGAATCTTGCATTGAGTTCGACAAATCTTTTCCTATCTCCACTACAATTTGTTTTCTTTCTTTCATAGGCTACTTTCAAAGCGATCACCAGTTTCCCGTCTTCATTTTCTTTCTTTTTGGGATATTCTTTGTTGCTGTTTTTCTGCATAATATTGCAAACTTTGGTCCAAAGTTTTTTCAGGCATTCTATCTTCCATGTCCCTTAAATCTATTCTTTACTTCTACTTTATATTCACAAGGGATATTATTTATTTCTTCTTTGTTTAATGATTTCCCTCTTTTCTTCAGTATAATTCTGAACTTTGCAATAAGAAGCTCATGGTCTGAGCCACAGTGAGCTTCGGGTCTTGTTTTTGCTAACTGTAAAGATCTTCTCCATCCTAGGCTACAAGTATAAGTATATAAGCATTCTGATTTCTATATTGTCCATCTGGTGGTATCATGTGTCGAGTTGTTTCTAAAGGGTGTTTGCTATGACTACAGAATTATCTTGACAGAATACTACTTATCTCTGACTTCATTTTGTACTTGAAGGCCAAACTTGCAAATATTTTGGTTACCTACTTTAGCATTCCAATCTCCTATGATGAGAGCAGTATTGTATAGTGTTAGGGACTGGGGCAGTTCCTTTTGGACCCTTGTGGTGGTAAGAAGGGTACCATGGGGATCCTTGAGGACCTACATGGTAAAGGGGTGAAGTTTAGGTGCCTTGGAGTTCATCAAAAATGTATGTAATCTATATTTTTCACCTTTACGTGTAGATTTTCTTTTAAATTGTATATACTTTTTAAAATATATTTAGTGTTAGTGTTAAGTTTATGTGCCTTGGAAGGCCATAATGTATATGGATTCATTTAAGGTACTTTGGGAATCCTAAAGGACCCCCATTGTATAGGGGTTTTGTGTGCCATAAGGATGACCATTGTCATAGTTTCGTATACCATGGATGTCTACGGAATAATAATAATGGCGCATTATAAATAAACAGTAATAATTAAAGTCATAATGGTATAAGGAACAATAATAGGTAATATGTCTATAGGAGACCCCATGGTTATACTTTAGTTTACCATGGGGGTCCTTAGAGATCCCCTTGGTAACAAGTTAATATTTGGTGTGTGAGATCATTTTAGATTTCCTGACCCAGCCAGAAGACGCAGGCAGGGAAGGAAGTGCAGGAGCTGGTGAGGTTCAGGGACTAAGGGGCCCAGGGATGTTTAAGCATAGTTCTGCCCCTGATTTACACCATTCCTTGCTCTTGGTAGATAGGGATATGGGAGGATGTTAGTAGTGTTCATGTTGGTTAGTGGGTACCATTCTGTAGAGTTGCAGAGGAGACTACACAAATTCAGACTTGGAGTTAGAGATAGAGTGCCCTGAGCAAAAAACCCTTTTTTGAGGGAGCCAGTTAATAGCTCCGAGAATGTGTTTTTCAAAACTCCATTGAATGGAGGCCTGGGGCTATGAAACAGATCTATGTTTTTCCAAAGCATACTTCCCATCCTTCCCTCTTTTGGGAGGACAGTCCATCTTTATCTCTTAGCCTCCTAATTGTCCCTCTTTGAAAGGAGAGTCAAATATTTAAGGCAAATCCCTGACCATGTTCCACTTCAGTTACTCCTGTTGTTTTTTCCCAAAGTCTAGGAGAAAAATAGAAGATTGTCGATTTTACAGAATATACAGTATGTCTGGGTGGAGCATTGTACATATATTATTATATCTATAAAAAAATATTTGCACATTGTATAGAATGGCAGTAACATTACCTAATAGTGCACAGTTTTTCAAAAATAGAAGCTTTCTGGTCATTTAACATATTAGGAGGTATGGCCTTATTAGAATTTAACTCAATATATTGGTTTCTCTCAACCCTTTTTTTTATCTAGGAACTGTCTGGTTATTACCCTATGCTCATGGGGTTCACTATTTAGATCCAGAAAACCAGGGTACATTATAATGACTTTAAAGCCATTATTTTGTTTACTTTCCTAGCATGAAACTTGGGATAGGCAGGCCGAAGGAGATTAGTTAAAAATTATCTTTTTAGTATTTTATCAGCAAGGCAGTAAAACACATGAAGACATCCTCATGTCATGTTCTGTCCTTTTGTAGTTGAGGATACTGAATAAGATCATTGTGATGTTATTTCTGTCAGTGCCTAAGAAAGTGATGGCCCAGTTACCATTAGTGAATTTGCTTTTATTATAGTAATTATTACCACCCCTTCTACATTGCTACCTTGTCGTGGTGAAGTGGTTCGCGAGGGCGAGGGCCGCGGGCTTCGCGAGGGATGATGTAACTGGCACCCACTCCAGTATCTTTGCCAAGAAAACCCCATGTAAAGGTACAACCAGAGAATAATGATAGATGTGCCTGAATCATAGGGTCGGACACAACCGAACGACTTAACAACAACAAAATTATTACCAAGCAGTGGTTCACTCTAAGTAATTGGACTTGGAGAGCTTATTTAAAGACTAGAAGTAACAAAATGTTGTTTTCTTAACTTTCCCAAAGCATTTTGCCCATGAACCGGTCTTGTTTTTTGATAGACCTTACATTCACGATGGGATTTAAGTGTTTCTTTAAGAATCAGCTCTTACTAGGTATAATATTTATGTACATGTGACAAGAACTGTTCATCAGTACAGAGTCCTTTAGAGCCTGCAGACTGTGATAAACATGGCCATGAGATAAAACAAAGGATAAGTGGAAGGGTCTTTGCTTCTTAGCTATGAACTGACAGCAAATCAGTTGGGAGAGGAGCGGAGGTTTTGGAGGTACTGCTGGGATTCATCTCCTTGGAGGAGACTGTGGGTAGATTGAAATACCTACACTTCTGCAAGAAGGATCATCAGAACGTTATATGCATCATACCTTGGTGATAAACATGTCCTGTTCCCACCAGGCATGTGGTTTATTTTATGATAATTGATACTAACCTGGGGGGCACTCTGAATATTTGGTGGTTCCTCTGCATGATGGGTGGTACGACACTAGAAGATCACAAAAGATTTCCTATGCTGGGCAATAACGTAATAGTGAGATCTGAGGATGTAGTAAAGGACATGCCTTAATTTCACTCAACTTGTTTCTCTCATTTCTGCTAATTAAAACTATGGCCTTTTTTCAAAATCTAAACTGTTAATTACATTATTAAGAGCGATCCTGGCCTAGCGGACCTTAATACTTAAAATGGAAAAGGAAATTTAACTATAAAGAACATTAAAAAGTGAGGTTGGGCCCACTCTGAGCCAACTTGTTGACACTCCTAGTGCGCCTTATATTAAAAATATAATATATCAAATTAAAATGTGTCTACATTAAGGTATTCCTCATCTCATATTTCCTCCTTTTCTAAAAGCATGTGCTAATAACATTGTCCTTATTTGTTTATTTGGCAATGTGTTTAAACGACCAATGCACAATGAAATGCTACCTTGTGGTGGGGAAGGAACTTGTGTATTCAATGACGCATGAGCTATACCAAGCAGGGCCACCCAAGATGGGCAGGTCCTGGCAGAGAGGTCAAACAAATCACAGTTCACTGGAGCAGGAACTGGCACCCACTCCAGTATATTTACCAAGAGAACCTTATGGATAAGCACAACCAGACACAAGGTGTGTCTGGCGTGGTGGGGTCCATAGGGTCACGGGGGGTCTTACATGACAGTACAACTAGAAAAAAAACATTTTTGATGCCATGTAGGGATCCATGAATCATTGGTTGAAGTTGTATGTGAGAGTGGGATATTTTCATTTCCGGAAAGCTTTGGTTGTCTTGAATGATGCAAGGTGTCTGATTCTGGGCCAGTTAGGGGGATGGGATAAAGTAATTTCAATCTTATCCAGTTAACAAATCAAGGCTCTGAACTTATGCCTTCTTCCCTCAACCCTCCCTCCACTGATAACTGATGTAGCAGACACAAAATGGATTCCAGTATTCAAAACATTTAATTTTGCCCAATAGTAATTTAAGTCCATGGCTCATACAGCTGCTAATATTGTTACTTTGGTACATACTTGACAAACAAGTGCATTTTTTCTTTAGCTACAGTGCTCCTTTAACATAGAGTTGCCACATCTTCTCTATTATTGCCCAACAATGAAATTAAATAGATTTTGGCAGTGAACCACAACGCAAAGTGGGAAAACTCAAGAGGTGACAAACTGTAATGCAAAGCTCAATGGGGATGACTGTGTTCAAGAGCCAAATGTACTCGGTAAATAGCTCTCCCTATAATGTGTAAAGGGCATGTACCTCACCTGGTGCTCCGGCGCTGGACGCACGGATTGTGCTCTGCCTTTGTGTCTAGAGCAAGACAAATAAGTATAGTTGTACATTTTATACCCAAATATTCATTAATGTTGGGTTCCATTTTCTTTTATCAGCTCCTCCTCTCTGTTACTTTTTCATGAGGGTATATACTTGTAAACAAATTAGATTTGCATTAGACCTAATGGATGCACTTGCAGCTTTTTCTGTCACAATCCAATTTAAGTCGCCTTTCAATAGGGAGTTGATCATCAGAAACCAAAATGGTAGATTCCACAGCAGAATAATGAAGGTGATATATTGAATTCTGTATGACTTTATTTTGTGTTCTAAAAAGATTTGCATAATTTCACATGTTCAAAGTGTTCCAAACAGGTGATTGGAGGGTTTCAGTGAGTAAAAAAATAAACACTTAGATAGTTTATTTTAATAATAAAACAGAGAACCTTCCATATCCCTTTAATATATATTTATATAATACAATTTAAAGTTTCAGAATCATTTAAAGAGAATATATAAGCAGGAATGAAAAGAAAGTTTATTTAAAAACAAATTGTTAAAAAAAATACCCAAATTATTACACAATTTCAAATGTCCTTGTTTACATGTGATATATAATAATATTGA